>CM029518.1:30621488-31118234 GCA_017140615.1 Eucalyptus cladocalyx
GGTCGGTGAGCTGTGGGCGTTGGTTTTGCGGTTATGGTCGGCAGTGACGATCAGCGATTGTGCGGCAGCAAGTGGCAATTGTGCGGCAGTTGGCGATGGTAGGCTACAGGCGAATGGTGGTAGCCGTCAGCCGATGGGCTATGGGCGGGGGTCGGTGGGCTATAAGCGGCGGCAACCGTCACTAGCGATCGGCTACCGATGGTGGCCGTGGGTGGAAGCAGGTGGTTGATGGTTGGTAGGAAGCTAGCGGCGACCGCAACAAGGAAGAAGAACAAAAAAAAAATAGAAAAAAAAAACTTATTTATAGAAATCAACTTTTTTTTTTTGTTTCTTGTTTTTGTTCGAAATTTATTCCTCAGCCACTTTTTTATTATGAGGACTAGAAAAATAACTTAGCGTTACGAAACATATTTATGTTCTTTTTTTTTTGTTCCGGAGAACAAAAGAACAGAAATCGCGAGAAATAAAAACGTTACCGTGCAGGCCCTAAAGAAGTCTTTCTTGGTTAAGGCCGGAACCATTGGCACTATTAATCATGTCAATCTAGTGAGACAACTTGGATTTTGTGCTGAAAAATCACACAGGCTTTTAGTTTATGAGTACATGTGCAATGGTTATCTGGATAAGTGGATCTTCCATAATGATCAAGAGTATTACCTCTCTTGGGAAGTAAGGAGAAAGAGTATCGTCGACATTGCCAAAGGACTAGCCTAACTCCATGAGGAATGCCATCAAAAAATAATTCACTTGGACATCAAGCCCCAACGTATACTTGTGGACTAACATTTCGATGCAAATCTTGCTGATTTTGGGTTGTCGAAGCTAATTGATAAGGACCAAAGCCATGTCATGACGACTATGCAAGGAACACCTGGTTACCTTGCTCCAGAATGGCTGAGTTCGGTTATCAAGGAAAAGGTAGATGTGTACAGTTTTGGCATTGTGATGTTAGAAATCCTATGTGGGAGGAAAAATGTGGACAGCTCTTTGCCGAGTGATGAAGTGTATATGCTGACCCTTTTCAAGTGCAAAGTAGAACAAGAACAAGTATTGGACAAGATTGATAAGTCCACTGGTGACAAGAAGATGACAAGATGATGAAAATCGCAGGATGGTGTTTTCAAGATGATTGTAACAAGATGGCACTATTTCGTAATGAAACCAATTTCTCTGGTGGAGACTGCTATTTATTATCAGATTCATTTTCCCTTGTAGACGAGCAATCCATAGAGTATTCCACCTTAGCCTTTATCAAAGTCAACCATAGTTGAAACACACTGATGCCATCATCAATCTTTTGAAGAAAGCAAAAGGGGATGAACAATGTTAGTCCTAGGGACTACTGTTGGAGCATTTTTGATGTTCTTAATAAGCACATTTGGGATTTTTATTTCAAGTAAGGTGAGAAGAAATGATGTCGAGGATGATGATCCGGACTTACGAGGGCTTCGGATAACTAGATTCTCTTATGAGGACTTGAAGGCCATGACAAGAGATTTCAACATCAAGCTTGGGGAAGGAGGATTTGGCTCAGTGTTTCTAGGAACTTTACCCAGCGGCATAAGGATTGCAGCCAAGTGCCTTGATGGTTTTGGTCAAATAAGGGTGCGCATGGCAACGTTTCTATTTCGGAGAATTATTTCTACTCCATGAACAATTTCAACGTAAAATAAGATATTTGGTAATTATACAAAATTTATATTCGTGGAATAGATAAAGAATAGAATGCGTTTGCAAAAATTTAGAAATTTTTTTATTTATTTGTTTTTTTAATTACTCATAGACTGCCGATTGCCGCCCGGTGCACGATTGCCGCAAGACTGTCGCAAGATCGTTGCACGAACATTGCACGATCGACGCACGATGGCCGCTCGACTATCGCACGACAACCGTACGATCGCCGCACGACTACCATACGATCACCGCACGACCACCGATCATCACCGCCAATCGCCTTTGCAGGATTGCCGCCTACAGCCCACTCGCCGCCGGAGGCGACGTTGGTCGATGAAGTTTGGGCATTGGTTTTGCGGTTGTGGTTGGTAGCAACGATCGGCGATTGTGCGGCAGCAAGTGGCAATTGTGCGGCAGTTGGCGACGATAGGCTACAGGCGACAAAGGTGGTAGCCGTCGGCCCGATGGGCTCAAGGCGGGGTCGGTGGGCTATATGCGGTGGCAACCGTCACTAGCGATCGGCTGCCGATGGTGGCCGTGGGTGGAAAGAGGTGGTCGATGGTTGGTAGGCGGCTAGCGGTGACCGCAACAAGGAAGAAGAACAAAACAAAAATTGGAAAAAAAAAACTTATTTATAGAAATCAACTTTTTTTTGTTTTTATTCTTTTTTTTTGAAATTTATTCCTCAGCCACTTTTCTATTCCGAGGAATAGAAAAATAACTTAGCGTTACAAAACATATTTATGTTCTTTTTTTGGTCCGGAGAACAAAAGAACAGAAATCGCGAGAAATAAAAACGCAACCATGCAAGCCCTAAAGAAGTCTTCCTTGGTTAAGGCCAGAACCATCTGCACTATTAATCATGTCAATCTAGTGAGACAACTTGGATTTTGTGCTGAAAAATCACACAGGCTTTTAGTTTATGAGTACATGTGCAATGGTTATCTGGATAAGTGGATCTTCCATAATGATCAAGCGTTTTACTTCTCTTGGCAAGTGAGGAGAAATATTTTCATCGACATTGCCAAAGGACTAGCCTAACTCCATGAGGAATGCCATCAAAAAATAATTCACTTGGACATCAAACCCCAACGTATACTTGTGGACAAACATTTCGATGCAAAGCTTGCAGATTTTGGGTTGTCGAAGCTAATTGATAAGGACCAAAGCCATGTCATGACGACTATACGAGGAACACCTGGTTACCTTGCTCCAGAATGGCTGAGTTCGGTTATCAAGGAAAAGGTAGATGTGTACAGTTTTGGCATTGTGATGTTAGAAATCCTATGTGGGAGGAAAAATGTGGACCGCTCTTTGCCGAGTGAAGAAGTGCATATGCTGACCCTTTTCAAGGGCAAAGCAGAACAAGAGCAACTATTGGACATGATTGATAAGTCCACTGGTGACAAAAAGTTGACAAGATGATGAAAATCGCAGGATGGTGTTTTCAAGATGATAGTAACAAGATTGCACTATTTCGTAATTAAACCAATTTCTCTGGTGGAGACTGCTATATATTATCAGATTCATTTTCCCTTGTAGACGAGCAGTCCAGGGAGTATTCCACCATAGCCTTTATCAATGTCAACCATAGTTGAAACACACTGATGCCATCATCAATCTTTTGAAGAAAGCAAAAGGCGACGAACAGTGTTAGTCCTAGGGACTACTGTTGGAGCAGTTTCGATGTTCTTAATAAGCACATTTGAGATTTTTATTTCAAGTAAGGTGAGAAGAAATGATGTCGAGGACGATGATCCGGACTTACCAAGGCTTTAGATAACTAGATTCCCTTATGAGGACTTGAAGGCCATGACAAGAGATTTCAACATCAAGCTTGGGGAATGAGGATTTGGCTAAATGTTTCTAGGAACTTTACCCAGCGGCATAAGGATTGTAGTCAAGTGCCTTGATGGTTTTGGTCAAATAAGGGTGTGCATGGCAACGTTTCTATTTCGGAGAACTATTTCTACTTCGGGAACAATTTCAACGTAAAATAAGGTATTTGATAATTATACAAAATTTATATTCGTGGACTAGATAAAGAATAGAATGCGTTTATAAGAATATAGAAATTTTTGTATTTATTTTTTTTTTAATTACTAATAGATCGCTGACTGCCGCCCGGTGCAGGATTGCCGCATGACTGTTGCACGATCGTTGCACGAACATCGCACGATCGACGCACGATGGCCGCTCGACTATCGCACGACTACCGTACGATCGCCGCACGACTATCGTACAATCGCTGCACGACCACCAATCGTCACCGCCAATTGCCTTTGCAGGATTGCCGCCTACAGCCCACTTGCCGCCGGAGGGGACGGTGGTCAGTGAGCTATGGGCGTTGGTTTTACGGTTGTGGTCGGCAGCGAGGATCAGCGATTGTGTGGCAGCAAGTGGCAATTGTGTGGCAGTTGGCGATGGTAGGCTACAGGCGACCGGTGGTAGCCATTAGCCGATGGGCTGGTGGCGGCGGTCGGTGGGCTATAAGCAGCGGCAACCGTCGCTAGCGATCGGCTGCCAATGGTGGCCGTGGGTGGAAGCAGGTGGTTGATGGTTGGTAGACGGCTAGCGGTGTCCGCAACAAGGAAAAAGAAGAAAACAAAAGTAGAAAAAAAAACTTATTTATAAAAATCAACTTTTTTTTTTGTTTCTTGTTTATGTTCAAAATTTATTCTTTAGCCACTTTTCTATTTCGAGGAATAGAAAAATAACTTAGCGTTACAAAACATATTTATGTTCTTTTTTGGTTCCGGAGAACAAAAGAACAGAAATCGCGAGAAATAAAAATGTTACCGTGCAGGCCCTAAAGAAGTCTTCCTTGGTTAAGGCCAGAACCATTGGCATTATTAATCATGTCAATCTAGTGAGACAACTTGGATTTTGTGCTGAAAAATCACACAGGCTTTTAGTTTATAAGTACATGTGCAATGGTTCTCTTGATAAGTGGATCTTCCATAATGATCAAGAGTTTTACCTCTCTTGGCAAGTGAGGAGAAAGATTATTGTTGACATTGCCACAGGACTAGCCTAACTCCATGAGGAATGCCATCAAAAAATAATTCACTTGGACATCAAACCCCAACGTATATTTGTGGATGAATATTTCGATGCAAAGCTTGCTGATTTTGGGTTGTCGAAGCTAATTGATAACGACCAAAGCCATGTCATGACGACCATGCGAGGAACACTTGGTTACCTTGCTCTAGAATGGCTGAGTTCTATTATCAAGGAAAAGGTAGATGTGTAAAGTTTTGGCATTGTGATGTTAGAAATTCTATGTGGGAGGAAAAATGTGGACCACTCCTTGCCGAGTGATGAAGTGCATATGTTGACCCTTTTCAAGAGCAAAGTAGAACAAGACCTACTATTGGACATGATTGATAAGTCCACTGGTGACAAGAAGCTGTCAAGATGATGAAAATCGCAGCATGGAGTTTTCAAGATGATAGTAGCAAGATGGCACTATTTTGTAATTAAAACAATTTCTCTGGTGGAGACTGCTATTTATTATCAGATTCATTTTCCCTTGTAGACAAGCGGTCCAGGGAGTATTCCGCCTTAGCCTTTATCAAAGTCAACCATAGTTGAAACACGCTAATGCCATCATCAATCTTTCGAAGAAAGCAAAAGGGGACGAATAGTGTTAATCCTAGGGACTACCGTTGGAGCAGTTTCGATGTTCTTAATAAGCACATTTGAGATTTCTATTTCAAGTAAGGTGAGAAGAAATGATGTCGAGGATGATGATCCGGACTTACTAAGGCTTCAGATAACTAGATGAGGACTTGAAGGCCATGACAAGAGATTTGAACATCATGCTTGGAGAATGAGGATTTGGCTCGGTGTTTCTAGGAACTTTACCCAGCAGCATAAGGATTGCAGTCAAGTGCCTTGATGGTTTTGGTCAAATAAGGATGTGCATGGCAATGTTTTTATTCTGGGGAACTATTTCTACTCTGGGAACAATTTCTACGTAAAATAAGGTATTTGGTAATTATACAAAATTTATATTCTTGGAATAGAAAAAGAATAGAATGCGTTTGTAAAAATATACAAATTTTTGTATTTATTTGTTTTTTTAATTACTCATAGACCACCGACTGCCGCCCGGTGCACGATTGCCGCATGACTGTCGCACGATCGTTGCACAAACATCGCACGATCGTTGCTTGACTATCAGACGACCACCGTACGATCGCTGCAAGACCACCGATCATCACCGCCAGTCGCCTTCGCAGGATTGCCGCCTACAGCCCACTCGCCATCGGAGGGGGCGGTGATCGATGAGCTGTGGGCGTTGGTCTTGCGGTTGTGGCCAGTAGCAACGATTGGTGATTGTGCAGTAGCAAGCGACAATCGTGCGGCAGTTGGCGACGGCAGGCTACGGGTGAACGGTGTTAGCCGTCAGCCGAAATCCTTTGTGGGAGGAAAAATGTGGACCGCTCTTTGCTGAGTGATGAAGTGCATGTGTTGACCCTTTTCGAGAGCAAAGTAGAACAAGACCAGTTGTTGGACATGATTGATAAGTTTATTGGTGACAAGAAGTTGTCAAGATGATGAAAATCGCGACACGGAGTTTTCAAGATGATAGTAGCAAAATGGCACTATTTCATAATCAAACCAATTTCTCGGGTGGATACTGCTATTTATTATCATATTCATTTTCCCTTGTAGACAAGCTGTCCAGGGAGTATTCCACCTTAGCCTTTATCAAAGTCAACCATAATTGAAACACATTGATGCCATCATCAATCTTTTGAAGAAAGCAAAAGGGGACAAACAATGTTAATCCTAGGGACTACCGTTGGATCTGTTTCGATGTTCTTAATAAGCACATTTGGGATTTTTACTTCAAGTAAGGTGAGAAGAAATGATGTCGAGGATGATGATCCGGACTTACCAAGGCTTCAGATAACTAGATTCCCTATGAGGACTTGAAGGCCATGACAGGAGATTTCAGCATCAAGCTTGGGGAAGGAGGATTTGGGTCGGTGTTTCTAGGAACTTTACCCAGCGACATAAGGATTACAGTCAAGTGCCTTGATGGTTTTGGTCATATAAGGGTGTGCATAGCAACGTTTCTATTCTGGGGAACTACGTCTACTCTGGGAACAACTTTTATGTAAATTAAGGTATTTGATAAATAATACAAAAACTATATTCTTGGAATAGAAAAAGAATATAATGCGTTTAGTAAAGATATATAAATTTTTGTATTTATTTGTTTTTTTAATTACTCATAGACCGTCGATTGCCACCCAACGCACGATTGTCGCATGACTGTCACACGATCGTTGCACCATCATCGCACCATCACCGCACGATCATCGCATGATCGCCGCTTGATTATCGCACGACCGTCGCATGATCGCCGCTCGATTATCTCACGACCGTCGCACGATTGCCGCACGCCATCGCACGACCACCCACCTATCGTCGCCGCCAATCACCGTCGTAGGATTGCTACTTATAGCCCACTCGCCACTGGAGGGAGCGGTGGCCGATGAATTGTGGGCGGTGGTCTTGCGGTTGAGGTCGGAAACGACAGTCGACAGTTGTGTGGCGGCAGGCGGCAATCGTGCCTTGGTCAGTGACGATAGGCTATGGGCAGACGGTGGCAGCCGTTAGCTAATGGGCTGTGGGCGGCAGTTGGCGGGCTATAGGCGGCGACAACCGTCGCTAGTGATCAGTTGCCGATGGTGGTCGTGGGCGGCAGGAGGTGGTCGATGGTTAGCGAGTGGCTAGCGGTGGTCGCAACAAGGAAGAAGAACAAAAGAAAATTAGAAAAAAAAACTTATTTCTAGAAATCTACTTTTTTTGTTTCTTGTTTCTGTTCCAAATTTATTTCTCAGCCACTTTTCTATTTCGGGGAATAGAAAAATAAGTTGGCGTTACTAAATAGATTTATGTTCTTTTTTTGTTCCGAAGAACAAAAGAACAGAAATCACGAGAAACAAAAATGTTAACATGCAGGCCCTAAAGAAGTGTTTCTTTGTCAAGGCCAGAACCATTGGCACTATACATCATGTCAATCTAGTGAGGCTACTTTGATTTTGTGCTGAAAAATTACATAGGCTTTTGGTTTATGAGTATATGTGCAATGGTTCTCTTGATAAGTGGATCTTCCATAATGATAAAGAGTTTGACCTCTGTTTACAAGTGAGGAGAAATATTATCATCGACATTGCCAAAGGACTACCCTAACTCCATGAGGAATGCCATAAAAAAATAATTCACTTGGACATCAAACCCCAACATATACTTGTGGATGAACATTTTGATGCAAAGCTTGCAGATTTTGGGTTGTCGAAGCTGATAAGGACCAAAGCCATGTCATGACGACCATGCGAGGAACACCTGGTTACCTTGCTCCAGAATGGCTGAGTTCTGTTATCAAGGAAAAGGGAGATGTGTACAGTTTTGGCATTGTGATGTTAGAAATCCTATGTGGGAGGAAAAATGAGGACCACTCTTTGCCGAGTGATGAAGTGCATATGCTGACCCTTTTCAAGTGCAAAGCAGAACAAGAACAACTATTGGACATGATTGATAAGTCCACTAGTGAAAAGAAGTTGTCAAGATGATGAAAATCACAGCACGGTGCTTTCAAGATAATAGTAGCAAGGTGACACTATTTCGTAATCAAACCAATTTCTCTGGTTGAGACTGCTATTTTTTATCATATTCATTTTCTCTTGTAGACGAGCAGTCCAAGGAGTATTCAACCTTAGCCTTTATCAAAGTCAACCATAGTTGAAACATACTGATGCCATCATCAATCTTTTGAAGAAAGCAAAAGGGGACGAACAGTGTTAATCCTAGGGACTATCGTTGGAGCAGTTTCCATGTAATTAATAAGCACATTTGGGATTTTTATTTCAAGTAAGGTGAGAAGAAAGATGTCAAGGATGATGATCCGGACTTACCAAGGCTTTAGATAACTAAATTCTCTTATGAGGACTTGAAGGCCATGATAGGAGATTTCAATATCAAGCTTGGGGAAGGAGGATTTGGCTTAGTGTTTCTAGGAACTTTACCCAGCGTCATAAGGATTGCAGTCAAGTGCCTTGATGGTTTTGGTCAAATAAGGGTGTGCATGGCAACGTTTTTATTCCGGGGAACTATTTCTACTCCGGGAACAATTTCTAAATAAAATAAGGTATTTGATAATTATACAAAATTTACATTCTTGGAATAGAAAAAGAATATAATGCGTTTGGTAAAAATTTATAAATTTTTGTATTTTTTTTTTTTTTGTAATTACTCATGGACCATCGACTGCTGCCTGTCGTGCGATTGCCACACGACTGTCGCATGATCGTCGCACGATCGCTGCACGAATGTCGCACAACTGTCGCACGATCACTGCATGACCACCGATTGTCGCCGCGAATCGCTGTTGCACGATTGCCACCCACGGCCCACTCGCCGTCGGAGGGGGTGGTAGAAGGTGAGCTGTGTGTAGCGGTCTTGCAATGGTGGTTGGCAGCGATAGTTGGCGATTATGCGGCGGTAGGCGGCAATCGTGTGGTGGTCGGCGATAGCAGGTTGCGGGCGGACGGTGGCAGTCGTTGGCCGATGGGCTGTGGGTGGTGGTCGGGGGGCTATCGCTGGCGACAACCGTCACTAGCGATCGACTGCCGATGGTGGCAATGGGTGGTAGGAGGTGGCCGATAGTTGGCAGGCGGTCGGTGGTGGCTGCAATAAAGAAGAAGAACAAAATAAAAATAGAAAAAAAAGACTTATTTCTAAAAATCTACTTTTTTTTTTTTGTTTCTTGTTTCTGTTTCAAATTTATTCCTCAACCACTTTTTTATTTCGGGAATAGAAAAATAAGTTGGCGTTACCAAACATATTTATGTTCTTTTTTTTGTTTCGGAGAACAAAAGAATAGAAACCGCGAGAAATAAAAACGTTATCATGCATGCCCTATAGAAGTCTTTCTTAGTCAAGGCTGGAACCATAGGCACTATCCATCATGTCAATCTAGTGGGACTACTTGGATTTTGTGTTGAAAAATCACATAGGCTTTTAGTTTATGAGTACATGTGCAATGGTTCTCCTGATAAGTGGATCTTCCATAATGATCAAGAGTTTGTCCTCTGTTGGCAAGTGAGGAGAAAGATTATCGTCGACATTGCCAAAGGACTAGCCTAACTCCATGAGGAATGCCATCAAAAAATAATTCACTTGGACATCAAACCCCAACATATACTTGTGGATGAACATTTCAATGCAAAGCTTGCTGATTTTGGGTTGTCAAAGCTAATTGATAAGGACCAAAGCCATGTCATGATGACCATGCGAGGAACGCCTAGTTACCTTGCTCCAAAATGGCTGAGTTCTGTTATCATGGAAAAGGTAGATGTGTACAGTTTTGGCATTGTGATGTTAGAAATCCTATGTGGGAGGAAAAATGTGGACCACTCTTTGCCGAGTGATGAAGTGCATATGCTGACCCTTTTCAAGAGCAAAGTAGAAAAGACCAACTATTGGACATGATTGATAAGTCCACTGGTGACAAGAAGCTGTCAAGATGATGAAAATCGCAGCACGGTGTTTTCAAGATGATATTAGCAAGATTGCACTATTTCGTAATCAAACCAATTTCTTTGGTGGAGACTGCTATTTATTATCAGATTCATTTTCCCTTGTAGACAAGCAGTCCAGGGAGTATTCTACCTTAGCCTTTATCAAAGTCAACCATAGTTGAAACATATTCATGCCATCATCAATCTTTTGAAGAAAGAAAAGGGGACGAATAGTGTTAGATGATTTTTGATCTTGAGATAGTTTGGGCTTGTTATAGTTCCAGTCGAGTTGGGCTTTATTTAGTTTGAATAGATTCGGCTTGAAATGTTGTAGAGGCTAACCCATTAAATTTAGGTTTGGCCATACTCGGATTGGGCCTTAGGGCCGGTTCGATTTCAAACCAAACCTAGATCGACAGGGTCCAAGTCAAACCAACAATTGGACTGGGCTCTCTAACTTGACTTGACCTTACCTGACCCGACCCGAGTCCCATATTCTAGAATGAAAAATTCAAAAATTAATAAACAAATTAAAAATTCCAAAATGTAAAAAAAAAAAAAAAAATGCTTGGAAATAGGTCTTCATATATATATATATATGGTGCTACAGTGCTGAACAGTGTAAAGTGAACAATACTGAACAGTGTATGAATAGTGAACAGTGTATGAACAGTGAACAGTGTATGAACAGTGTATGTCTACTACGCTCCGGTGTGTAGCCTTTTGCGCCGTTTGTAATAGTATCTGCATGTGATGTCTTTTAATCTCTGTCCAGATTGATCCCGTAGCAGTCGTCTTCATTAGTGTTTCCACTATGATATGACTGGGAGGATCCGTCTTATATATATATTAGCATTAGATTTGGTTTAGTTTCATTTAATTAGTATACAAGTAGATTAGTCCTAGTGGAGTATCATTTTAAAAGAAATTAAACTTGATTTGAACCTAGCTCATGGGAATCATGTCTTGGGCCTTATAAAGTAACCATGTATGTTCTTTGCTTGATTTGTATAGAGTTTTCTTTTTTGCGTTTACTTTAAAAGTCATTCCAATATTTGGATGTTTATTTACCATACTGTCTTTCCATAAATTAATTGTTTATTGGTTTCTTAAAATAGGTTAGGACTAGTTTAGACTTTGATGAAAATGAACCTTACAAAAACATTTGTATGATCATGGAGCAAAATTGATGCCTTTAGGACTATAATTGGCAATCAAGACCATGTGACCACTTACGTAAAGACATTCCAAATTAGAGATACTGAAACGGCACTAATAGACATTAACATAACTAACTGCCTGACTCTAGAATATTTAGTTGTGTAGGAATCAAGACGACACTCTCGTATCTCGATTGGTTTCTAATCAATTCAAATAAGCTTGTGGCGACTCTTATAAATATTTAGGTTGTTAAGAACTAAAAAAAGAATCCAATGTCATGTGAGGCATGGGTTTGGGAGAATCCATGTCTAATCAAGGGTTATTTGTCCAAATTAGGTAATACCCCTAAACCTATTTTTTCCCCTCCAAACGAAAAGGGTAGGTCTCGATAGTCTTTTTTTTTTACCAAGAAGAATCCAACTGTTATTTTGTATATCATGCTCCGATTGAATACTTCTCAAATAATTGAACGATTCTCTTTTAATACTACTGCATAAGCTATTCACCGCACGATAATAATATCAGCTGCAACTTGGTCATGTATAGGTCTAGATGATTACCAGAATCTTTCTACAGTAGCTGAAACAGCTTTTGACACCTCATTAGCAAGTTTTCTAACAATATTGCCCTCAAAATTTTGATCAAAGGTTTTTGATATTGATATATGAAAGCCTAGACTTTTGTACCAAAATATTCAACTAATGTTGTCTTCCATGTAATTTAAGTAATATTCTATAGGAATGGAAAAATTTATCTAAACAAAATAGATTGCCATGCGACGCATATGAATGATGTCAATGGGAAAGCACATTCTCTTACTAAAAAAATAATACAGAGAAATAAAGAATACTAAAAATTTATTGCTAAAAATAAGGCAAGATATAAAATAACATAACACTAAGCGAATTCTCTACTAAGACATAACAAACCCAATAATTCCATTGTCCGATTTGCATCTTTTAGATACCATAAAATAAATGTTTTTTTAAACAGTTTTTGAACTTCTAGATCGATTCTTTATGGGTTTGATATAGAAAAAAATAGATCTTGTTAGCGAAAAAAGTACACCTCAAGGGGTAAAACTTGACACGGATGGACATATAAGTGTTGAATTTCCAAAAGGTACAGTTAGCTATAACTTTTTTTGAAAATTGGACATTTAAATATCAATTTTGGGAAAACTTATTGGAAATCTGATGTAGCATTATTTATTTAATAAAATTGGCCTATGTGGCTTGTTGGAATGTCCACTCAGTGTCTTTGTTCTAAAACAACGTTATTTTGCCCTAAATTTTATTTTTAATATAAATATTAATTAAATTAAATTTTAAAAACTAAATAAAAAAGTGGAAATCAGATCTGGGGTCGTGGAGGCCCTCACCACCACTGCCCCACCGTCATTGGCTCCGATTCCCACTTTTTTGAAAAAAAAAAAAATTTAATTAATATTTATATTTAAAAAATAAAATTTGGACCAAAGTAACGTTGTTTTTTGGTTTATATAACCATGTTAGTGCCACGTGGGTTATTTTTATCTAAAATAATTGCCATGTCAGTGAAAATACTTGCTGGAAAATATCATGTTAGGAGTTCGGCCGGAAATTTTTGTCGTTGGCATTTAAGTGTTTATTCTTTTATTTGATTTTGGCATTTAAGTGTGCTTTTTAGAAGTTTTGGTACTTGTGTGTTTAGCTATGCCAGATTTTGGTACCCGGGGTTTTTTACACTCATTTGAACTTTTTCCTATTTTAGTCCATTTCACATGTAGAAAATAGAGGACACGGTATATGTGGGCAATAAAAAAGAATTAGCAAATCCTGTGCACACATTTGAAGGAAGATAAAAGGTTTTGAATTTTACAATTTACAGATGAGGAAGCATCTTTTATAAAGTTTAAGATTTCATTCTTATCATGGCAAATTACATCTTTGACCATCGAATACCAGATAACATTGCAATTTATATTAAGTAAATTGACATGGAATTTGATTGATTTTGTTTTGTTTTGTTTTGTTTTTTTTTTTGGAGTTAGAGCTTGAAACTATACATGAATTAAAAATATCTCTATTTGTAAATGATTTTTTCCCTATAGATCTGCAAGGTATATGTACAAATTCTTTGGGTGGGGGGCGATCACTCCGGCTTGCCTCTCCTCCTTCGTGGCTGGTTTGTGTTTAATTTACAATATTCTTGGACTTGGTATGTTGTATTCCATCTTTAATCTTTCTGACTCGACATTTTGTATCAAATATGATAGCCAAGGTGAAATCATTAGATCAATCATCGATGATGTTTTGATCTAGCTAAATGAAAGAGACATACATCTACCTGATCATTTAGTAGGAATTCGGCATGATTTTGAAAAAGTCATGTGCCTATCAGATGAAGGTTCCCCTGATGTACATTATCTAATAATTCACGGTATGGGAGATATCGGGAAAATAACTCTTGCAATGGTTGTCTTTAATCAAATTGCTAGTCGGTTTCATGGGTATAGTTTTCTTTTTGACATTTGAGAAGCTTCACAGGGTGGAAGTCGTTCGATTGGAAAAATGATTATTGTCAGAAATTCTCAGCATTAAATGAGTGGAGATTTCTGATTGCATGCAGGGATTAATCAAATTTGAAGGAGATTCCATGACAAGAAAGTCCTCATCTTGATGACCTAGATAAGCAGGAGCAACTCATGAAATTGTAGATTGAGAGTCGTGGACTTGATTACACTAATTATCTTACTAATGACATTTCAGTATTGTAACTTGATTGTTTATCAACAAAGTGACCAATGCAGTCTTCCACTTCCATACATGGATACACAATCAGAAAATTAAACAACCACAATCAATATGATAAGGGTAAAGTGCAAGAAAATAAACACGAAAAATTCAATATTGAACAAAAAAAGTACTTGGCCTTGTTATTGAGCCTCAAGATAGCAATCCCTAGGAGCCATATAATCCAAATTCTAGTTTGCTACAGAAGAAGAGACGCTTATTAGAAAATTCTCTAGTGATATTAAAGACTCAAAAAAATTCTTCTTAAAGGTAAACCTAATATAAACTCTACAGTTTTTAAATCTTTTTTATTTTTATACGATTTTTTAATATTTTTAATACTTTTTTTCTAAGGAGAAATAAAAATCAAGAAAAAGGCAACATCCTATACTATATGAATATTTTGACAAAAAAAGAAAAGAAAAGAAGACTATTTGAATATGATCTAAATGAAACTCAACCAATGATAATCCTAAATCCTAACTATCTAATTGAGACCTCTATTTTCTAATCCTTATTATTTTCTTTTTCTTTTTCAATTTATTTAATTAAATAGTAATATTTTATTTCTCTCCAGCGCCCAAACACATGATGCACAATCAGATTTTCATCTTGGCTTTCTGTATATCTTTTCTTTTGTTCTTTGGTCCATTGTCACCACTCACCAGAACAAGTATTCCCGCATATTTCTCTTTCTTTTACGCGCTCAATCGTGCTTCCTTCTCTCTTTTATATTGAACACCTACAGGGAGAGAAACTTATGACATTCATTTCCAGAAAACAAACTCTTGCTTAATCTCAACTCTCTATCCCCATTCATTCATTCATTCATTCCTAGTAGACAAGAACCCTCGATTCCATTAACATGTTTCAATGGTTCACTCAGTTATACAACGCCAACTCATAGCAGATTTACTTGCCATATTTATTGATCCATCTAGAGAAAATAACAAAGTGAACCAGAGTTGAACGCAAGATGCATAGATGAAATGAGACTAAAACAAAGCAAGCTTGATCTATGGAAATCTCATGGTTGAATGAAAAATAATCCAAACTAGAATTAGGCAGTGATACCGCATGGATTATGAATACATATCAATGATTAACAACAACCAAGCGTACATGTTAAGAACAAACAATCAATAGCCAAGCAAGCTACTGACTTAGTAATTTCACCAAACATTATAGTCGCTGAACTCTTTCTCTTGACCAATCACACATGCAAGTTTTGCAGATTCATCGGAGAGGCTTTTTGGACAAAAATCACGAATCTCACAACCAATGCAAGCGATTCTGAAATACTGATAATTCGATTTCAATTTATTCTCAATAACGTGACAATTCCAGGTTTTATTTCATATCAGTAAACTGTAACAATTCAATGAGCGTCGATGAGCCAGAATCTGATGAACAGAGAGCGGAACGCGAAGGAGGATAATTGGTGTATGGGTGCGTCCAGAGAGCGAAAGGAGCGAAGTCTAATCGGCCTGATCTGCTGGGCTCGATTGAATTAAACCGGATTGCGAGCAGAAAGGACTTCGGTGATGGGCCCAACTAGTCCAAATCGGGACTCTATTTTTTTTTTTTTTATGTACTTGTCTATTTCTTTATTTATTGTATCATACATTTCCTTTGGTCTTCTTACTATTATTTTGTTTTTATTTTCTTACTGTTTCCAACTTTGGGCTTCACTTTTATGGGCTGCATGAAAGAGTGAAGTCTGATGGGCCTGATATGCTGGGCTCAATTGGATTAAACCGGATTGCAAGGGCAAGGACTTACGTGATGGGCCGGATTGCAAGGGCCAGGAATTAAGTGATGGGCCTGAGATGCTGCGCTAAAAAGATATACATGTTAAGAACCCAGTTGCACAAAAAACAAAATTAAGGGATCTGAACGTTTTGCAATAATATAGGGACTCGACTCCCTTTTTTCCCAAGAAGACAAAAGAAAAGAGTTTTGATTGGCCATTATGGTCATCCGAGGAGTCCTTCCAAAACTTGTTAAAAAGTCTTGGCACCTTTAACAGTGTCCACTTGTGAATGCAGAACCTTAGGTGGGAAATAGACAGTTACGTTTGATTTTAATGTGAGCCCGCCAAATTCTAACAACTGATTGCGCAATTGATCATTCAGATCTTTCAATTCATAGACGTGGATCTCGGACCTATGAATGGGGGTTTGATCATGTACCAAGGGGATTTTCCCGCTATCTTAAAAAGTAAATTTACCAAGAAAAAGGGGTTCAGTTTGTGACTTTATGTGTTAGAATCTAAGAAGGTGGGACCTCGGTTCATTTCCCGGAAATTCAACCCCCAACGTTTGAGGTTGCGCATATCTTATCAAGCCAAAAAGAAAAAAACAGAATTGGACGTGTCAAATGGGACAGTGATTATGGTAAGATCGCAGCCATCGTTGCTTTTGCGGAAGAAGAAGACGAATTGGGAATAAAATATGTGCGATTCACGCATAAAGGCGGGTTAAAAAGTTGTCAATTGCCCATTTAAAATGAATAATTGTCAAGTCCATCATTAACATAAAACATATTCTTTTCATTTGCATATTTGAATAGGTAGTAGATGAATGAATTCGGCAACACAAGTAAATCTAAATAGATATGTCACATATTCAATGATGAATGTATAAAAAATTCATTACATGGACATTGAAGATAAAAACAGAAAGTACCACCGAAAATCTTAACTATACCCACCATGGTAATATATTCTTATTTTCTTATGTCACAAAAATCCCAAACATTTGCCATTTTCTCAAAAGATATATCCTCTACCATAGTTTCGTCCAAGATGGCCGTTAAAAAACATATGTGGTGGCTTACATGGATATTGATAGGCAAATGGAATTGATGTGGATCCAACGTGGCTTTAGAAAAACCAAAATGATGTCATTTCAATTTTTTTTTTTTTTTTGCCTTCTTACCATTATATTACTTTTTATTTTCTTACTATTTTACAAAAATGAAGGTTTGATTTGCAGGCACTTGCCATTTTCCCAACGTTCCTCTTTATTCAATTTCATTTTCAATCTAATTTAAATAGTTTTTTTATTAAAAAATTACATTTAGATTAAAATGATATTGTTTTAGCCTTATTTTCCATGTTTTAGTCATGTCAATGACATGTATGAGAGATAAAGTAATAAAAAAAGACATGTTATATCTTCTATTAGCTAAGTTGGATGGAGTTAATAAAAGAATTTGATTGCACAAATTTGACAAGTTTTAATACTTGATTGCATTTTTTGTATGTTTTAATACTCAATCGCACTTTTACGACAATTTTTAAGACTTTTAATGTATACATCCCATTTTTTTCTTCTTACTAATATATTATTTTCATTTTTCTTATTGTTTTACAAAAATGGAGGTTCGGTTTGTTGGCTAACATTTTGGTGTCAACAATGTATTTTGAGAGGCCCAAGTTTAGGTTTCTTTAAGTATGAAATGAACTAAGCTCAAACTTGGTAAAAAAGAGAGAAAAAGACAACACGGGTAGAGCTCTATTAGCAGATCCCAAGAATGGTTAAATGGGGGAAAAGAAGAGGAACTTGCTTCGTGTTTTCGACCTCGACTCAGCAAAAGTCCCACGCGCGCACTTCACCAACCGAGGACCTTGAAAAAGCCAAGTCAACTTTTGATTAAGACGAGCCGAGGAAAGGAGATTCATGTGTTATACTTGTCAATAAACATTGGTTTTTGGTCGTCTCTCGGCCAAGCTTTCGCTTCTGGTGAAATTGCTAGGACAATGACATGCTAACAACAACTTGGCGATATCTAATCACTGACAGTTTCATGCATAAGACATAGCGTGAACTGCGAAATCTTATTTTTGTTGATAAAATTAAGAATTTATATACCAAAAAAAAATTATAGGTGGACCAAGCCGTAAGCACCACGAAACATATCACATCTCAACCAACAATACTAATGTGTAGTATTTTAATATCTACACATAACAATTTGAATCTGACATTTCTTATAATTGATTAACAGTAAGTAATTTTGATAGAGTTATCAAGATTTCTTATTCCTAGCTATCGAAACATGATACAAGTAAGTGTTAATTTCAAGCCAGCTCAAAAGAAGAAGAAGAAGAGGATATTAACTCCTTTTTCGAGCAATGAATTTGTCCATTGGACTTCCTTCGAAAAGCTGAAACTGAAAAAAAAAAAGTAGTCCCTAGATTTTTTAACAGCATGACAAAGTACACAGATATTCAACATTCGATCCTTGGCGGAAAACATCTTACGAATTATCACTCAAAACAGTAAACTATGCTAGCGAATATTTGGACAAAAACCAATTAATCTCGCGCAGTGGGAAAAAGTCATAAAGCAGGTGAAAATCAAACTCAATTTCCTTAATTATTTCAGCAGTAATTATTTTCAGAATACTATAATTAATTTGACAGCAAGCTCGTTAAGATAATCAAGGGGACAATCTATCTGTCAAGATCGAAAGGCAATGAGGTGTATGAATGATTTTTAACTTTGATGGCCACAATACATCATAGAATTGACCAAACAATCATATGCAAATGAGTAAGTTAAGGGAAATCGCTATTGGTCATCTATGATGTTAATTTGAAGAAAGATCCTTTCATCCATTTTCAAAAACGAAGATATCATCAAATTAATATACTATTGACCGAATGGGCCCTAAGAGAATATTATCTCCTCGCGTTATAGGCAGGATGAGCAGCGCATAAATGTTTCCGCTAAAAGCTTGGAACATTTCCAAACAAACACACTGGTAATTCATATTAAGTTATTAACCAAACCTAATTTTGATTTTTCCTGTTATTTTGGAGAATCGAGATTCTCTCTCTTTTTGCAATCCAACTTGACTTGAACCCACTGATGTTTACATTTTCTGGTCGACAATATATATTATTATTTGCTAGGCGTTCAACAAGCCACTGATGTTTATATTTGAGCTGATAATCGATCGAAAAACCAATGAGTATTTTCCACGGTAAGGAAGTATTTCTCATGGTCTTTGGATGATCTTCTGTCTACTTGTTCCTCCAATTTTAGATTGAGTTTTTCATTAGAGGCCATGCAACGTGCACCGATGATGAGAGTTCATTTGTATAACTTGAAAATTGAAAAAGAAAAAGGAAAAATGGTGGTCGCGAATAACTTATGCGGTGAAACATCTCATGCCTCAACCATCTATCTAATATATAGTATTTTCGAAAGTTAAAAAACATTTTTTTTTCACTATCTGCCCATGATAATCTGAATGTAACATCCGTTATGATTATCTCCCAAGACAATATACTATGCTAGCAAATGGTTGGACAAAACCTAATCTTGTGCCGTGTGAGCAAGTCATGAAGCCTCCATATGCAAAAGTGAAAATCGAAGTCAATTGCCTTGGTAAATTAAGCCATAATACTTTTTGGAACACTATAGCAATCATAATTTGTTCGACAACAACTCATTAAGAAAATAGAGGCTGAAATCCTATTATTAAGATCGTTGGCGACAAAGTCTACATTGTACATGATGATGTCAATTTTAAGAGATAATATCTCGTTCTTTTTCAAAGATGAAGTTATCACGAAATTAATATATTAAAAGAATGTTATTGCCTGACAACATCGATAAGCGATGGTCCCCGCTCAAAGCTAAAAGCATGGAAATTTCCAAACAAACACACTAGATAATTCATAGTAATTACCAAACCCACTTTTGTTTTTTTCCTCTTATTTTATTTGAACGGTCAATGTTTCTCTCTGTACTTGTTCGCCTCGAATTTCTTTGTTTGATCAAAGATCTGTCCTTTCATCTATGTTTATGGAGGCTTAATGAATTGGAGGAGATGATTAGTGGAAGGATGGTGACGATGATGATTGAAATGGATAATGACACAAATAGTAAGTATGTTTATAAGATAAAACAGATTCAAATTTTAAAATCGATATTATGAAAGAACAAGGAATTTTAGATTGAGTTTTTCATTAGAGGCCCTGCAACGTGCACCGATGATGAGAGTTCATTTGTATAACTTGAAAATCGAAAAAGAAAAAAGGAAAAATGGTGGTTGCAAATAACTTATGCGGTGAAACATCTCATGCCTCGACCATCTATCTAATATACAGTATTTTCGAAAGTTAAAAAACATTTTTTTTTTTCACTATCTGCCCAGGATAATCTGAATGTGACATCCTTTATGATCATCTCCCAAGACAATATACTATGCTAGCAAATGGTTGGACAAAACCTAATCTTGTGCCATGTGAGCAAGTCATGAAGCCTCCATATGCAAAAGTGAAAATCAAAGTCAATTGCCTTGGTAAATTAAGCCGTAATACTTTTTGGAACACTGTAGCAGTCATAATTTGTTCGACAACAACTCATTAAGATAATAGAGGCTGAAAACCTATTATTGAGATCGTAGGTGACAAATTCTACGTCGTACATGATGATGCCAATTTTAAGAGAGAATATCTCGTTTTTCTTCAAATGTGAAGTTATCACGAAATTAATATATTAAAAGAATGTTATTGCCTGACAACATCGATAAACGATGGTCCCCGCTCAAAGCTAAAAGCATGGAAATTTCCAAACAAACACACTAGATAATTCATAGTAATTACCAAACCCACTTTTGTTTTTTTCCTCTTATTTTACTCGAACGGTTAATGTTTCTATCTGTACTTGTGCGCCTGGACTTTCTTTGTTTGATCAAAGATCTGTCCTTTCATCTATGTTTATGGAGGCTTAATGAATTGGAGGAGATGATTAGTGGAAGGATGGTGATGATGATGATTGAAATGGATAATGACACAAATAGTTCATTAATTTTGACTCAATATGTAATCAGCCTATGAACTTTTAATTTGTTCATTGTGGCGCCTTTTTTAGTAAATATGTTTATAAGATAGAACAGATTCAAATTTTAAAATTGATATATATGAAAGAATAGGGAATTTTATTAATTTAGGCATTTGTCAATTGATAGAATATTTATGACATAATTAATGGAGAATGGTTTAGATAAGAAATAACTAATTATGATCAAGTAGGACCTCTTTTCCGACCCAAAAAAAAAGTAGGACCTCTTTAATTTATTATACTATAGGTCAAGTTACCGATTTTACCTTAACATTTCCAAGATTATGAATATTGTTCTCACAATTCTGAGTTGATTAAAAAGGAGTGGCTATTATGTTTTCCTTTTCAATCTTTTTTTTTTTTGATACCCAGGATCTGCCGGGCCCGCCTTTCACTTATGCTAATTGGCAACCCACGGCCCGTACAGTGTTCGGACAGCACCTCGGACCAAGCGTCAATATATGGGGGAGATTAGCACATGACCCCACCACTATGGCCCTCCACTTAAGACACTAGCAACTACAAGTTTCGAACTCTCGACTTCATTGATAAGGGAGAAGCTCTCAACTAACACAACTACCTATTGATGGGTTTTTTTTTTTTTTTTTTTTCAATCTTTGTGGCTGCAAAGTCAAAAACTCAACTCAGCCCGTTTATTTAGGCATAAAAAAGCAAAAATTAAGTTTTTACTTTTTTTGGACAAAAACCAATTAATCTCGCGCAGTAGGAAAAAGTCATAAAAGCAGGTGAAAATCAAACTCAATTTCCTTAATTATTTCAGCAGTAATTATTTTCAGAATACTATAATTAATTTGACAACAAGCTCATTAAGATAATCAAGGGTGACAATCTATCTGTCAAGATCGAAAGGCAATGAGGTGTATGCACGATTTTTGATTTTGATGGCCACAATACATCATAGAATTGACCAAACAATCATATGCAAATGAGTAAGTTAAGGGAAATCGCTATTAATCATCTATGATGTTAATTTGAAGAAAGATCATTTCATCCATTCTCAAAAACGAAGATATCATCAAATTAATATACTATTGACGGAATGGGCCCTAAGAGAATATTATCTCCTCGCGTTATAGGCAGGATGAGCAGCGCATAAATGTTTCCGCTAAAAGCTTGGAACATTTCGAACAAACACACTGGTACTTCATATTAAGTTATTAACCAAACCTAATTTTGATTTTTCCTGTTATTTTGGAGAATCGAGATTCTCTCTCTTTTTGCAATCCAACTTGACTTTTTTTTTTTTTGGTCTAAAAAGAGGAACTTTCATTCAAGTAATAGAACCATTACAACCTGCAACTTTAGCGTCGGAAACAAGAAGATCTAATAAACAGGTAGGGGGCACTTCGGCCCAATTAGCAACTAGGGTTCTATTGTTGTGGGCCTTTGCGGCCCAGTCAGCCGCAAAGTTTGCTTGGCGATGGCAATGCCGCACTCGAAGGCTGGAGAATCGACTCAAGAGAAGAGCGACTTCAGCAAACAATGATCGTACCTCCCATGGCGTCAATCGGTTGTCGCTCACGGCATTAACCAGCAACAAGTAGTCGATTCAACCACAATCGTATCCTCCGTTCTTCGTTGTTGGATCAAGTCTTGTAGAGTAAGCAAGAAAGCATAAGTTTCGGCTGCAAAGGTGAAGATGCAGCAAAATCGCGGGTAAATCCTTCTATCAACTTTCCGGTGTGATCTCGGCATAGACATGCCATTGAGCCTCGGTCACTTTGAAGCTTGAAAGCCCCATCAATATTACACTTCAGGACACCAGGATCGGGAGGTCGCCAGACTTGGGAAGGTAGGATTGATGGCAGTCCAGTTGTAGGAGATCGTCGATGCAAAATGCGAGCTGTTTGAACCTTTGCGGAGACGACATTCAACAGATGGAGTGGATCGGGACGATGGCCGCGGAAAACAAAAGTGTTTCGCACCTTCCAAATCTGCCAGAGGATCTCAGCGATTGTTTCGAACTCAGGTAAGCTCTGTTTCTAATTAGCTCTATCCGCTAGCCATTGTTCTATGCGAGGGACAGCATGAGGAGTTAGTTGAATACCAATTGTGGGATGAGACCAGATCGTAGTTGTCCACGGGCAAAACAGGAATAGGTGTTCAAGGGATTCCGGACAATTATTGTTGCAGATATTGCATACCATATCTGTGCTGATGTGACGGCGAACGAGATTGGTCTTTGTCGCTAAAGCATTATGGCTTAGGGACCAAAGAAAGGTCCGAATTTTTGGTGTTAGCTGTAGTCGCCAAATGCTTTTCCATAGTTGCGCAGGTACTTGATAAGATGATGATGGCAGATCTGTATGATTTGAGTCCGCTTTCTTTATTGCCTGATAGCCGCTATGCACCGTGTATTGGCCATTGATAGTGTCTGTCCATATTTGCTTGTCCTCTATATGATTGGGTCTAACCTGAATACTGGTAATTTCTTTGATGGTGTGAGTATCGTAGTGCTGTTGTAATAGATCAACATTCCAGGTTTGTTGTTCCGGCTCCAGTAAGTCAGCTACTAGATAAGGTTCCGTCAGATGGGCAGGACCACCTAAGATTCCTTTAGGAAGCCATCTGTCTTCACGTATCTTGATTTTTCTCCCGTTTCCGATAGACCATTGGAGTTTAGCTAAAATGGAGTCTCTTCCCAATAGTACGCTCTTGCCCCCTAAGAAGGACGCGCCCTTTCTCCGCATATATGAACTCTCGTTGATAAAAGTAAAGACCTTTTAGTAATGTGCTGCATAGTGATGATGGGTTCTGTATCAAGCGCCGAGCACATTTCCGAGCATTGCCTTATTGAAAGCAAGAAGATCTCTAAAACCCAAACCACCCTCATTCTTACATCTCTTTAGAACATCCCATTGTGTCCAATGAATACCAGATCTACTGCTGTCATTCTGCCACCAAAAGCGAGCAATCTTCTTCTCAATGTCTTTGCAAATCGAAACTGGTAATTTAAAAATGGACATGACATATTGTGGTATCGCCTGTACAACAGCTTTAATGAGAACCTCTTTTCCACCCCTCGAGAGAAATTTTGCTTTCCACCCTTCTAGTTTAGTAGTCACTCTCGCCATAATCCAGGCAAACATGTCTCTTTTGGATCTACCCCAATCAGAAGGAATGCCTAGGTATTTACCTGTTTTTTGTAACACCGGGACCCTAAATTCGGTGGCCAAGTTAACCCTTAAACTATAAGGACAATCCTTACCAAAGAAAATGCCTGATTTGTTCCTATTTATCAGTGCCCGAGCCAAACAAGTATTGATTTAGAATATTTGCTAGGTTATGACATTCTGGACTGTAGCATTCATGAAAAATATGGCATCATCAAAGCAAAAAATAAATGGGAAAGAGTTGGGCACCTCCTGTTGAGCTGTAGTCCTTGTAGATGTCCTATATGAAGTGCGTCATGGATAAGGACAGATAAAACATTTGCTACCAAAATGAACAAATAAGGCGAGAGTGGGTCTCCCTGTCTAAGTCCCCGAGAAGGATGGAAATACTCAAGTTGTTCCCCATTAAAAGTGATACTAAAAGACACTGTTGTAACACACTGCATTATCCAATGAACCCAGTGGCATGAAAACCCAATCGATCAAATAGTCCTCAAGAAAGTCCCATTCCACCTGTCATATGCCTTTTGCATGTCCACTTTTAAAACGCTTGAAAATTTCGTTTGCGTTTCCTAATCCTCGGCGATGAAGCACCTCTTGGACAACAATAATGTTATCCTGGATTTGCTGGCCACTCACAAAAGCAGTTGCTCAGCGGATATTAGATCGGGTAAAAAGGCTTAAGACGATTAGCTAACACTTTTGAGATGATTTTATAGATGTAGTTGCAAAGACTTATTGGTCGGTATTGGTCTAGACTCTCCGGTTGGGCCACTTTTGGAATCAAAGTAATACTAGTTTTGTTCAGAGAAGCAGATAGATTACCAGTTGCAAAGAACTCTTGAACAGCCGTAAAAATGTCTTCGTGTAAAAGATTCCAATGCTTCTGATAAAATAGACCATTCAAACAATCAGGTCCTGGTGCTTTAGTAGCCCCCATTTGGAATGTGGCGCGCCGTACCTCATCTCGAGTAAGCTGGGCCGTTAAGATATTGTTCATTTCCAGAGTAACAGTAGGTGTACATTTTGCAAGAATAGGACCATAATTCCGAGGGCCATCTGACGTGTATAGTGCTGAGAAGAAATTCCTCGTCATGATTTTTAAACTATCCTCTTCCCGAATCCAAGTGAGATTAGCATCTTTCAACATTCGTATCCGATTCCGAATTCGCCGTTGTAATGTTGTCGCATGGAAGAATTTGGTATTCTTATCTCCCTATGTAAGCCAGTTAAGCCTAGATCGCATAGCCCAATGTTGTTCCTCCTGCTGCCATAGTTTGTGAATGTTCATCTTCAATTGAATAATTTGCTGCTCATCGCTGTAGTTGTTGGGAGAATTAATAAGTGTTTGAAGTTGTTGCTGCGGTGTGATATTTGATTAGGTGCCTTTGAGAACTTAGATCGACTCCACTTGGTAAGTGCTTGAGCGACTTGCTGTAATCTTCGTGGTAGGGTAGATGTACTAGCACGTTGGGAATTCCAAGATCTTTCAACCACCTCGCTACAGTCCTTTTCCTTCAACCAGTAAGCTTCAAAGATAAATCTTTTGTGTTGTCGCCTTGGTCGGGCCTCTGTAGTCAATAAAAGAGGGCTATGATCAGAGCCCACTGGTGGAAGTGCATAGACCTCAGCCTCAGGGTAGTTTAGACGCCACTCCATAGTACACAAAACTCGATCCAACCGTTCTTTAACTAGGTCTTCACCAAGACGATGATTCATCCAGGTGTAGGAACATCCCTTACTGCCCATATCCATTAAGTAACAGTCCTGTAAGACTTCTCTGAAGGAATACATTCAATACGGCTCAACCAGTCGTCGGCCCACTTTTTCCCAAGGAAACAGAACTTCATTAAAGTCACCCGCACATACCCAGGGTATAACATTTGAGGCAGCAATTAGACGAAGCTCTGTCCATAGATGTCGGCGTAGGCGATAGGTTCTTGGAGCGTGGACACAAGTTAGACGCATAGAAGTCCCAACTCGAACCTCTGTACAGATTGTATCAAAAAAATGCTGAGTAGCTCTCTCTATATGGATAATAATATCGTCATTCCAAAGCATAGCTAGTCCACCAGCCAGTCCAACAGGATCATAGACATGGTAATTACTAAATTTCAAAAGCCTTTTCAACTTGAGGATGACCGCCTCCTGATTCTTAGTCTCCACCAAAAAAAGTAAATCAGGCTTTTCGGAGGCCACTAAGGCCTTTAGAGCGCGAACTGTCAGGGGAGAGCCCAAACCCTGACAGTTCCAACAGATGAACTTCATTTGTGCTGTGGTGGCTGTTGAGGGCCAGCCACCGACGCCCATTGATGCTCTTCAGTTGCAGTTAGAATTGGAGTATCCAGAAATTGCGTGTCGTCAAACTCATTTAATGACGAGTGTTGCATGCCATAAGGGGTGTACCGCTTTTGCTTTTTAGCTAATCCTGCCTTGGGGCTAGCTCTGGAAGTCTTCTGCTTGTTAGTGTCTCGCAGTTCCTTGGACATAGTGATGATTCCCTTTTGCTTCTCAGTTGCAGGGATTAAAGCTGTTGTGAGAGTGGGAGTAATTTGCTGCAAAGTCTTTGGAAGTTGCAGTTGAAATGGAAGTTGTTCATGTGGGGGTTGATGTGCTAAAGCGGCGAGGTTATGTCATTGGCAGTAGTAGATTTAGGCAACAATAGAACACTTGGCATCAGAGCTGGGGGTGTCTCAGGTACTGTTTATGCATTTTGTGGTACATGTTCTGGTGTGTGGTAGAATGCGTGCCAATAAGGACTGTGTTGTTGGACTTCAGCTCTCAACCAGTTCCCGTATGCCAGTTTATCTTTCCCATCTGTTTTAGCTTCTTCATATGGATATGCTGGACAATATGAGGCATAATGGCCTATCCTCCCGCAGGAATAGCAAAAGTGGGACAACCTTTCGTATCGGAAGTCGAGCCACATTGTTTTGCCAGCAATTCGGATAAGCTTACCGGATTGTAGAGGTTCAGCCAAGTGTATTTCAACCCGTGCCCTTGTCGATTTTGAGAACGAGCTATCAGTAAGGTCAGCCTTTATCTCTATAACTTCACCAACTTGCTGCAATGCTTTGCGAATCATCTGCTCTGTACTCCACTCTAAAGGTAGGCCAAAGATTTGAACCCAAAAAGCACATCGACTAAAATCATAGCAGTGTAGAGGTGTGTTAGGAATCCATGGTTTGAAAACGACTAATTGACTGGCAAAGAGCCATGGTCCGCCCTCCATAATCCTCTGCTTGTCAGTTGCTGACTTAAATTTTGCTAGATACAGGTCACCCTCTCGTTGAGATATGTCCACATAGTCCGTTCGCCAAATCCGCCTTAATGTACTCTAAAGGGCTTGTAAGTTGACACTAGATTTCGATAGGACTTTACCTACAAGTAACAAGCGGCATTCCTCTAACTTTTCTAATGGGGGGGCTTCGTCCCATACCTCTATTTCCTGTGCAGAACCTAGACGTCCCAACCGTTTACATAAAGCAGCGATTCTTAAAGATTCGTCATTGTCTTCGGAATCCATCGTAACAGGGCCAAAGGGAAAGGACACTTCACAATAAGCTAGAGAAGTATTGAATGAAAACGCAATCCATTGGTTGGCACAGGTAAGATTAGCTATAAAGATGACAGTACTGATCCAAAACAGAATTCAGAAGAAAACCAGGGAATTCGCTAATGGAAATCAATCCCCACTTGAGTAAGAGCAGAATTCGTCACAGTCGACTTCAAGAGAGGCATGGCCTTCCATTTTCCTCCTCGACACACAGACAACGTCAGAAGAAAAACAGGGAATTCGGTAATGGAAATCATTCCATTTTCCTTTCGCGACACACAGAATATCCCATTGAAACTATCACCGATGAAATTACTGGAAAAATGAAGCATGCAATCTGCCAATTTGTGAGGGCAAGATATCAGGAGAGCATATAGGGTACCATTCGATGGGCCATCCGCATGCAGGAGAAGATGCAACCCATAACTGTCATCAACTAAATCATCAGCGGGTAATATCGGAAGATGAGAAGAAGAGAAAGGAGTGGGTTTCAACAAGTTGGGTTTCGATAAACACTGAAACTACCATCGATGGGTAGACGAAGACTCTGCATATCGAGAGAAAAAAGCAAAATGGAGGTATGTCTTTGATCATTGGATTTTCACTGATGTTTACATTTTCTGGTCGACAATATATTTTTATTTGTTAGGCGTTCAACAAGCCACTGATGTTTATACTTGAGCTGATAATCGATTGAAAAACCAATGAGTATTTTCCACGGTAAGGAAGTATTTCTCATGGTCTTTGGATGATCTTCTGTCTACTTGTTCCTCCAATTTTAGATTGAGTTTTTCGTTAGAGGCCATGCAACGTGCACCGATGATGAGAGTTCATTTGTATATCTTGAAAATTGAAAAAGAAAAAGGAAAAATGGTGGTCGCAAATAACTTATGCGGTGAAACATCTCATGCCTCGACCATCTATCTAATATATAGTATTTTCGAAAGTTAAAAAACCAAATTTTATTTTATTTTATTTAAATATCTGCCCATGATTATCTGAATGTGACATCCTTTATGATTATCTCTCAAGACAATATACTATCCTAGCAAATGGTTGGATAAAACCTAATCTTGTGCCGCGTGAGCAAGTCATAAAGCTTCCATATGCAAAAGTGAAAATCAAAGTCAATTCCCTCGGTAAATTAAGCCGTAATACTTTATGGAACACTGTAGCAATCATAATTTGTTCCACAACAACTCGTTAAGATAACAAAGGCTGCCTATTATTGAGATCGTAGGTGACAAAGTCTACATCGTACATGATGATGTCAATTTTAAGAGAGAATATCTCGTTCTTTTTCAAAAGTGAAATTATCATGAAATTAATATATTAAAAGAATGTTATTGCCTGACAACATCGATAAGCGATGGTCCCCGCTCAAAGCTAAAAGCATGGAAATTTCCAAACAAACACACTAGATAATTCATAGTAATTACCAAACCCACTTTTGTCTTTTTCCTCTTATTTTACTCGAACGGTCAATGTTTCGCCTTCTAGATCTGATTTAGGGTTCAGAATCTTTTTTTTCCCTACACTCCAACTTGACTCGGACCTGCTCATATTTACATTTCCTGGTCAATGTTCGCACGACTTATGATATATATATATATTATATTTGTTATTCGTTCAACAAGCTCCTGATGTTCATATATTGAGCTAATAATCAATAGAAAAACCAATGAGTATTTTCCTTTGTAAGGAAATTTTTCTCATCGTCTTTGGCTGATCTCTTGCAAGCTTTCTTTCTGTCGTAGTTGTTCCTCCAATTTTAGATCTAGTTTTTCATTAGAAAGCAGACTATGTGCACGGACGACGAACGTAAGTTTGAATAGCTTGAAAGTTGAAAAAGATAAAATAAAAAATGGCGGCCAACATATGATATAAGTGGTAACATATATGGCAAAGAATTATCCACAAAGTATAGATAAATAAATATAGTAATGCATGCGATGATGCACGCGCTCATAAACATGTTCATAGTTGAGTTGATCATGTGTCATCCAAAATGTTTATATCAATGAATTGGTGTTATCATATTATGTGGCATGGCTTACAAGTTATGAGTTACAATTGTGTATATACTGACTTCAGTATCTTTTGCTTGGCCCTTTTTCCCTTGTATGCACTATGCCTATTTCAGTAAACAAAACAATCGATCCCTGAGATTTCCTAAATGGATATTGAATGTGGTAGGTAGTTTTATATGCACATCTAAATATGGGGACAGTCTCAATCATCTGATTCTGGTGTCACTTATTGAATTGGAAAAGCTCTGATACTACTTGTTGAGTGGAGCATTTATCAGCACAAAAGCGAAGAAGTTTAATTTTATTTCTCAAGAAAACAAGGGATTCACACACCAGCTATCTTATTTCTCACCCATCAAACCCGCGATGTGCACACATCTAATTCACTCATTTTCTTACAGACGTAGCATGCTTGCAAGAGCTTTTCTCTCGCTCACTCAGGTCACATCAACACAAGCACCATACGCACTCTCTCCTTTTGCAAGTTCAAGATAACTCACTTCTTCGAGCTTCGTCGAAATCTAATAGATACAGACCCCATCTTACTAGTTTGGGGCCACATATAACTTTACATCGAGGTAACTTCCCAGGGAGGTTCAAGAGCAACTTCTTGTGGGGGCAAAGTTAGTTCTCAAATATTCATTCAGCTTCTTTGAGAGTTAGAGACTGTTGGGGAGCATCAAAGTGAAAAATTCACTAAGAGTTCAACTTAATTCGGAGTCAATATCTTCCCAAAACTAAACCGATCAAAATCAACTTAATATCAGTAATAATCAACAATATATAATGCTGAAATGACAAGGAGATAAAGCCAATAACAATACAGGGATTTAATGTGGAAACCCAATGAGGAAAAAAATCATGGACCACGCCAAAACTTCCAATAATTACCAAGAATAATAGGATATACAAAGTGCTTTTCTCTAGTCACGCACTAGAGGTTCAACACCAACAATACAATCGTATTTCCTCACAACAAAGGTGGAGAATTAATATAAATGGACATAGAAAACTCTTGGAGAATTTAGACTAGGTTCTTAATGAACAAAATGATCAACTCGTAGCCTTTGGTCTCATGAACAACATACACAAATTTGAGCTAGTTCCATTAACGTTTGGCCTTTGACTCATGACGACAAAATAACAGCCCTCTTTTCCCCCTTCTCCATGCACACTCTTGGATAACTCTGTCTCACTCCGTTTCTCTCTTTTCTTGCTTTTGGGCACCCCGCACAAAGCCTTCCTTTCTTTCTTTTGGATTTTTTTTTTTTTTAACTATGTGTGAGTTGGGCACCACATAGGTAGACACAGCCAACAAATTTCCCTCTTTGCCTCATTTGGAAAGTTCCATCATGCTTGGTTTGTTTCTATAAGAGTTAAGTTTCACCATGAGCAACGCTTTGTTCATCATAAAAAAGCAAAAATTAAGTTTTTACTTTTTTGCCAAAAACTGACATGTTTCTTTAGATATTAAAAAATAGTGAAAATTATATTTAGATATACTTGTCAATATTGGACTAATGTAAAAGTTTGAGGTCCTAAGATTGAAAATATAAAGTGTGCATTGGAAAATTTAAAAAATAAATAAAAAATCAATCTCCAATTAGTTTACTAAAAAATAGTATTCAATATCCAATCACATTACTTAATGTTAGTCTTTTGCTGTAAAGAAAAACCAATCCTTTCTTTGTCTTCTAGTTCTTGTACTTTTTTTCTTTTTTTTTGGCTGAGTCACAATTAGATATGTCAAAATGAGTCATAAATCCATTTATGAACCTATATGATGGGTTGTGTTGTTTTATGGGTCAATTATGAGTAAAAGAGTTATAAATGGATTTATACATAATATAAGTGTTTTTTGAACGCCGAGCATAATATAAGTGCTAAGTGGGTCATAAATGAGTTTATGATTAATTCAGAGCAAGCTCACTTTTTTCACTTTCACTCGATCTCACGCTTACTTATTCTATGTTTTTACTTCGGTTTGGTATGAATTTTCCTACATTAAGTTAAATATGAATATATTTTAGCAACATGGGTTGGGTCGGATATGGGTTAACTTGCATTGCAAATAAATGAGTCATAAACGAATTAATGTGTCAATTTAAGTTAAACCATTTATGACCCGACCCATCCATTTAATAGGTTTAGTCACAATGAAAAGCATGAACGGGTCGTGTGTGGGCTACCTTGTTCGGTGGATCCACCTTGGTGTTTCGCTGTCTTGCTGTTTTTTGTTTCTCCCTTGTTTCTCTGTCTCGTGTGCGGGCTGCCTTGTTTGGCCCTTCTCTCCTCTGCTGTGGCTGTTGTCTTAGCCTCTTTCTTTGCTGCGGTTCTTTCTTTCCCTGTTCTGCAGCTTTACCCCCGTTACCCTTCTACTCTTTTGACAATCTTGTCTTCTGAGTGTAAGCTTTTTGGTTCCAGGGTCCTTAGCTGTACTATTGTATAGCCTCTTGGTTCAAAAGTCAATATATTTCTTATCTTTTACCAAAAAAAAAAAAAAGCATGAACGGGTCTTAAGGGGAAAAAAAACCAAACCATTTACCATTTACTTAATCAAGCCAACGTCCTTCTAATACCGTTAAAACTTGGAAAAATCTGTAGAAATTTCAATTTTGTCCCTTTCCCTTTTTTTTTTTTTTTTTATTGTTTTGTGAGTCCTCTTCAACTACCTGTTGTTTAATTACACCAAGTGTTGGACCACAAGCGTCCCACGTCACTTGGTGATACTGGGCTTCACAAATTTTCCACCAGGAGGACTTTGCCCTTGGCCTGTACTGTTGACCCCTCTCCGCTCTGCGTCTCCAAGGTGGCAACTTCGTTTCCGAGAAACTCACCTTCAACGTCCCTGCATTTACTTTGCCCTTCTTCTCTGCACCTGGAGAAGTTATAGTCGATCTTCCTCCACTAAACCCTCCCAATCTAGCTCTTTTTGCAGAAGCATGGTGGTTCTCTTCTTTGAGGGAATACGGCTGAGCGGATTTACCCACAGATGGAATACGGAGTTCTTGATCTATTCGTCATCCTCGTTTCGGCTGTACTACTACTGTAAGTGCTCTTTTAGGCATTTGTCGATTGATAGAATATTTGTGACATAATTAATGGAGAATGGTTTAGATAAGAAATAATTAATTATGATCAAGCAGGACCTCTTTTCCGACCAAAAAAAGCAGGACCTCTTTAACTTATTATACTATAGGTCAAGTTACCGATTTTATCCTGACATTTCCAAGATTCTGATTGTCCTTCTCACAATTCTGAGTTGATTAAAGAGGAAGCGGAGTGGCTATTATGTTTTCTTTTTCAGTCTATGTGGCTGCAAAGTCAGACTCAACTCAGACCGTTTATTTAGGCATAAAAAACAAAAACTAAGTTTTTACTTTTTTCGCCAAAAACTGAAATGTTTCCTTAGATATTAAAAAATAGTGAAAATTATATTTAGATATACTTGTCGATATTGGACTATTGTTAAAGTTTGAAGTCCTAAGATTGAAAATATAGAGTGTGCATTGGAAAATTAGAAAAAGAAATAAAAAATCAGTCTCCAATTAGTTAACTGAAAAAATAGTATTCAATATCCAATCACATTACTTAATGTTAGTCTTTTGCTGTAAAGAAACACCTATCCTATGTCTTCTAGTTCTTGTACTTTTTTTTTTTTTGGCTAAGTCACAATTAGATATGTCAAAATCAGTTATAAATCCATTTATTAACCTATATGATGGGTCGTGTTTTTTTATGGGTCAATTATGAGTAATGAGTTATAATTGGGGTTTATACATAATTTAAGTTTTCTTTGAAAGCCAAGCATAATATAAATGCTAAGTAAGTCATAAATGAGTTTATGATTTATTTAGACCAAACTCACTTTTTTCACTTTTACTCGATCTTACGCTCACTTATTTTGTGCTATTACATCGGTTTGGTATGAGTTTTCCTACATTAAGTTAAATATGAAAATATTTTAGCAACATGGGTTGGGTCGAGTATGGGTTAGCTTGCATTGCAAATAAATGAGTCATAAACGAATTAATGTGTTAACTTGGGTTGAATTGTTTATGATCCAACCCATCCATTTAACAGGTTTAGTCACAATGAAAAGTATGAACGGGGTTGAAGGGGAAAAAAAACCAAACCATTTATCATTTACCTAATCAAGCCAATGTCCTTCTAATACTGTTAAAACTTGGAAAAAATCTGTTGAAATTTTCAATTTGGTCCCTTTCCTTTTTGTTTTGTTTCGTTTTGTTTTGTGAGTCCTTCTTACGTCTTCAACTCCCTGTTGTTTAATCACACCAAGTGTTGGACCACAAGCGTCCCACGTGACTTGGAGGACTTTGCCCTTGGCCTGTACTGTTGACTCCTCTCCGCTATGCGTCTCCAAGGTGGCAACTTCGTTTCCGAGAAACTCACCTGCAACGTCCCATCATTTACTTTGCCCTTCTTCTCTGCACCTGGAGAAGTTATAGTCTATCTTCCTCCACCAAACCCTCCCAATCTAGCTCTTTTCCCAGAAGTGTGGTGGTTCTCTTCTTTGACGGAATACGGCTGAGAGGATTGACCCACAGATGGAATACGGAGCTCTTGATCTATTCGTCATCCTCGTTACGGTTGTACTACTACTGTAAGTGCTCTGACTCGACTCTGTTCGGGCTCTTGCTGACAAACAATGCACAAAAAAAAAGTGAACTTCGCTCCTGTACATGTTAGATGCAATTCAGCCTGCTCGTTTGATTTACATTCCTATTTTTTAAGTCTCCATCGGGCTAAAAGTTTGTAAAATTTGACAGGGCCCTCAGACAACTCCCGAAATCAGAGAGAAGGAGGGACTCGGAAATAACCTCGATAAACGACCATCCGAGAACCTCGAGAACTGAGGATGCTTCTGAAGAAGAGATAAAGGCGTTAAGGTGGTACTCGGCGTCTACCTCGAGGACGGACGATGAGTCCGGAGAAGATAACGAGGCGTTAAGGCGGGACGCAGGGTCAACCTCTAGAAGGGACCATCTGACAACTTCGAAAACGGACAATGCGCTTGGAGTAGAGAACGAGGCGTTGAGGAGGGACTCGGAGTCAACCTTAAGAATGGACAATGTGTCTGGAGAGGAGAACGAGGCATTTAGGAGGGACTTGGAGGCAACCTCAAGAAGGGGCGATGTGTCTGGAGAAGGGAACGAGGCGTTCAACGCATCGGGAATAGAGTACGACGTGTTCTTGAGTTTCCGGGGACGAGACACACGCGACAACTTCACCGATTGCCTTTACCATAGATTGAAACTCATTGGACTCCATGTCTTCCTAGACAACGAAGAACTCCGAGTTGGTACAGAGATCAATGGAGAGCTTTCGAAAGCCCTTGACAAATCTCGAATCTACATACCCATCTTCTCTCAAAACTACGCTACCAGTTCATGGTGTCTCCGTGAGGTTGCACACATGGAAAAATGCACCTCAAAATCAAATCGGAAAAAAGAGATACTTCCCATCTTCTACGATGTGGACCCTGATGACGTTAAGCTCAACACTGAATTGTACAAAAATGCCATGCCCAAGCACGAGGAGAAATTTGGCGTCGATGAATTGAAGCGGTGGGAGGCTTCTCTTCGAAAGGTTGCACGCCTGAAGGGATGGGATCTGAAACGGAAAAGGTAATTTTCCTCAAATTTTTTTTTTTTTTTTGGTTATCGTTTATAAATCCAATAGTTACGCTTCTCATTTGAAAAAACTCTGTCCCTCAAATTTTAAGGAATCATAGCAATGCGGCATCTTTTTCATTCTAGGGGAAGAAAAGAATAGGGGCAAAAAGGGTCCACTTTGATCCAATTTATGAATGAATTACTTGAATGAATTCTTCTTGAATTCGGTTCGATAGGTCTAGTGAGAGCTGGGAAAAGTATCAAAAAAATCACAAACCCATGTTATTGGTACTAATTCAGTTCTAAACATTTTAATTTGATTAGTTTAATTCTAAACATTTTTCATATTGATACCAAATCGATTCACCTGGCCAAATTTAGTTGACTAGCATTAACATGGACATTGGCCGGCCGATGAATGCTAATGTGGTCATTTTTAATAATTTTTAAAATATTTTTTTCTCCTTTTTTTCTTTTTCTTTTTTTTTTTTTTTTTTTTTTTTTTTTTTTTTTTTTTTTTTTTTATCTTCTTCCTCCTTGGATTCTTTACAGTGGTGAGGCTCGTTGGCCACTGGTGAGAGCCGACAAGTTCTCAACAACCGCTGTTGAGTGTCATGGCCCTCACTTAGTGGCTGGCAAGTTGCTAGAAGCTTGCCGGCCACTATCGAAGAAGAAGGCCAAAAGGAAGAAGAAGAAAAGGAAAATGAAAAGGGGGAAAAAAAAGAAGAAAAGGAAAAAATTCAAAAAATTAAAAAATAATTAAAAGTTGCCATGTCAGCAGTCATCAGCCGATTAGCATCAATGTTAGCATCAGCTTGCCAAATTTGGCCAGATGAACTAAATTGGTACCAATGTGAAATTAGTTTAATTGAAATGTTTAAAACTGAATTTTTATCAATGCCACAGGTCTAGGAATTTTCTGGTACTTTTTCCAATGAGAACTTATCAAATAAAGTATGTTCCCTTTTTGCAAAAAATAAAACTTGTTTCTTAGATAACAAGAGAACAATTTTACCTATTAGAATATTTAGACCATATTTGTTAATTGGCTAAATAGTGATTATTTCTATTATTTTATTTCTTGGAACAAAAAAAAAAACATAAATGTGTTTGGTAATGTTTTTGTTCTCAGGAATAGATTTGGAATAGAATCAATAAGCAACAAAAAGTTGCTTCTTTGTTCGCGGGAACGACTTAAGAATAAAGCCCAAGCCATTTTCTTTTTTTATTCGTTCTTTTTCTCTTCATCTTCTTCTTTAACCGGTTACTGGCCACTGTGATGGCTAGATGAGGCTCGACCTCACAGGGGGTCATTGAGGCTCCTTCGAGGCCGGTGAGGCTATCGACCATTGTCCGTGGCCGGCGACTAGCTATAGGAAGAAGAAGAAGAAGAAGAAGAAGAAGAAGAAGAAGAAGAAGAGAAGGACACATAATTTTTTTTTTCATAAAATTATTAGAAAATTAATAGAAATGCTACGGCTTAAAGTAATTGAGGGTTGTACCAAACATATTTATGTTTTTTTTTTTTTTTTTTTTTTTTAAAATAGAAATTTTGTATAGTTACCAAACCCATTTGAACACTAAAAAACTCATCTAGGGAAAAGAATTACAAAAAAAATATTTTTGAGTAGAAACTATTCTCGGAATAGAATGGTTGCCAATAGCGCAAACGATAACTATTCTGTTTCAAAAATAGAATTTTTTATTTCTATTTTTGGGACGAGTTTCTGAGCAAAAATGCGCGTTTGATAATGACACAAAATTTCTCCCTTTTGGGTGATGGTAAAGGATGGCAGTTGGTGACTGGCAACGTTGGCAGGTGGGTAGCTAACTAGTAGTGAGGGCAAGCGATAAGAAGAATTTTATTTCTCATTTTTATTCTAGAATTAGAGAAGTAGAAAATTTTTAGTTATCATTTCTATTTGAAACCTATTTTTGGACTTAAAAATTGGTTTTAGAAATAGAAAAATGAAATTGTATTACCAAAAAATTTCTATTCCAAACCTATTAATGGGAACGGAAAATAGTTCTAGCAAAAAATAAAATGGTTATTATGCACTCCCCAAATGCACCATTATTGTGCTTCTTTGGATTTTGCTTGAGTCCGCGAACTTTCTTTGTTAATCTCAGGATTTAATTCTTACATCAGCAAAATCTTATAAGTATAGCTCAACAAAACAGGTACTTTGGATTATATGTCACTGCATGTTAGTTTGTCGATCCAAGCATTATGAAAAAAATATTACCTTATCAAGTTTTGCAAATCTTACTCTGTCCATTCCATCAAGATTATCTCCTTCCCATCTATCATCCCATGCATTATCTAAAGCATCTCTCATACATAAAAAGGCCAAAAGCCATAAAAAAAAATACTAAATTATGCTCAATATGACACATTTACTTTAAACTTGTTTCTATGACACCAAAAATCTCAAATTTATATCTATGTGACTCATTTACTCTTTGTCGAAATTCTGTCCATGAAAGCTGTTAAAAATATGTCTACATAGATGCCAAAAAGCAACTAGTGTTGACATAGTGTCGACATGATAACAATGTTGTTTTGGCTGAAAAATTATCGAATAGAACATTGACGGAGGATAGGTGTTTCACATATGTACAAATTTATGATTTTTAGGTCACAAAAAAAAGTTTAGAATACATGTGCCACATGCATAATTTGAGATTTTTGATGTCACCAAAAAAAAAAAAAAATTATGGCATATGTCATGATAGGTATAAATTAAGGCTTTTTTGTGACTTTTTCCTTACGTCAAATTGACTGATATTCCATAAAATTCCACCATGTGTATTAACTGATTGTGCTGCTTAATTTCCATCCATAGTACGTGAAACGGATGACTTATTTAACCATACGGTCCCTAGATAAACAAGGATCGTCATATCCGCAGGGATTTTATACCCTTTTCTTTCATGTCATTGACTAAAACAAAATTTTTATTATTTTGCTGCAGCCAAGGAGAACTAATTGACTCGGTTGTTGAAGAGGTATTGTGGAAACTTAATTCTAGAAACGTGGATGTGCCTAAATATTTGATTGAAGATCATCCTCAGATAAAAGCCATAACAGAAAAGTTGGAAATTGATTCTAATGGTGTACGTTTCCTTGGTATTCATGGAGGAGGTGGCATTGGTAAAACAGTACTTGCGAGGGTTGTGTTCAATAGATTATCTCATCATTTTGATGGGGTTAGTTTCCTTAAAGAGGTTCGAGAATCATCGAAGCATGGTCTTATAGACTTGCAGAAAAAGTTATTATCAAGTTTTGTTGGCTTTGAGACTGCTAACAAAATTGAAGACATTGAAGATGGGGTGCGTTGGATCAAGAAAGTATGTAATACTAAAAAGGTCCTCATTGTTCTTGATGATCTAGACAAGAAAGAGCAACTCGAAAAGTTAGCCGGAGAATCTAATTGGTTTGGTTCTGGTAGCAGGATCATTATCACTACTAGGGACAAAAGTATCTTGATGACTCAAGTGGAATCATCTAGTGAAGAGGGCCAAAATCAAACGAAAGGAATTTTGGCTTATGAAGTTCATGAGATGGAATATGGTCGAGCACTTCAGTTGTTTTGTAAGCATGCATTCCGAAGAGACTCTCCTGTAAAAGGATATGATCATCTCGCAGAGAAAATAGTTTGTAGAGTGGGTATGCTTCCTTTGGCTATTGAGGTGATAGGTTCATCTCTTTACTGCGAGGGCTTGGTTCTGGAGCAACATCTTGATAAAATAGAGCTATGGGAAGACACGTTGAAGCAATTAGATGAAGGTCCTTACAAGGATGTCCGAGATGCATTAATAATAAGTTATGAACAATTGGAGCCTAAGCACAAAGAAGTATTTCTGGATATTGCTTGCTTTTTCACCAATGCAGACCTAACATATCCAATTATCATGTGGCGTGATTGTAATTACTATCCTCCCCGTGCAATTAGTGCCCTCCTCCTACGGTCCTTGATGAAAATTAGAGATGATAAAACGTTTTGGATGCATGACCAAGTTCGAGATCTAGGAAGGTACATCATTCTTCAAGAATATCCTTGCAAAGAAAATCCTCACAAATTTAGTAGGGTATGGAATCACGAGGATGCCATAAAACTACTAGAGATGAAAGAGGTAAAATGGACATGTACGTCACATAATTTTTATTTGAAAGAAAAACTTATTGAATTTTTTATTTTACTTTATATGTAGCTTTGTTTAACTTCCCATTTGTGTTGTGATTGAGATAGCTCTCTCTCCAACATTTAGGTCAAAAAGGTCTGCCAAATTGGTGGAGAGATTTACCAGATAGTTTGCCTATTAAGTTAGCTTTGTTTTCTAGATCAATAGAAAATAGTTTTTTGGAAATTCCGAAGCAACAAAGCGTGGTTTCGCATGTTATCTGATAAAAGTCAAAAGAAAACTAGTTGTTTGAAAATTCTCTTTTAAATTATTTTCATGCACAATTGCAGAGAAAACAAAAATATCATGGACATTGGAATTGATATGCTAATTATAATTTTTGAAAAGTAGAAAATGGAAAATGGGGAAATTATTTATATTTTCAAATGGAAGCTGAAAATGTCGTTAATGGTGTGAATTTGTTTACGGGCGTTCATATTCTTCCTTTCTTAGCTCTGTGAGCGTTTAAAGTTATATGCACTCAATAATCTTGAATCTCTGTTGGCAGATAAATCCAGATGTACAAGCACTAAGCCTCACTTCCGATGGCTGCAGCCACAACTTTGCAGCTGAAGAGTTAGCTGCTCTACCAAAGTTAAGGTTTCTTCGAGTGAAAGAGTCCAACTTTTTTGGCGACTTCCAAAATGTTCTTCCAGAACTAAGATGGCTTTCTTGGCAAACATGGAAAATAACTTTCCGTGCGAAAAACTTTCACTTTAGTAATTTGGTCGTGCTCGACCTTTCAAATAGCTTTATAAGAGATGACTGGGGTGGATGGAGCCAAATGAAGGTACGACATGCCTAACTCTATATACTTCTATTTGTCATTACCTCATTCATGATAATTAAGTAAAATATTTATTTTACTCTTTTTATTGTCACCACATACCGCTGACATGACATGATGGTCCAACGCACTCCTTATCTCCTCTGACTGTATAATATATTTTGCATGGACGACCATCAATATTTTTTCGTATATCAAAGTAAACAACAATCATGTCCCATTAAAAGTAAGTGCGATTTTCCTTTAACATGCATCTGGTATTATCTGAATGACGTAAAATTTGAGTTAAGTTTAGTAATCCAATAGTTGATTGGAATCAAGTTTGGGATTGGAATAGCCAAGTTGATTATTAATGATAGTGAGCTTGACCTTCAGAGTACTTGATTCAAGCGGCTCCGTAGGCTAGTTAAATATTTAAGTATTTTTTTTTTGTTATGTTTATAATTGGATTAACGAACTGAAAAGTAAATAAAAATGAAATTACTGTTACTCTTTTATTTTACTTGAGTTAATGAGCGAAGGCTCAAGCTTTACATCGAATCTAGTTTTTAGCAACCGTGTCAGATCAAATCTCACGTAAATCTATAGTTCAGTACAAGGTAGACAACAAATCTTGTGGGGCCACAATTATTGAGTTTATTTTATTTTTTTATCAAAGAAAAATCTCATTCATTGGTCATAATTAAACATGGCAAGAACATAGAAAAATGCTAAATTAAGCAAATCCCAAAAAGGCTGCAAAATAAAACAAAACCCCAAAAACAAGAGTATGGATTGTGGCTCTAAATAGATTCTCATTTCAAATGACTAGATCTTTTTGAGCATAAAAAAAAAAAAAAAAAAATCGGCCGCCAATCACCAAAACTGTTAATGATGGGCACATATCGAGATCTTTCTCTCTAGAAATTATGACTTACAATGTGCATTTAGGTTCGATGTCCTCAATACCATCATCAACAACCATAATATGTTAAACCACCACAAATCGAGCAACTCTAAGAACTTCCAGATTTAGATTTAAATCGATAGAGAAAATCACTCAAATTTAGATCTATAGCTAAATCAACAGAGAGCTTCCGCCGACTTTTGTATAAATCATATAACAATGGGGAGAATTACCAAAAAAGTCATAAACCTGTTATAATTATGCCAATTCAGTTCTAAACTTTTTTTTTGGCCAATTTAGTCTTAAACCTTTTACAATTGTGCCAATTCAATTCATCCGGCCAAAATTGGCCGGTCGGTGCTAACGTGGACGCCAGCCGGGGACAGCTGGCCGACGAACCCTGATGTGGAATATTTTAATATTTATTTTTATTTTTAAAATATTTTTTTGAATTTTTGAATTTTTTTTCCCATCTTCTCCTTCCTCGGCTTCTTGTGCTGGCTAGAGGTAAGGGCCAGCCGACGTCGGTCAGAGGCGAGGCCGATGAGGCTGCTGTCGCCAGATCTGACGAGGCTCAGCCTTGCCCAACCATGGCGAGGTCGAGCCTCGCCGGCCACCAGTGAGGTGGTGAAGGCTTAGCCTCACCCAACGACGGCGAGGCCACCGTCGCCGAGATCGGCGAGGCTCGGCCTCGCCCAGCCATGGGGAGGTCGAGCCTTGCCGTCCCTGGGCGAGGTTGAGCCTCGCTGGCCCCCAATGAGGCTAGCGGGGGCAAACCTTGCTAGTGGCCGGCGAGGCTGCCATGGTGAGGTTGGGGCTTGCCTTCGCCAATGGTCGGCAAGGCTGACCTCACTGGTCGGCCGGAGGAAGGAGAAGATGGGAAAACAAAAAGAAGAAAAAATTCAAAATTTTTAAAAAAAATTAAGAAAAATTCAAAAAAAATTTTAAAAAATGCCACATCAGCGTTTGCCGGCTAGCTGTCCCCGACCGGCGTCCACATCTGCACCGATCAGCTAATTTTGGCCGGATGGATTAAATTGGCACAATTGTAAAAGGTTTATGAATTAATTAGCCAAAAAAAAAAAGTTTAGGATTGAATTGGCATAATTGCAATAGGTTTATGACTTTTTTGGTAATTCTCCCTATAACAATGTCACGAGCATCTTGCTGACTAGATTGATGACAACGTTCTCATAAAATTTGTAGTTATAAGCATCTTCATTCACTACGACAAATGAAGAAAAATAACAATATATAGTAAAAGACGACGCCAAACGAGACAGAGAAAAAAGGGAAATCAATGCCTAGAAAAGAAAATCGGAGCAAAGTTGGCTTTTAGCTTCATAAATTGAAGTTGAGAAGCTGAGAGCATGCATGAGAAGTTTCTTTCGAAAGGGTTTTCTTAAGAGAGGAAGGGTTTTTTTTTTTTTTTTTTGAAGATGAAGGGCTTACTGAGAGTATTTTTCACCGATGTTCAATTTAGTTTATTAACTTAGCTCTATGTGACATTTGAATCCTCTGCGTTTTTGTTCCATGTCACAGGATCTCTACTTGGACCTCCTATTCCTCGAACAAAATCGAAGGCTCTCTCTCACTCTCTCTCTCATAAGAAATAAAACGACGGGAGAGTAAAAACGCTTTCATTGATAATAACAAAAATCACCAATTTCCTCTTATTCCTTGTCGATTAACTTTTGTTGATGGTGTAGAATACAAAAATATCATTCTCATCTTTTATATCGATTTCACTTCGCATCATTTATTTTTTAAATCACCACTTTATGTTGTGAATATTATTAGGCTTTACATTACATTTGACATCGAGAGTGAGAGAGAGTTGAGTTGAAGACACAGAGGGATGTTGACAGTTGTAGCTTCTGCGTGATTTGGGAATTAGAGTTTTTCGGGTTTCTATAGCAAGGATACTTCGGTCTTTCGGTCATGAAGTTTTGTTCTCAGACGGAAGCTGCGGGTATTGATGTGACTGCTAACAGGGGCCTAACTCCATAACTCTAATTAGGGATTATTTAAAATATATATATATATATAATATATATGAGGGATTGCCCTAGATTATTTAATATTTATGACTTATGGATAATTAGGTTATCACTAACACTACCCTATATACTGATGTTTATGACTTATTTTGTTCCTACTTTTTTTCTGCAGATGAATAAATTGAAGGTTCTAGATTTGACGGGATGTTTATTGTTAAAAAGGACACCTGACTTCTCTAACTTTGCGTCTTTGGAGATGCTGATTCTTGCTCGGTGTGTGAGATTAACCACAATTCACAGCTCCATTAGTAAGCTAAAACTCCTAAAAATTTTGAATATCGAAGGATGCAAGTTGCTTCGGGAGTTGCCTGCACAAGTAGGTTCTCTACAATCGTTGACTGAGATTATCATGCCCCAAAATTTTGAACCTTTCAAGCTCCCAGAGACATTTGGCAATCTGGAATCTTTGTCAAGTTTTATATTAGACGGGCACCTTGGAATCAATCAACTTCCAAGCTATATTGGAGGGTTAGTGAAAGTTACACGTTTATCTTTATGTTGGTGTGTGGGGATAAAGAAACTTCCATGCTCCCTTGGAAAAATGAAAATGCTGGAGGAGTTGGATTTATCAATGTCAGGAATAGTTGAATTACCTGACTCCATTGAATATCTAAAGAAACTAAAAGTGATTAGAGTAAGCTGTACGGAGATAAAAAAGTTTCCTCATACAATTGGACAGGTGGAGATGCTTGAAGAGTTACATGCCAAGAAATGTTGGGATCTAACAAATGAAAACTTGGAGGAACTTGGCAAGCTATCCAATTTGAGGATATTGGACTTATCATATACTGGTGTATCTAGAGTCCCTAAGGTGCTATGTTATCTCTCTTATCTCCAAACACTTGAAATGAGTTCCACTCACCTTCAAGAAGTACCAAATCTTCCCTCAAGTTTGACACACCTTCACTTGCAAGCACATCACTTCCCATCTATCAGTGACCCAATGGAGGAACCTAACCTGCCTTGGACGAACTATTTGCCAGAAAAACAATGGATCAATCCACTTCCGTCTGGTTTGTCAACCTTGAAATTAAGGGGCATCAAGCTATTGCCACCTCTTTCCAACTTAAGAAATTTGTCAGTTCTGTGTGTCATTGAATATCCTATGCCACACTTCTCTATCTCTCAAGAGCTAATCAATTTGACGGAATTGAAACTAAGTAAATGCGAATTCCTAGCGAAAATACCCGGTTTGTCATTTTTGAAGAATCTGGAGCGCTTGGATTTGAACAGATTAGATAGTCTAGTTGAGATTCATGGTTTGTCAGAATTGGAGTCCTTGCTGCACTTTCGTATTTCCCATTGTAGGATAAAAAACTTGCCCAACTTATCAAAGTTAGATAAGTTAGAGCACATTGAGGTAGAAGCCTGTCCAAATATAAGAGTTATTGAGGGTGTCAAGGGCTTAGAAAGCTTAGAGTTGGATAATAATTGTTGCACTATCCTAGAAAGATTGTTGGATGTCTCAAGATCGACATGGCTTTCCCATAGAGTACCTAAGTGCCAGGTGTTCCTGAGTTTTAGTGGATTGCAAACTCCTTATAGCATTGTGGATTTCCTTTACAAGGACCTTGTTCATAACCAAATTTCGGTTTTCAGGGACTATGAACTAAGCTTTAATGATGGAATTGGTGGGGAGCTTCCGCTGGCACTCAATGATTCTGACATCTACATACCCATCTTATCAAAGAACTATGCTTCTAACGGGTGGTGTCTACGTGAACTAACCCACATGGTAGAACATGCATCAAAGTCATATGGAAAAAAGAGAATCCTGCCCATTTTCTATGACGTGGGGTTTGACGATGTTATGCTTTATAGTAATTTGTACAAAAGTGTCCTCGATAAGCACAGGAGGAAATTTGGCAATGAAGTGGAGGAATGGGAAAGGGCTCTGAGAGAAGTTGCAGATATGACGGGGTTTCACCTAAAAAGTAACAGGTGATGCTACTGTTTTGATTATTTGCATTTTACCTTCTAAATTATAAGATAATAAGTTGTTCTATTAAACTTTACCACCATAGGATTTTAAAATCACTTAAATGCAGACTTTTGTGCAAAAATTCTCAAGATACTCAAGTAGATTCTCACGCTATGTTTAAAAGAGCTTTTGAGGTGGGTGATGAAATCTGAGGTGAAGAAAAGCGATCCATTGCGTTGGTTAGGAGTTGTGGAAAACAGAGGTCAATGTAGAGATTTGAAAAATGAAAAGGGAAAATTTGAAACTTGGCATTTCTATATTGTAACGATAATTGTATTTCATTGGTTAATTGCTATATTATCATTCACAATTTTGTCATTTTTTATTACTTTTGAGGGTATACTTGGAAAAACGAGAAAGTTTGACTCTCCTCGGTTTCTTTCACACCTAAGCAAGGAACAAATCAGTGGGCCCAGCAGTATCCTTTTCACTTCTAAGTCACTGTCTTCATTTTCTCTACCAATTCCAAACGATGGGGTTGCTTTCACCACCCCATCATTTCTCCACCTTAATTCTCTCGACTCTGAATCTTTCTTTTCAAACAAAGCGTTATTTTTTGGTATACTACTAAAGAATAGAAAAAGATGGCCCGCAAAAAGAACGAAGAACATTTCGGGGGGAGAAAAAGTGTGAGTGAAATTATTCTAGGAAATTTATTTTTTAAATTTGTTTCAAGATTGGTATAAATTCATCTAAGTTTACGACCTATATGAGATTAATGAGGTAGTGTTTTACCTCTTTTGGCCATTTTAATTTTCTATTTTATGTTACATAGCTTTCGTGAAATTTTTTAATAATGTTTGAAATTCAAAACCGATTTTGAATTCATTCTCTAATATAGAGCCATAATAGAAGGAGCTGAAAAATTCCTGCTTCAACTGTCTCCACAACATGTGCTAAAAGATGCTGCAAAAATGTTAGTCCAGAATAACAACGGCATTTTCTCTTGTTATAACTCATGGAAATTGGAGTTGAAATGAAATTGTCGACACATAAATCTATATTATATTTAGATGGAGTGACTAAGAACTATGTAATTTTAAGTATATATACATTATGAAAAATTACATAACACTGTCCAAGAGTCTGCCATTGAATGATAAATGAAAAATAGGGAAGTTTTCATTTTACTCATTGAACTTGGAGATGATGCATATTGGACTATTATCTTATAATTCGTTTGTTTTGTGGAGAATAAAAAATCGAAAAGAAATTTTCCTAAAAATAATTGATTATATTGCTTGGAGTAATTAGATAATAACACATATATTCATTTCCAACAACAATTCATGCTTAAAAGTTATCATGGACGACGAATACATTTACCATTCGTACATTTTTATAAAAGACACAAACGATTATTCTTAGAAGGATATTTTTCAAAATGTGAATATTTCACTTAAGAGATGGACCCATAGAAATTTATATTTTATCCCTCACTTTCCCTTTTGGGTTTTTCCCCCCGGGGGATGATTGTGGTTATTTTTTTTTTTTTTTTTTGGTTGATCGGAGGGGTGTGGTTAGTTTAAAGTGCAGTTTTTTTTTTTTTTTTTATTGAATTTTGCATCAAATGCCCCTTGTTTCCTCAGTTCAAATGAAAATTAAAAGTGATACACTCCAAGAAAAATTTCCACCACTAAACTCTGGATTTGTCTAATTTTATAAAGATAAAATATTATATATTTAAAAAGTTTAATAGGAAAAAAATGATAAAGTGGTCTGAATATTGAGGAAAAATTGTCTAATCTAGTTATTACTTATTACAAAGTAAATCTCAACCTTCTTAACAGTCTTCAATTTGGTTCTAACCATTTAAATCCATAAGAAAAATAGTCAACCTTTCGAAATTCTTTCAAACCTATCCTAGGTCCTTCATCACCAATTATGAGAAGGAATATTTCCATTCGATTCTTTCCTGAATTCAAATTAAATCAATGCATAATTCAGGGGAGAGTACTTATGCGCCTTGATATCCGCTAATTTTTTTTAGAAGTTTTTTTACATTTTAGGTATGTAGCAAAAAAGAAAAATCAGGTTCTCCAATAAAATGTTCCGATAAGTCCAATGAGAACTTACTAGACAAAACCTGTTCACTTCTTTTCGCCAAAAATGAAACTTGTTCCCGTAGAAAACAACAAAACAATTTTACCTATCAATAATACTCCCAATTTATCTTCTTTTTTTTATCTCAGGATTAAACTCCTATTTGGACACAATCCTATAAATTTAGCTCAATAGTACATGCACTTTGGATTTAATGTGCTGCATGTTTGTTAGTCCATCCAAACATTATGAAAAAAAAATTACCTCATCAAGTTTTCTTAATCATACTCCGTCCAGTCCATCAAGAATGTCTCCTTCACATCGATTGGCTCATGCATTATCAGAAGCATCTCTAATACATCAAATTGAGCGACATTTCCTTTAAGGCCAACGTACGTAACAACAGATTATAACGCTTATTTTCCATCCATAGTAATTGAAATGGTTGACTATTTATTTAATCATATGTCTCCAGAAACCCAGCGATCATCATATCCAGAACTTTATATCCTTTTCTTTCATGTCATTGACAAAAACAAAATTTCCTGCTTTCCTGCAGCCATGGAGGACTAATTGAATTGGTTGTTGAAGAGGTTTTGCGTGAGCTTAGAGGCAAACATGTGGATGTCCGTAAACCTTTGGTTGAAAATCATCCTCAGATAAAAAACATAATGGAATTGTTGGATGTTGACTCTGGTGGTGTACGTTTCCTTGGTATTCATGGGGTGGGTGGTAGCGGTAAAACAATACTTGCGAAGGTTGTGTTCGACAATTTATCTTCTCATTTTGATGGCTTTAGTTTCCTCAAGGACATTGAAGCATCATCAAAATCTCATGATGGTCTTTTGAACTTGCAGAAAAAGCTCTTATCAAGTTTTGTCAGTTCTAGGATTACTGACTCTATTAAGGATGTTGATATTGGGATTAAGATGATCAAAAGAGTATTTAGTGGTAAAAAAGTACTTATTGTTCTTGATAATCTAGACAAAAGAGAGCAACTCGAAAAGCTAGCCGGAAGATCTAATTGGTTCGGTTCAGGTAGTAGGATTATTATCACAACTAGGGACAAAGCAATCCTGATGACTTCAATGTCATCAAGTAAAGAGGTCCTAAATCATCCTGAAGGAATTTTGGCTTATGAAGCTCATGAAATAGAATTTGCTTGAGCACTTCATTTGTTTTATGAGCATACTTTTAGAAGTGACTCTCCAGCAGAAGTTTATGTTACTCTTTCGAAAGATATTGTTCATAAAGGTGCTAATTGTCTTTTGGCTGTTGAGATGATAGGTCCATATCTTTTTCACTATGGAATTGCCTTGCAGCACCCCTTTGATGAAAGAAAGCTATGGGAAAAGACATTGAGGCAGTTAGATGATGCTCCTTTTAAGGATGTCCAAGATGCATTAATGATAAGTTATGATGGATTGAAGAAAAAGGAAAAAGAAGTATTTCTGGACATTGCTTGCTTTTTCGCCGGCAAGGACAACACATATCCAATTATTATGTGGGATGACTGTAATTACTGTCCTCACAATGCAATTGTTGTCCTCCGCCTACGGTCCTTGATAAAAATTGGTGATGATAATAAGTTTTGGATGCATGACCAAGTTCGAGATCTGGGAAGGCACATCGTCCTCGAAGATTATCCTCACAAATTGAGTAGGGTCTGGATTTATGAGGATGCTATAGAGCTATTGGATAAAAAAGAGGTAAATGGAAGAATCCGTCACGTAGCTTTTATTTGGAAGGAGAAACACGTTAATTTTTTGCTTTTATTATACAGTTATCTTTGTTTAAATTTTTTGTCTTGTGAGTGAGGTAGCTCTCTCTTAAATATTTTGGTCAAAAGGTCCTGTAAATTGGTGGAGAGAGACAAGACAGATTGCCCTATATTTTGCTTTGTTTCAAGATTCTGTAGGGTAGAAGATAGCTCTCTGGAAATTCTGAAGCAACAAAGAGCCATTTCACGTGCCAACCAAGCAAAGTCAGAAGAAAACTATTTGTATGAAGGATTTCTAAATTACTTTCAAACACAACTGCAAAGAAAAAGAAAAAACTATTAAGATTGGAATTGGTAAGCTAATTATTTTTCTTGAAAAGCAGAAAATGGGAAATGGAGAAATGATTCACAAGCTATTTGCGAATGGAAGCTGAAAATTTTCGTTCATGGTGTGTTGAGTGTTCTTATGCTTCCTTCTATATATAGCTATGTAAGAGTGTTAAGTGTCATGCACTCAACTAATCTTGAGTCTCTATTTGTAGAGAAATGAAGATGTAAAAGCACTAAGTCTGACATCCAATGGCTACAGCTGCAACTTTGGACCCGAAGAATTAGCTATCCTACCAAATCTAAGGTTTCTTCAAGTGAAAGGCATTGATTTTTCAGGCAACTTTGAGAATCTTCTTTCGAAACTAAGATGGCTTTCTTGGCAAACAAGGCAAGCAACTTTCCTTGCAAATAACTTTCATTTTAAACATTTGGTTGTGCTCGACCTTTCGGATAGCAATATTGAAGATGGCTGGGGTGGATGGAGCCAAATGAAGGTATGATATGCCTTACTCTGTACGCTTCTTTCTGTCCTTACCTCATTCATGACGAATGAGGCAATGATAGAATCAATATATACTTTACTTCCTTCTATCATTACCTTATACAATTGACATAACGGTTGCATGCATTCCCCATCTCATCAAGTGTACAATATATTTTGCATGAGGAACATTCAATATCTTTTTATCTATCAAAGTAAAACAACATTATGTACCATAAATAAACAAAAAAAAAAAAAAAATGCTTCATGTGGTTTATAACCTTCGTTTTGCAATTCTGATAGTTGCTTAGAATTTGGAAATGGTGTAAATCCAATAGAAGCAAGTGATATTTTGCTTAAATATACTTCATATATTATTTGAATAATGTAAATTTTGACTTGAAGTTTAGTAATACAAAAGTACTTGGGATTAAGCTTGAGATTGGTAACACACAGCTTGAATGGCATAAATGCTTAAAAGTTTATTTGGAATAGGTAAGTTGAATATTGGAATGAAGGTGAGCTTGACTTCATAATACCTGATTCAAGCGAATCACTAGCCTAGTTTGATAGTTAAGCATTTGTTTCTATTATGGTGTTAATTGCATTAACGAACTGTATAATAATTCAAAATGACTCTACTTTTACTTTCCTGTTTTACTTTAGTTGATGAGTGAAGGGTCAAGCTTTGCATTGCATCTAGTTTGTAACCGCGGTGTCAAATCAAATCCTGACTATTACTTTACATTTACACTTGACGTAGAGAGAGTAAGAGAGAATTGAATGTGATAATGTTGAAGATTGGGGTCGGAGGTGGTGTGCTGGTGGCCAAATCTAGTTTGGGGCTTGTGGGTGATTTGTGAATTATAGTCTTTTGTGTCTTCGTAGCGAGGATACTTAGTCTTTTGGTTATGGACTGTTGTCCTAAGACGCAAACTGTGGGTTTTGGAAATAAAGGATGTGAAGTGAAGTAAAAAAAAAATGGTTGGTAATAATTTTAAAAGAACTTAAAGTATGATGGTTATTTCATACATCCCAAAAAGACTTGGGAAATTCAAATTAGGCTAGATTATAATGAGGATATTACTAGTATTCCCATTTGTTGTGATGTTTCTCAACTAATTTTTTATCTGCAAAGTTTTTAACATTTTTTTTTCATGCAGATGAATAGATTGAAGGTTCTTGATTTGACGAGCTGTCGAGAGTTAAAAAGGACACCTGACTTCTCTAACTTGTTGACTTTGGAGAAGTTAATTCTTGCTTGTTGTGTCAATTTAACCACAATTGATAGCTCCATCGGTAAGCTAACATGCCTAGAAACATTGAATATGAAGGGGTGTAGTTCTCTTGGGGAGTTGCCTGTAGAAATTGGTTCTCTACGATCTTTGAAGAAGATAGTCATGCCGCAAAATTCTCAACCCTTGAAGCTTCCGGAGACATTTGGCAATTTGAAATTTTTGAGGAGTTTAATATTAGATGAGCACCCCAGAATAAGCCAACTTCCAAAGTCTTTTGGAGGATTGGTGAAACTTGCATGCTTATCTTTACGTGGGTGCGTGGGAATAAAGGAGCTTCCATGCTCCATTGGGGAGTTACAGATGTTGGTGGAGTTGAATCTATCAAAGTCGGGAATAGTCATACTACCCGATTCAATTGGAAAGCTAAAGGAACTAAGGGTGATGAGAATAGATTCTACAGCGATAACAAAGCTTCCTCATACTATCGGAGGAGTGAAGATGCTTGAAGAGCTACATGCCAAGGAATGCTGGCATTTGACAGATGAAAACTTGGATGAAATTGGGAAGCTATCCCATTTGAGGATATTGGACTTATCATGCACTTATGTTTGTAGATTGCCTGAGGCAATAGGCCCTCTCCCTCATCTCCAAAAACTTCAATTGGGTTCGATTGAGCTGCTACAAGTGACAGATCTTCCATAAAGTTTGGCATACCTTGAAGTTCAAGTAAGTAATCTACTCCTATTTTGTCCCTGACTTCTCAAGCCTCGTCAATTTAGATTATCTGGTATTAAATAGATTAAGTGCTTTGAAAGTGGAGCCTTACTTTACTTGGAGGAATGATCCGCCAAAAATGAAGTTTGGGTGAAAGTGCAACCGATCCATCTACTTCCAAGTCATTTGTCAGCCTTGGAAGTAAAGGGCATTAGTTCACTGCCAAATTTTTCCAACTTAGAAAGTCTGTCAGTTCTACGTCACTAAAATTCCAGTGTCGTGCGTGTCTATCTCTCAAGGCCTAAACTGGAAATAAGTAGACATGAAGTCCTGGAAGAAACATGTAATCTGTCACTCTTGAAGAGGCTACAACGCTTGGGTCTGAACAGCTTGAACAGGCTAGCTGAGATATCAGTTTGGTCGAACTGGAATCTTTGCAGTACCTCTGTCTTTCTAGAGTCATTTAATAGGAGGATTACCCAACTCATTAAGTTGGATAAGCCACAACATCTTGAGCTACAAGTTTGTCCTAATTTAAGAGCAATTGAGGGAGTCGAAGGCACGGAAAGCTGGAAGTTGGATCATGGTCACACTGTCCTCGAAAAATCGTTGGATGCCTCAAGAATGACCTGGCTTTGCCACAGATTACCTTTCATGTTGTGTTCCAAAGTTCTAGGGACCAGACATGTCTTAGCATTCCGGATTTCCTTTACGATAGGCCGGTTCATAATGAACTTTCTGATCATAGAGACGAAGATGAATTGAGGTCCGGTGGCGAACCTGTTCAGCGAGCAATCCATGCCTCTGCCACATACACACCCATCTTCAATAAGAACTACGCTTCCAATAACCGGTTTCTCCAGGGACTTGCTCACATGGCATGACATGGCATGATGCATGTCAAAGTCTCGCCCGGCGCCCCGGGGGGGAGGGAGATGTTAATCTGGAAAGCAATTCGTACAATTCGTACACAACTGGCGTAGATGAGAACAGAAAGAATTTTCTTCGTACGGAGTGATGGCATGGGAAGAGGTCCTAAAAAAGATCGCACGTATCAAGGGATTTGACCTGAACACTGACAGGTAATTGCTTAAATGTCGATTAATTATGACAGTATATTCATTCAATTGACTTAAACATCACATAGAATTTCGAAGTCAGGACAGTGCAGGACAGTGCAGCCTTTGGCTCTCAAATAGCTTTACCCTCAAGATTCTTACTCTTTAGCATATTTTAACGTGAATTTCTGATTAGAAATTAATTTCTTAATTTCTATTTAAAAATTTAAGAAATTAAACATTTTAACTTTTGATTTATTTTTTAAATTTATTTCTGAAATAGAAATCTGTTACAGAAATAAAAAAATCAAATTGCGTTACTAAACGGATTTTTGTTACAAACTTGTTTCGAAAAACAGAGAAGCAGAGAAATAGATAAGTATAAATTTTATTATGCACGCCCTTAATGATGTTTAAGTTAAGTTAAAACAAGTTGCTTTTTTAAAAAAATTAGCCCTAGTGTTCCACTAGTTTGAAGGTCAAATCCCACAAAAAGGCATGAAGTTATACCTACGACACAAATATAACCCCACTTTCCAAATGATCCCAAAAAAAAAAAAAAGAAGAAGAAGGGATTTTCACTCGAGGGATGAAATAAGCGCTATACAGTTTTCCTTTGATAAATTTGCGCCAAATTGTCGATTTGGTACACTAATTTTAAGTTTGGAACAAAATGAACTCGATTTGAGAACCCTAACCATTTCAATTTGGAGTTGCTTTTTTTTTTCTCTCTTTTCTTGTTATAATAAAGGAGTCGTCGATTAAGAAATCTTTAAACGAAGACGTTATTAATTAGCAAGACCATGTTGTTCCTCGTCCTGCACATTTTGGGTCACTTGAAAGTGGAGATAGTAAGAAAGAAACAAAAAAAGAAAAGAAAAGTGGAGATAGTTTATCCTGAATGCAAGTTCGTGTGTTCATTTACATGTAAATTGTGTACTTGTTTCATGGAAAATTCATGATTTGAAAATAAATCTCCAAAAAATGAATAGCTTAAAAAAATGAATGATCAAAAAATATTTTAATCAGCCATGAAACTATTTAAGTATAAATTGTTGTCAATAGTAAAAACATTTTTCATTAACTAAATTTTATAAGAGATATAATCAATCATTTATTGATTTTTTTTTTCAAATCATTCATTTTTTTGTGGAGTAAATGCATTAAAGAATGAAGGAAATGCTGAAAAAAATGAGGAGTACCTCTTTTCATCATATGTTCTTTTTAATACAATCAATTAATTTCTTTCCAATAAAATTGCCTGTGAGAATATGCCTGGTTTCTCAAGATTTTGCTTGAAACCCGCATCTAGTACTACCAATTATTTTCCATAGCGATGGACATGTCACTTCAAATTAATCCAAGATTTTAAATGTTGTAAACGGTAAATTATCTCCTTAAGTTTTGTTAGGTGCATCCAATTTCATCCATTCCATCAATAATAACGGCTTCGAATGGTTCCTGAATTCTTGAGCATCTTAATTTCTTAAGACGAGCAATATCCAATGAGAATTGGTTGTAGCTGCAGATTAGTTGGTGCTAATACTTAACTGTTGGAGCCGTAAGTTTTTTTTTTTTTTTGGTCAGAAATATAGGATTTGCATTACTAATTGACAGTTTTACATAAGAACTGGGTATTACAACTGGAAGCTATTGCTTCAGCAGCTACCAAGCTCTGTAAGATAAAAGGAGGGAAAATATTCCAGTTATGGGCCATATCAGATCGACCATGGGCCTTGGCAGCCCAATCAGCAACTCCATTAGCTTCCCTCTTGCAATGATGAAGACGGAAATTAGGGCACAGGGAAAGCAAATGACCAATCTCTGCGAACAGCGCCTGTTCTTCCCATGGGGGATTCCATTTCTGATGAAGAATCTCGAGCAAGACCAAACAGTCAGATTCAATGATAATATTAGCCATATGGAGTCCCTGATGCAGCAGATGAGCAAGAGCGAAAGCGAGCGCCTGTACTTCGGCTTGAAAAGGAGAGGTAGCAGGACATCGTCGAGTATAAACATCGGTAAGTACCCCTTGATGATTTCGGCTTATACACGCGATGTTTCCTTCTTGACATCCCGGTTGATGAGAGGTGTCTATATTGCATTTGAGGTATCCCCGATCCGAAGGTTTCCAAAATAAAACTGATCCACAATCAGGGGGATGCTCTGTTTGCGATTCCTCCGATCGTGGATGATTTGAGGAGCAAAGGCCGTGAATCCGTGTCAGGGCAAGGGCGTCGATTACTGCTCGGGTTGGATCAGGACTGATTCGTCGGAAAATCCGATTGTTGCATTGCCGCCAAATTTGCCAGAATACATGGGCGATAGTCTCCAATCTAGGTACCAGTTTAGTGTTTGTTGCTCTGTCTAAAAACCACTCTTCGAGACGATGAATGTTGAGAGGAGAGACTAGTATGTTGATCTGCTGATGATTCCATATCCCGTGTGTCCATGAGCAAAAGAAGAATAAATGTTCAATTGTTTCTGGAGAGTGTTGATTGCATATTTCACAAATAGGATCAGAGATGATATGCCTAGCAAACAGATTAGCCTTGGTGGGAAGGGCATTGTGGCATGCTGACCATAAAAATAGACGAATTTTCTGATCTGTGTTGATTTTCCATAATTTGCGCCAAAGACCGCTGGGTTGTTGGTATGATGATGATGCGTGGTTACCCCGTAGCGTTACTGGCTTGCTGACAATAAACCTGTAATTGCTTTTAACTGTATGATTGCCATCCTTCGTGGATGTCCACACTAACTGATCAGCAGCGTGTAGCGATCTGATAGGGAGAGTAAGTATTTCTGATGTGATGTTGGCATCAAATAAATCTGTTATAAGATGAACATTCCAGGTAAGGTGGATTGGGTCAATAAGATCTGCTACTAGCCCTGGTTCGTCTCTGGTAGCTGGTCCTCCAATTGGGCCAGACGGTAACCAGCTATGATCACGAATTTTGATGTTCTTTCCATCCCCAACAGACCATCGTACATTAGGTAGGATGGCGTCCTTTCCAAAAAGAACACTCCGCCAACCCCATGATGGGCGCGGACCAAGTTCAGCTGAGTGAACATCTTTAGTTTGGAAATATAATCATTTGAAGAGTTGACACCATAACAAGTTTGGCTGTTGAAGTAGACGCCACGCCTGCTTGCCAAGTAACGCTTTGTTAAAGGCTAACAAATCTCGGAAGCCTAGCCCACCATTCACCTTGGTTGTTTTCAACAAATCCCAACTTTGCCAATGCACTCCACACCTTTGTTTATCGTTTCTCCACCAGAAATTTGAGATTTTCTGTTCAATCTTATGACACAATGATATAGGAAGTTTGAAAATAGACATAGCATACTGCGGAATAGCTTGCACGACAGATTTCAGTAGGATTTCCTTACCCCCTTTTGATAATAAAAGTTCTTTCCAGCCCTCAAGTTTTGCATTTACCTTGCCTAATATCCAGCTAAACATGTCTGTTTTGGAACGCCCCCAATCAGATGGAATTCCCAAGTATTTCCCATACTTCTGTAATACAATACCGGTACCCTAAATTCTGCCGCTAAATTGAGCTTAAGACTCCAAGGACAGGATTTAGTAAAAAACATGCCAGATTTATTCCTATTAATGACTTGGCCAGTAGCTAGACAATATTGATTCAAGATATTGGATAGGTTCTGACATTCCATGAGGGTTCCTTTAAGGAAGAAGACCGAATCATCAGCGAAAAATAGATGGGAAAGAGTAGGACAAAACCTGTTAAGCTGGATCCCTTTTAGATGGCCCATATTTACAGCTTGATGAATAAGGGAGGAAAGAACATTCACCACTAAAATGAAGATATAGGGGGAAAGTGGGTCCCCTTGACGTAAGCCTCTGGATGGTTGGAAATATTGGAGTTGTTCTCCATTGAAACGTACACTTAAAGATGAAGTTGTGATACATTGCATCACCATTCTGACCCATGATTGATGAAAACCCAATTTAAGTAGATAATCCTGTAGGAAATCCCATTCAACCTTGTCATAGGCTTTTTGCATGTCCATTTTGAGTAGTGCATTAAAATGACGCTTCCTGGTCCTTGTGTTGAAGTGATGAATAACCTCCTAAACAATTAACACATTATCCTGAATTTGACGCTCGCTCACAAAGGCAGCCTGTTCCAGTGAAATGAGTTCACCAAGCCACGGTTTTAGATGATTCGCCAACACCTTAGAGATGATCTTATAAGCATAATTACACAAGCTAATCGGTCGAAATTGATCGAGGCTTTCAGGGTGGTTGGTCTTAGGAATCAACACTAGTACCGTCTTATTAAGATCTCTAGGCAGGACCCCCACAGAAAAAAACTCATGAACTAAACTGAATAGATCATGTTGAATGATATCCCAATGGGTCTGATAAAAAAGTCCATTCAGACCATCGGGCCCTGGAGCTTTCAGCGCACCCAATTGAAAAGTCGCCAGTCTAACCTCCTCTCTTGTAAGCTCAGCAATTAAATGCTCATTCATCTCATCAGACACTAACGGTTGACATTGATCTAGGATTGGTCTATAGTCCCGGTAACCAACTGAGGTGTATAAATTGGAGAAATAGTCATAAGTCATCTCCTTTAAGGTCGGAATATCTCTCACCCAGTTAAGGCTCGCATCCCTTAACATTCCAATCCGATTTCGCTGCCTCCGTTGCACTGTAGTGGCATGAAAGAATTTGTTGTTTTTATCTCCCCATTTTAACCAGTTAACACGAGAACGCATAGCCCAAAATTGTTCTTCCTGCTGCCATAGTGTCCGAATTTCCCCACGCAGCTGTTCTGCTTCTTGCGTTGGAAAGATATGGCTTGTTAATAAGAGATTGGAGCTGCTGTTGTAAGGCTGGCACTCTCAGGTGAGCATTCTCAAATTTTGATCGACTCCATTTTCTTAGATTAAAAGAAACAATTCTGAGTTTGTGCAAAAGATGGGAATTGCGTACCTGGATAGAGTTCCATGTGTCAAAAATAACCTCTCTACACTCCGGATCTTGGTACCAATACGCTTCAAAGACAAAAGGGCGTTGACATCTGGGATAAGATATTGATGTGGACAAGAGAAGTGGGCTGTGATCAGACCCCATAGCTGGCAAGGCAAAGACCTGGGCTTCAGGGTAAAGAATTCTCCACTCCGTCATGCACAGAACACGGTCCAACCGTTCTTTGATTAGTTCCAGACCATCCCTATTATTCGACCATGTAAAAGTACGGCCCTTGCTCTCAACCTCCATAAAAGCACAGTCATTGATAACATCTCGAAAAGACTGCATTCTATATCGTTCCGGGGCCTGCCGACCTACCTTTTCCCAAGAGTACAGGACTTCATTAAAATCTCCAGCACATATCCAAGGGAGATTATTGGAGGAGCTGATCAGACGAAGATTATCCCAAAGTAACTGTCTAGATTGGTAGGAGTATGGTGCGTGAAGACAGGTAATGCGCATAAGCTTGTTTTCCACTAAATCCCGACAGATGAGATCAAAATATTCCGCCGAATAAGAGACCATGTCTACCGATAAGGTATCATTCCAAAAAAGCGACAAGCCTCCTGCCAAACCTATAGGATTCTGAACAAAAGAGTGATTGAACTTTAACCTGCGTTGCAAACGATTAACATCAATTTCAGAATCCGTAGTCTCCATTAAAAACAAAAAGTCAGGCTTTTCTTTGGCCGTCAAGGCCTTTAGAGCTTGAATTGTCAGGGGATTGCCCAAACCCTGACAGTTCCAGCAAATAAGCTTCATTTGTAATTCGGTGGCTGTTTAGGGCCAGCCACCAAAGCCCACGGATTTCCTTCTACTGCATCCATAACAGGTGTGTCCAGCAATTGAGCATCATCAAAGTTCTCTATCATAATATGTTTCGATTCGTAGGGAGAATATCTTTTTTGTTTCTTTACAGGTCCCAACTTGGGAGTAACTCGAGAAGCATTCGGTTTTTGTTGTGGTGGTTTATCCACAATAGAACTTATGGGGCCCTTCTGTTTGGCTTGTGCAGGAATTAAAGCCGTTGTAATGAGATGACCTAGTGGTAAAGAATTCTGCCGGGGGTGCTGGAGTGGCTCACTTAGGGCAAGATGATGTGGTACTACTGGTGGAGGAGGTGGAACTTCAGTGCGACACTCCGGAGCAGACAATAGAGGGACAGTCGGCATTAAATTTGGAGGTGTCTCAGGTACGTTCTCGTCGTTCTGAGTTGGTTGTTCCAGGGGGTTGTAGAATGCTTGCCAATAAGGACTAAATTGTTTAACCTCCGCCCTTAACCAAGGACCAAAAGCCATCTTTTCCTTACCATCTGTTTTAGCTTCATCGTAAGGATAGTCTGCACAGTATGAAGCATAATGGCCAAGTTTCCCACACGAATAACAAAAATGAGATAACCGTTCATAACGGAAATCCAACCACAACATTCTCCCATCAATCCTAACTAGTTTGCCAGACTTTAAAGGTTCATTCAGTGGAAGTTCAACTCTTACTCGTCCAGCCCTTAAAGCCGAATGTTCTTTAAAATCAACTCGGACGTCTAAAACTTCTCCAATCTGGTTAACTGCCTTTCGTATCATCTGTTCTATAGTCCACTCCAAGGGCAAACCAACAACTTGCACCCAAAATGGACAGCGTGCAAAGTCATAATAGTGTAGCAGCGTATTAGGAATCCAAGGCCTGAAGAATACTAAGTGACTAGAAAAGAGCCACAGACCACCTTCCAACACTCTTTTTCTCAGCTTCTGACCGAAATTTCGCCAGATATAAACCATTTTCTGTTTGAGCAAATTCAACATGATCATTCCTCCAGACCCTCATTAATGTACTCTGTAATGCTGGGAAGTTTACAGGGGATTGAGTGAAAACTTTACCCACAAGAGTTAAACGACATTCTGCTATTATGGCTGGTGTTGGCTCTTCCTCCCATATTTCTATTTCCTGTGCAGAGCAAAGGCGACCCAATCATTGACACAAAGCAGCCAGACGCACAGATTCTTCCTCGGGATCCATAATTAGAAGCCGTAGATGCGAAAGGCAGAACTAACTCGAAGTAAAACAGGGCAAATTCCTTGAATGCACCAGAAAACCATACCGTCGGACAACAATAATAGTAAATCACCTGGGAATTCAGGCGCATAGCAGACCAAGACATGCAACGAAGGAGATGGAACAGGTAGATCGCCAAGAATCTGCCATAGATGTTTACTTCCAGTGGAAGACACCGAGGAGAATCAGCAGAAGATATTGGGCATGCATTCACGAGTAGATATGGGCATCAGGTATATAATTGGGTAATTGTGAGAAAAAACCGGAATGATTCTACTGATCGAGCTGAATTAACATGCACGGCAGTGGATGTGCATAATCGGAAGTATTTGAAGTAGACGAAGAGCAATTGGTGCAGGTAGATGAAGAAAATTCAGGCGTGGGGTGATAATATGGGTTTGGCGGAGAAGCAGAGAAGGAAAAACATGGTTGGGAAGAAAACCGTGAGGGTTAACAAGTGAAACTACCATTCATGGTAGGAAAAGCTCTTCATATCGAGAGAGAGAAAGAGACGGAGCCGTAAGTTTATTAGGGTCTGATTTACATGCTATGTTCAAAGAAGTAGATCCCTATGGTTTATTATATCCGGAGATACTCCGTGGTAGAACATAATTGCATTGCAGTACGGCCGGAAATCTTTAGCGCCTTCTTTTTTCTTTTTTTTGAGTTAAGGATCTTAAGGTTATAGTTGTTTGGGACATTAAAAAAAAAATTAGATCACCATTTTGATAACCTTTTATTTCTTGTCTGTCGGACCAAAATGAACTATCCTTCGTCTGTGCATTGTTGCAGGTACGGAAAACTAATTAAATACGTCACTGAAGAGGTTTAAAGAGCAAGTCAATTGTAAGACGTCGCTTCGTCAAAGCCTTCTTTTGGTTCGTTGTCAAGGACGAGAAACAGGGATTTGTTTCCTAGGTAATAAAATTTTGTACAACTCCATTTTGTTTCCGATTGTTACGACGACCTAGGAATTTCATTTTGCAAGGAAATTGGTTTCCGATTCTAATGCGTTTGGTGCAATATTTACAAGGTCAACATATCTGACCGGGGGTATCGGTGGATACAAAAATGCTCTGCAACAAAAGAAACAAGCTTCCACTCCAAGTAATAATTTTTCTATAGGACCGCGTTCTTTATGATTGTGCTACTCTCTCTCTCTCTCTCTCTCTCTATTGTTTAATCTTTTTGAAAGTTTAGCATGAAGTGCAAAACCACTAGAGTGTACATGGCCTTGAATTGTTGCCAGCTTTCTAGTGCTTTTGGAGGTTTAGAACTTTTGCATTTATATGCTATTTGAGTCCAACAATAACCAAATCTCAGAACAAGTACAAAAACAAGTATCCAGGCCAACCATGTCAAGCTACACTGAGCAATGACAAGGACTGTGGTTTATCCCACATTTTGATGTGCTTCTAGAAGTTCCGGATAATTAAGCTTCGAGTCCTGACATGTAAACAATAACAATACTGCTTAACACAATTGATCATTTGGAGATTTAAATAAGCATTGCAATATAGTTCCTCTTCCCACAAACATAAGCTACTCAATCATAAAACTTACCACAAATAACGATTCATCTTTTGCAACATACTGCACTGTTGCATCACAAAACAATAGTTATCAACGTGTAACCCATAAAAATTCATATTACTTAGACTACAGTAAGAGAATGTCAAATTACTTAAACTACAGTAATACAGTGCACAGAAGCTTTACGAGGGCAAGTGGTGGTTACCTATGCAATTGCACCACTGTTTGTAAGCACCTCATCCAAGTAGTAATGATAAAAGGTTAGGCAGGAAACAAAAGCTGGTTCTGCCTTTACAATTTACCCCCACTGAGAAAAGGACATTGACACTAGAGTCGTTTTCCCGATTGAAATTTCTTACACAGCACAACGCTTATGAGAAGAAAATAAATTGAGCTCAAGATTAATTACCTGGAGCTTGACATTTTTGCCAATTTCCTTGGAGTCCAGATACTGGAATACTTCATATTCATCAATTCGATTCATAAACTCTGGGCAGAATGTTTGTTTGGCCAACTCAACAACTTATCTTTTCATAATGTCATAAATTACTTCCTTGCTCTCTGTCATAATACAAAGAGTTTCGAGTATAAAGTGAGAACCAGTATTAGAAGTCATTATCACAACACAGCTTGTAAAAATGACAGTCCTTCCCCAGAAATCGGTTATTCTTCCATCATCCAACAGCTGTAACAATGTTGGACACGTTGTGATGTGCCTTCTCAATCTCATCAAAGAGCACAACAGAATAGGGTCTTTGGCAAAACACTTCAGTCAGCTGCCCACCTTCTTCATATCCCACATAACCAGGAGGTGCACCAACCAAACGTGAAACTGCATGTTTCTCCATGTACTCACTCGTATCTATTCTAATGAGAGCATTTTCTGTATTGAAGAGAAATCCAGCTAAAGCCTTAGCAAGCTCAATTTTGCCAACACAGTAGGGCCCATAAACATAAGACTTGCCATTGGTTGGTTCAGATCAGATAATCCAGCCCTCGAACAACGGATTGCATCAGCCACTGATTTAACTGCTATATCTTGACCAACCAACCACCCTCTTGTGAAGGACCTCCTCCAGCATTACTAGCTTTTCCTTCTCTGGTCATTGAAGGTTCGACAAGGGAATGCCAGTCCATTTGCTGACAATTTCAGCAATGTCAAGATCAGTGACCTCTTCTCATAGCAAAGGTTTTCCTGATTTCCTGAATTCCGCAAGATTCTTTTCATCCTCTTCTAACTGGCGCTGAAGGGACATAAGAATTCCATATTTGAGTTCACCAGCACAGTTTAAGTTGTGTTCATGCTTGGCAGCTTCCATCTCCAGGCTAACTCTATCAATCTGTTAGACGGAGAGAAAGGTCAAATCGAGGTAAAATATGCAAAAGGAAGAATCACGAAAGAGATTATATAGAGGTAGAAGAGTTACCTCCTCTTCAATTGATCGAATCCGAGTCACAAGAGCTTTTTCGCTTTCCCACTCCTCTGTCAGTTCTTTTTGCATCTGTTTAGGCAAATTTAAATCATTTTTCAACTAATGCAACCTTTCTTTAGATGTGTTACCCGTGTCATTTTTTAGAGATAATTTCTCCATCTCCAACTTTAGCATGGGTCTGTCTATCTCATCCAATTCAGTAGGCCTGGATGTCATCTCCATTTTCAGCTTTCCTTCGGCTTCATCAGCTAGATCAATGGCTGAAGGAAAAACGACATAACAATATACAATTAGACAACAGAAGGAGCAGGAAAGATGTGTTTATTGAGGCAAAGTAGAGAAGCATTCCAGACAATAAGTTGGAAATCATAACATCCTCTCTTAATGCATTTAGATTGTTCTATCATGATGGTCATACTTCTCAAAGTATATCAGACAAAATTATCCAAAACAGTGGCATAACAATATTGTACTCCTAAGAGAGTATCTAGATAATGAAAAAAAAATAATGGAGAAAAAATATTAAGCAAAAGAAGAAGAAGAAAATAGGAAATAAATAAAATAATAGCCAACAGAAAATACCATACTGCTAGCAACTTTATATTTGAAAGTGCAATGCAATTTTGTTTTTCTAGTCAGGTGCCCCAGCAAAAGAAAAAAAGAGATCGTGCAGTTGCATGGTCTTTGCGCATTATTGTTGGGATTTAATGCATCATTCTCAAGACAGGAACATTGATTATCATTTGAAAATTTTTACAGGAATATGTCATTACCAATTGAGGGGAGTCAATTAGTTGATCTCACGATGGAAAATAGCAAGAGTTGGCACGGAAATACAATCCAACACTGATAGAATTCATAGATTACCTTTGTCAGGCAGAAGCTTCAGTAATGTAACGATCTGAAAGGACAGCAGCTGGAACAAGGGCACTGTCTGATATTTTAACGCCATGATGTACTTCATACCACTCACGCAATCTGCAAAGAATGGAAATTGTGTCCTCAACAGATGGCTGACCACAAAACACTTGTTGAAACCTATGCTCTAGTGCAGCATCCTTCCCAATGTACTTCCTATAATCGTTCAGTGTTGTTGCACCTATGCAATGTAGCTCACCATGACCTAACATTGGTTTCAGCAAGTTCCCTGCATCCATTGCGCCACTAGTCACTCCTACATGCACAGCACAAGCAGTACTTTTCAATACACAATTTGCATTTGGCACGTTGGAGTAAAGAGAAGAAAAGTAGCACTTAGGAATCTGAATAAAACCATCACATGGAAAACAAAAGCAAAATGAAAACATGAAAGATATAGATTATACTAGAATTTGCATGATTACAAAGTTCAATAACATGATAAATGACTTTTTCATGCATGTTGAAATTTTTTTTTACGTAGTCCCTGATGATAGAGATGGAACCAGGAAAAAAAAAAAGCAAGAAGGATACACACCTGCACCTAATACAGTGCGGATCTCATCAATGAACAATATTATCTGCCCATTTGAAGCCGTTACTTCCTTCAGGACAGCTTTCAGTTGTTCCTCAAAATCTATATGGAACTTAGCACCCGCAACTAGTGCTCCCATATCCAAGGAAATCAACTGCATAGGTCAAGATCAAGCAGACAGTCTCTTAGCAGAAAGCTTTCTGAAAGATCACATGATGATCTAACCAAGTTATCTTGATCATACAGCCAACAATTACAACCTTTCTGTTCAACAGTGGCTCCAGTACATCCCCACAGACTATATGTTGAGCCAACCTGTTAAGAGTGAGAATTACGCCAAAGAAATTACCATACAATTCATAAAGTTGCAACATTCACACCAGGAACCATGTCACTAGACATGCTCACTCCCAAAATGACAGTAACATGTACATAGTTAAACAATGGCTACTCTCGGAATACTCTCTACTGCAAAGCAAAAGTTACATGATAGCTTAAAAAAATGGAACCAGCACGCTGACTGAGTACCACCAGCACTCTTTTGAACTAGTTTAGCTCTAGATTTAGATCTGTAGAAGAATCTATAGAGCCCAGCTCAGCACTACTGATTTGCAGAATCCAATAGAGTGTTTCATGTGAGAATAACTGTAACACCGCTGCACCTTATCAGCTTGAAGCTCAATTACATCTTCATGAACAAAGTGTCCAACATTATGACATCATCATAAAAGAAAGGAAGCCAGCTTTTGGTCCATCAGAAAAATGATTTGCATGAGTAATTTGATCCTAATAACTATACCTCAGACAGAACTAAAGTTGAGAAAAGGTTAAAAACATTGAACTATTCATATGACACTAAACAACAGCAATGTTACACTGGGAGCTCCATGAATGATCATTCATCATACATGCTGGCAGCACACACAAACAACAATATCCTAAGATTGAACAAGTCTTACAACACATCAGGGACTAATATCCTAAGCTTAAGAAAATAAGATTGAACTGAGAAACCTACCCTTAGCAATTGCAGTTTTCCCACACCAGGCTCACCAATAATTACTAGATTATTCTTAGTTCTCCTACATAACATTCAAATGCAACACAGGATCTCATCGTCATGACTGATAACAGGATCAAGCTTGCCCCGCCGAGCCATTTCCGTCAAGTCATTGCCATATTTCTCGAGAGCTTCATATTTTCCTTCAGGGTCTGTTTGTAGGAGACCAAAGAAAATGTTATGACTAATGCATTAGTAGTCAAAGAAGCAAAGGAAATAGACCAGGAATCAACAAAAGAAGGTCTTCATCCTTTGGCAGCACAATAACAAATCATGTGCTACAACATGCATATTAGAAGGAATACTTAGCCAGCTGAGAAACATCGCGAAAGGTCTGAGATAAAGCTGATAAATGCAGTGAAATATTTGAGATAAAGTTTTAGAAGCTTCAGTTAAGTATGGCAATATCCCTGAGAAGATATCCTGACCACTTTGAGATTCTGAAAACATATCTTTTTCTAATAGTTGAATACTATCAAAAGTTTCAACATGATTATTCCCTCAAATCAGATGGTTCTTTGCAGGATGCAGAATTGTTCCATAGAAGCTGCCAGCGGCACTGCTCTCTTATCTTATAACTGACAAGCAAACTCTCACTGTCCTTATGGACTTCTAATCAACAGAGTAAACAAGCAAAGTCCATCAGGAAAGCGGAAATCCATCCAAACAAAAACCCAGATGTACTTAGTTCAACAGCAAGTGGTGGCTATGTAGAATTCGTAGATTAATGAATTTTTACAAAAACAATGCCTAGCCTGTGTCATGGATATAGTTAGCCTGTTCAAGTCCTAACATACACTAACCTCTGAGAAAACATGTGAAGCAATGTTATATAAGGACCGGTGCCTTCCATAGTATCATGTGATTCAGAAATAAAATCGTTGCAGCAGTTGAATAACAATAGGATGTAATTTGATCTGTTACTCTTTGATTTCCATGAACAGCTCGAATGGCCTCCCTCAAATCCTTCTCAGTAAGCTGGAGATTTCGAAATACTTGCTGCCCAAACCTCTTATCAGAATGCAATGCTAGTAGAAGATGCTCCACAGAAACAAAATCATCCCCCATTTCTTTCTTGTACTTCCGAGCATTTTCCAAAAGGGGGGCAAGATGTGAGCCCATTATGGGGCCACTGTTGTCACCCACAACCCGGCGCAAAATCACAGATTGTTATTAAACCCCAAACAAACTTTGGAGAAGGACAAAAGTAAATTGAAAAACAAACATATAACTGAATACATGCCTTAGGTTGTTGGGATATGAAGCTGTCCACAGCCTGCAGGCTGATATGTTGTCAAGACCTGCTTTGGTGAGAATTCTCCTGGCTAAGCCATCCTTTTGCTCCAAAAGAGCTTTCATTAGATGCTCAATTTCCACCACTTGTTGTTTGCAAACTCAAGCTGCGTTAACCGCGCCAACAATGCCCTCCCAGGCCATCTCAGTAAAGTCTGATGGATTTGTCTGAGTCAAACAAAGCCAGGCTTCAAGTACTTTTATTAGAAAAAACATAACAAATGAAACAGGTCAACTTCTGTTCCATAAATTCTGACTAAAGGATGACGAGGGAAAATTTGCCAGGTCAATCCAGCTATATTAAACACAAAGATCCAGTAAATTTAACGGGATTAGGACATAATTCTTCAATAGGAGATGCTTACTCGGTTGGTAAGTAACCTTCTAACATTTATCACACTGAACTCCGGTCCACCATATCTTGGACTTTGAAGGAAATCAAAAGAAAATATTCCGAGTACAGATTCATCACAAAAACACAAAAAATTTAAACAACCAGCTTTAGACTTTGGATGTTGAAAATCAAACACTTAGTTCTAACTCAAGGAACTGTGTTAACTTGTAAAATCAAGGAACTGTCGCCTCCACTGCTAAGAAAATGTAATAGCTACTCAAGTGTCAGGCAGACCTTCATAAGCAAATGGTCATGGAAGATGGGAAAGTTGCAGCTTATAATTCTCCAAAGTATACCTCAAAGCACCATCAAACGATATTTTGAATATAACATTCATTGAGAACACAGCTAAAAGCAATGCACTTTAGTGATACAGGAGAAAAAATTATTTTGTTATTTTGTTAAGCTTATATTGTTTACATCGAACGCCCCTTCTCTATTCTGTAACTGCAACACACTGAGAGATCGTTCCTAGGGGAAAAAGACTGTCACAAACTTAACGCAGGAAGCACTAAACTTAAGTCCCAAAAGCTTCAGCAACACCAGAAGAAGACTACAGACAAATTGCTCTGAGCTCAATCTTCACAACCAAGCACTATTCCCAACTCTAACATAAAAAGCCCAAATAAAAATGGAAATGTCCTAGGCCCTAGCATCAGGCCGACACCGAGCGACCAAAACACTTCAAAATCACACCTTTCCGTAATATCACAAAAAAAACCCGCATTCAAATAATGAATATCGATAGAATTCCAACCTGATAAGGCGGAGGGGATGGGCCAAAGCCCCGCGAACCGAAGCCGACGACGCCGCGGAGCTTGACGCCCCCGGCGGATACCGAAGCGAGGACATTAGCTTCGCGAAGCGGTGGGCCGGCCAACGGGTGAACGGAGTTCCCGAAACCGGAAGCGGAGCCGAAGAGCGAGCGAGTGCGGGAGAGGCTACAGGCACTCCGGTGGCGGAGGAGGAGCGTTTGGGAGGCGCCGAGGCCGCGTTTATGGCGGCGAAGGCGGTCTTGGTGAGCTTGGAGGCGGTTCTCCTCGTGGCCATGGAAGGAGCGCGGGAAGGGTTCTGAACTGGGTAGTGAAGAAGATGAAATTTTGAAAGGTGGAGAAGGGAGGAAGAGCGGGGTGGCGATTCGGTGATGTTCGGGGAGGAGGGGAAGAGGAAGAAGGTTGTGGAAGGAAAGAGGCAGCTTCTTCTGCTTCTTGTTTCCTGTCCTCCTCCTCCTTAATTTCTCCGAACGCAGTTTCGGATGTTACGAATTTCCACGTCGGAGGCATGCGCCGGGCCACCGGTCTTGCCACGTCGGAGGCGTGATTGCTAAGAAAGAATTGGGCTCTCACGCACGGCACCCGAAGCTTCATGCGGCAGTTCTTCTTACGCCGGGGGGGGTCTTCCGCCTGCTTTCCATCTTCGCAACTCCTCTGTCTCTGTCTCTGTCTCTGTGGTGGCACCTTCAAGGTCTGATTTTTAGCACCTGCAAGTGCCCCGATTCGACTTCCGTTGGGGGTCTTGTTACAGATAACGCGCGAGCGAAGAAACTCCTTCTCCCGGACATGTATGATGCAATTCCAGTCTGCTCTCGTTAGATTTCCATTCTTGTTTTTTAAGTCTCGCTCTGGTTGAAACTCTGTAAATTTTGTCAAGGGCTCTGAGGCAACTCGCTAAATCGAAGAGGAGGAGGGACTAGGAGCCGACCTCGGGAGCGGACGATGCGTCTGGAAGAGAGAACGAGGCGTTAAGGAGGGACTCGGACTTGGATTCATACCGGAGAACCGACCATCCTGATCCCGCGATAGAGTACGAGGTGTTCTTGAGTTTCAGGGACCAGACACGCGCAACAGCTTCACCGATTGCCTTTACCGTGGGCTGCGGCTCGCTGGAGTCCACGTCTTTCTAGACAACGAAGAACTCCGAGTCCGCAAGGAAATCGGTGGAGAGCTTTTGAAAGCGCTCGACAGGTCCCGAATCTATGTACCCATCTTCTCCTGAAACTTCGCTACGAGTTCATGGTGTCTCCGTGAGGTCGCACACATGGTAGAGGGCACCTCAAAATCAGATGGGAAGAAGGGGATACTCCCCATCTTCTATGACATGGACCCTGCTGACGTCAACCTCAGTACCAATTTGTACAAAAACGCCATACCCAAGCACAATGAGAAGTTCGGCTCTGATGAATTGAAGCGGTGGGAGGCTGCTCTTGTCGACGTTGCACGTCTAAAGGGATGGGATCTTAAAGGGAAAGGGTAATTTGCCTCAACCTTTTGTTATCTTTAATAAAACGCTATAGATGCACTTCTCATTTGAACAAACTCTTGTCTCCTGATTTTAAGAATCAAAGCATTGAGATGTGTTTTCATTTGAAATTACTTTATAAGTTCATGACAGCAATTCCTGACAGAGTTGGGCAAAAGGGTCCACTTTGATCTAATTTATAAGCATGTTCAAATGACTCTTACTTTGAATGGACTGTACCTGAATCCGACCTTGAATCCGGTCGGATTACCTGTCCGATAGGTCTAGGAAGAACTTAGCAGATATAATATGTTCATCATTTACTTAGAAAATAAACTAAATAGTATAAAACATTAGAATATCAGTTTGTGCTGCTTTCGATTTTGCTTGAGACCCCGATTTTATTTTTGTTGTTATCTCTGGATTCAAACTCTATGTCAACACAATCCTATAAAATTTAAGTCAATAATACATGCGTTTTGGATTTTATGTCAATGCATGTTGGTTAGGGGTGGCGTGACAACCACTGTTTTTGTTCCAGAAATAATTTTTCTATTCCAGACTTGTTTTTGGAATAGAAATTTGTTTGATAAAATTATTCCATTTTTCTATTTCAAATAGATTTTTGTTCTAAAAATAAGTTTCGAATAAAAATTAGAAATAAAATTTTTCTACTTCTCTATTTCTAGAATAGAAATGAGAAATAAAAATTATTTTCCTCATTCGTCAACCTGTCCTCCATCCGTTCTTGCCGACCACCATTCGTTTGTCGCCCGCCGTCGGTTACATCGTCGGTCTATTCTTGCTTCTTACCGCGGTCACCGGCCTGATGATGCGCTGATGTATGCCGCCAAGTCCGTCCGAAAGGAAGAAATTTTGTGTTGTTATCAAATGAATTTCTATTTCAAAGATAAATTTTATATCGTTATTAAACGATTATTTTTGTTTAAAACTCATCTAGAAATAGAAATAGAAAAATCTATTTCTCTTCCAAAAATCAATTTCTAGCAAGAATGGTTATCATTCATGCCCTTAGAACTAGCTGATCCAAGCATTATGAAATAAATATTACCTTGTAGTTTTGTGAATCTTACTCCGTCCATTCCATTGAGAATATTCCTTTCACATAGATCGGCTCATACATTATATAAAGCATCTCCAATACACCAAATTAAGGGTCATTTCTCGAATTTCCAACCGACGTGATCAATTGATTATAACACCTACTTTCCATCCATAGCAACTGAATGGTTGACTTATTTAACCATACGGTCCCTAGGGACCCAAAGATCATCATATCAGAAGCAATTTATACCCTTACCAAAAATTCCTGTTTTCCTGCGGTCATGGAGAACTAATTGATTTGGTTGTTGAAGAGGTATTGTGTAAGCTTAATGCCAAAAAGGTGGATGTGCCTGAATATTTGGTCGAAGATCATTGTCAAATAAAAGCCATAATAGAGAAGTTGGATGTTGATTATGATGGCGTACGTTTCCTTGGTATTCATGGAGTGAGTGGCATTGGTAAAACAATACTTGCAAAGGTTGTATTCAACAAATTATCTCCTCACTTTGACAGAATTTGTTTCCTCAACGACATTTGAGAATCATCACAACATGGTCTTGTAAACTTGCAGAAAAAGTTCATTTCAAGTTTTGTTGGTTCTATGGTTGTTGACCAAATTAAAGACATTGGAGATGGGATGATTTGGATCAAGAGAGTATGTAATACTAAGAAAGTCATCATTGTTCTTGATGATCTAGACAAGAAAAAACAACTTGAGAAGCTAGCTAGAAAATCTGATTGGTTTGGTTCAGGCAGTAGGATCATCTTCACCACTAGAAACATAGATATCTTGATGACTCAAGTGGAATCATCCTGTAAAGAGGTCCTAAGGCTGCGCACGATAAAATTTCTGTTTCTTGATTTCTCTGTTTCTCTGTTCCCCGGAATAGGTTTGGAATGGAAATTCGTTTGGTAACACAATTTGATTTCTCTATTTCTGAAACAGATTTCTATTCCAGAAATAGATTTGACGAAGAAATCAGAAGCTAAAATTTTTAGCTTCTCAGTTTTTGAAATAGAAATTGAGAAATCAATTTATGTCCAGAAATCAATTTCTGTGTCAGAAATTTTGTCATGTGCATCCTAAATCAAGCCGGAGGAATTTTGGCTTATGAAGTTCATGAAATGGAATTTAGTTGAGCACTTCAATTGTTTTGTAAGCATGCATTCTGAAGAGTCTCTCCCGTAGAGGGATATGATCATCTTGCAAAGACAATTGTTCGTAGGGTGGGTATGCTTCATTTGGCTATCAAGGTGATAGGTTCATCTCTTTATTGCCAAGACATTGCCCTAGGGCAACATTTTGATAATAGAAAGTTATGGGAAGACACATTGAAGCAGTTGGTGAGGGTCCTTTTAAAGATGTTCGAGATGCACTAATGATTAGTTATGAGGGATTGGATAATAAGCAAAAAGAAGTATTTCTGGATATTGCCTATTTTTTCACTAATGAGGACCAAACATATCTAGTAATCATATGGCATAACTATGATTACCTTCCTCATAGTGCAATCAGTGTCCTCCTCCTACGGCCCTTGATAAAAATTAGAAATGATAATAAGTTTTGGATGCATGATCAAGTTTGAGATTTGGGAAGGCACATTGTCCATGATCAAGTCCATAGACCTGGTTACGCTAGATTAATCGAATGCCCTTTCGGTACCTTTTCATTTTAATTTCAAAAATATTTTGCAAGCAATCTTGATTAATCTTGACCTAAGCTACTAATATGCAAATGGTGGTCATACGAGTGCACAATCAATAAAATAACATTCAATAAACTGAAGTGATAGATTGTAAGAAATTATAACTAACATTAAACAGAATAAACTACAACTTTATTAAGGTTTACTTTCTAAAAACTTACAAACAATGATGATTAAAAATGCATGCCCTAAACATGGTTTTTAAATGACATGACACCTAATTTTTTTATTTTTAAAAAAAGTTAATTATATGCCATCTTAATCTAAACTCAATATGCATGAGTTTTACTTTAATGAGAGATGCAATTCATATGACATAACTTGAACCATCACAATATGTGTGCAATCTAATTTACATCCTAAATATGCACGTGCTGGATGACGTGGTAATTCTATATGTATGTTCTTTTTATGATTTTTTTTTTTTGAAATAATGCAACGCTTATCTTTTGGCTTTTTTTATTAAAAAAACTACATGATGGGAATAAGAAGACATTAAAGCTAAAATCGTATGACTCACTAACTAAAGCGCAACAACATATGGTGTGCACCACCGGCCGCGGTGGCTCCACTGGATAAGACTTTGCTGATTCAAAACCCAGGGGAGGTGCTAGGTGTATTAAGTGTGACTCAGGGGTGGTGGGTCCTCCTGCTTAAGTGTCACCTGGGGGTTTACGGTGCGGCTATCTAGCATTTAAGCCTGCTCCTCCAAAGACCAAAAAAAAAAAAAAAAAAAACATATGGTGTGCATATTATGAAATCTATGTGACATGAATAACATTTTTGTTTCTTTTTTGTTTTATTAAAGGAAAATTATCATGATATTGTATGAGTCTTAGAAATTAAGGTGCGTTGCTTTAAACATGAAATGTATATGGATCTAAATTTTAGATATGACGTATGATGCATGATATGTGATGTGCATGTAACGATAACGCATCGAAATATATGTCCTATTTATAATCCACCAATACAAATCAATGACATATTATCTTAATACGAAACAATTACGCAAAGCAATCTGTAAATTTGCCATGAAAAATCAAAATAATCAAAAATCTAACCCGATGTCTCATGGCTCAATATTTTTTATTATTTTGACTTAATATGACAAATTTCCTAATCAGATAATGATAAAATAAATCAAAACAAATCAAGTCAGAATCACAAACTATGAAACCAAATATTTAATCTGAATTTATTCTAAAGAGCTTACCTAGTCTAGGGCACGGCTTACACAAAGGGGGTGGATCACACGGTAGAGGCGCAATTCAACAAAGAGCCGCGGACAACGAACAATCTCGATCGTTGTGGGAACTTGTCGGGAAGCAGCAAATGTCTTGGAGAGAAGCTAATTGTGACAATGACTTTCCAAATTCGAGCGTCGATCACGAACAGTGACCAGCAATGGCTTGGTGGTGCTCGATGGTGGCTCTCGGTATTGGCTCCTTGTGGTGGTACTTCTCGCGGTGGTCGATGATTGCAGTTAGAAAAATAAAACGGCAGAAAGAAAATGCTTTGTGGTGGAGCCAAATTGACTGATAACCTGCCAAAAGAACAAATAAAAAAATGTGCCAGTAATGAGAGTTTGCAGCCCCTTTGATTCGCTGCCACCTGAGAATGTTATAACCAGCCAAGCGGGCCCGGGCGATGGTGAGAACGGCAAGGGATTAATGCGATGGAAAACAGAGGACCAGCAAATCAACAAGGAGCCTCAGCAATGCTTATGGACGGCCTGAACGCGATCGAGCAGCGAAAGCTCAATTTGCTGCAGAGCGGGATGCAACAGGTCGGCTTAATACGGCAAGCAGCAACAATTTCTTAGTGCGGTGGCTGGCTGCTTCTTGGGACAGGTTGCTCAGTAGGTGGTTTCAGTACGGTGAGACAAGCTCGGCGGCGCAGCAACGTCGCAGGCGGGGAACATCTTCACAAACTGATTCTGTGGAAACACGACGGGCAGTGTCACCGGTGCAAACTTGGCGACAGTGGTCAGCAGGGCGGCAGCGACAAGGGCACTGATGTAGAACTTGGAGCAGGAAAGCAGCGTCTGGAAAGAGGGCGTTTGGTCGTGGATGGCCAAGTGAAAAGAAGACCCGCTCTCTCTCTCTCTCTCTAGTGGCTTTCTATATTATGGCCCCTACTCTCTACTTATACAGGAAAAAATAAAGTTTGTTTTGCAAGTGAAGATTTTCATAATCCAATATGATTGCACATATTCACTCAACGGCCGAAGATCATTTTTCGAAGAGAGGGAATATGCTCAATAAGAAAATGATTCCAAAATCTAAAATCTTTTGTGAAAATTTTCCAAAATAATTCGCTCAACAATTGAAAATTATCTTCTAAAAAGGCTATATTATCCAAAATCTAAAATCTTTCAAAATCTCCCACCACAACCAAATATTTTATTTTATAGATTATTTCTTATCCTCTTTTTTCTTCAATTTTTTTTTCATTTTTTAGAACACTTTTTTCTAAAGATAAGTTAAATATTATTGTTACATAAATATAAATCTTATGAAATGCTTTATATGACAAATAAGTAAATAAAATAATCAAAATTTAGGTGTCAACACCCTTTATGTGTGGACAATCACTAGGTAAATTGTGAAAGTACATCTAACAGTGTTTAAGTTTGGGGACCATAAACACGGAACCATCAACGTCTCGGCCGAACGTGGTCGTCGATAATTGCTTTATCTTACCCATGTAGAAATTTGATTGTTTGGTAACACGTCCATACACAATCTTTGAGATAGAGACGGCATGTACTTCGACAATCAAGCTTATGCAGCGACATTTTTTTTTTTTTTCTGCAGCTGAGAGAAATCAATTTTACCAGGAATTGCACTACCATGACAATTCTAGGGGTGAATGATAGTCTTCCCGGGCCAACTATTCGCGTTCAAAGAGGTGATCTTGTGTACGTGAAGGTTCATAATCAAAAGGATTATATGGGGGTCACTCTTCATTGTTACCTTCTTCATCCATCTTGTTCTAATATTTTCATTGCTCTCTTATTATTAGTTTTTGATGCGATAGACAGCTAAAACGAAATAAGCGCATGGCTTAATTCAAGATAGAAATAAAGAATAAACGAAGTGAACTTGTGTCGCATATTATACTAATATATAACCTTACCAGCATGATTTATGCTCAGATACCTATAGTTATCTGTGGTGATGTTAATAAGTAGGTCTAATTCAACTCGATTTTCTGAGTTTGCCTCCCCTAAAACAAGATTGATTGATATATGCGCACGAGTTAACCGACATGAAAATCATTTGCAGGGACGGGGGCTCTCGCCGAGGAAGACGAAGCCTCTTTTTTTTTTTTTCACTTTTTTTTCTCTCTCTTACCTCGCTTTTCACTTTTTGGTTTTTGTGCTTTTTCACCTATGGAAAAGGAACCCCCTTTTACTTTGCGCGTGATGTATTTTATAGGTCCAAAAAATGTATTCTCGCAACATATATTTTCCTTTTTTCGCTTGCGCATGATACCCCAAAATATGTCATTGAAATATACACACTTTGCGCAATATTCCCTTTTGTATTTCTCGCATATTCTATCCAGAAAAATTCCCTCTTTGCACAAAATACACCCCCTAGTGTATGAAAAAATATAAACGGAATATGTGAAAAATCTTCCTTTTACCAGCGGCCTAAAATAAAACAAAATAAAAATAAAAATAAAATGTTTCTAAACTATATGTCATTTTTTTAAAATCAACCCCAAAAATTTAGGTGTCAACAACTGGTTTGAAATTTGATTTATATTCAAACAAGAGAAAGAGAGATGTTAAGACACCATTATAAATATGTTGCAAAAAAATAAGGGGCTTAGAAAGAAATAAAGCAAAAGGTACAAAACTATTATAAAAGTCATTACATGATTATTTTATAACTGTTATAAAATGTTACAAAACCGTTTTATATATCCAACAAAAACTTCACCAGTGCTATCTCGAATTTGACAATACCAAGCTCAATTATCAATCATATCTACTGCTTTCCCACACAATCTCAATTGTCTAATCCCATTCGTTTAATCATTCCCAGAAAACAAGAACCTCAATTCCATTGACGGGTTCCAATGGTTCACTTGGCCATACAAATGTATCTCATGGCAGATTTATTTGCATCATTTATTGATCCATAAACAGCTGGAAGACAACGCGTAGATGGAATGAGACTAAAACAAATCAAGCTTGATCTATGGAAATCTCATGGCTACATAAGAACCAATCCAAAGCAGTGATACCGTGTGAATTATGAACCATATCAATCCTTAACAACAACTAAGCACAAATGGTATGAGCAAAATCAATAGCCAAGCACGCTGCTGACTTAAGAATTATTTGATAGACTTAATTGAACAAAAATCACGAATTTCACTATCAAGTTAAGCGATTCTGAAATATTGATAGTTCAATTTCAATTTGCTCTCAATAACAGGACAATTGCAGGTTTTTTTTTTTTTTTTTAAATATCAGGAAACAACAATTCACGTTTGAACAATCTCATGTGCTTGGCCCGAATTACAAACACGCACATCATTAACAAATGGAAGAGAAACAACCTGAAGCGTGCTCATGGACTCACATGCAAAGAAGAAAGAAACCAAATATGAACTCAAACTCAACGTTAATATACCCGAATCACTACAGACCATATTTGTATAACAGGAAATGCTATCTGATCTATTGAATTATAGATTGATGGTTGTGAGCTCGCGATGCATGTGAGAGCAACGCAAACATCGATTTTGCAATTGAGTTAAACCGTGTGGGAAAAAAATTAAATTAAACAGAAGGAGCGAAGTCTGATGCGCCTGATGTACTGGGCTCAATTAAATTAAACCGGATTGCAAGGGCTAGGAGCCTAGGACTTAGGTGATGGGCCGAACTAGTCCAAATGGGGGCTCAATCTTTTATTTATTTTTTATGTGCTTGTCTATTTCATTATTTATTGTATCATATAGTTTTTTAGTCTTCCTACAATTGTTTTCTCTTTGTTTTTCTTACTGTTTTACAAAAATGGACATTTGATTTGCTGGCAAAAATTTAAATGTCAAAACATGTGATTTGAGAGGCTCAAGCTTGGGCCTCTAAAGTAAAAAATGGACTAAACTCGAACTTGGTAAATACTTGATTTGATAGGCTTCTCTAAACTTTATTAATCTTTTACATGTCTCGGTTGTCGGGACATCACATGTTACATTTGATAATGTGAAATGTGTAGCCCAACCCGTGCATATAATCCCCTCACACATCTATTGGGGACGCAAAATAGAATCGTTTTCTTTTTCTCACTAAATGTAATTTTGATAGCTTGATTACATCACTAATCACTCTATTATATGCATGATTAGTGATTTATTAAGGCCTGCTTTGCTCTCAGAGATCTCAATTAAACCTGAAAACGGTTTATTTTAATTGACCAAACCCTTTGCTTTCCTGGAAAATAAAACTTATTTCTTATAAAATAAAAAGAAAACATGGGTTGAACTAAATTAGCAGAGACCAATTAACAGAGACCAAGGATGGTCGAATGAGGAAAAAAAAAATAGAAGAGGAACTTGCTTCGTTACTTCGACCTTGACTCGGTAAAGAGCCGTGAACTCACTTCCCCGGCCATAGTGTGTTGGTGACCGACAACGAAGGACCGTGAAAAAGCCAAGTCAAGTCAACTTTTGATTAAGACAAGCTGAGGAAGGAAATTCATGTGTTCATACGGCTGGTCGATGGACATTGGTTTGTGGTCTTGTCTCTCGGACAAAACTTCGGTTCTAATAAAAATATCTAGGATAATGACATACTAACAACGTCTTGGTGATATCCAATCACTGATGAGTTTCATGCACAAGAAATAGCGTGGACTGCGAAGTCTTTTTATCTGATTATAAAAGTAAGAATTTATATACCTAAAAAATATTATGGATGGACCAAGTCATTAAGCACCATGAAACATAAAATACCTCAACCATTCCTCTAATAATATAGTATTTTCAACAGTTCAAGAACTAATTTCTTTGTACAATCCACACGTAATAATCGGAATCTAACGTCTCTTATCAATAATCACCCACAATAAACTATGCTAGCCATAATACTTAAAAACTGTAGTAAGTATGATTCATTTGCCAACAACTCGTTAGGATAATCAAGGGTGAAAATTGGGAGAACTCCAAATGAGGGCTCGAAATGCTTTCTTATTTTTTCAAATAAGGCATGAAGTGGACATCGCCAAACAAATAGCGCAAATAGTTATGGTTGTTTTGAAATAGGGGCTTAGCGCTTGTTGGCTAGCAAAATATTTTGACATATCAGAGATATTTTTATCCAAATTCAAGTTAAATTAAAATTAAATTAGATAAAAAAATTAAAAAAAATGGAAAACACTAGCTATCGCCCCATCGTCGATGGGGGCAGTGGCTAGGCTAAAAGGTTGCCAGAGCCTAGGTGAGGGTCGACAACCCTTGCCGACTAGAGTTGAGGGCCAGCAGGCCCACGCTAGAAGTGGGAGAGGGCGGCGACCCTCTCCTAGATTTGGGGGAGGGTCACTGGTCCTCGCACAAGCCTGACAATCCTTGTCTAGCGCCTCTAGACCTCGGCTCAAGTATAGGGACACTAGGTGAGGGTGGGTGACCCTTGCCACCCTCTCCAGCTTCTGATGAGGGCTTGCTGGCACTCGTCTCTAGTTGGCACTCGTCTCTAGTTGACGAGGGTCACCAACCCTTGCCTAGGCATTGATGTTGACGACCTCATTAGCCTTAGCCATTGCCCTACCAACGATGTGGTAGTGGCCACTCCCTCCCTCTCGTGTTTTCCTTTTTTTTTCTTTTTTTTTATGAAAAGAAAAAATAGAAAAAAGAAAAAAAGGTTTTAAAAAACTAAAATTTTAAAAGACAAAATTGCCCTTCACAGCCAATGAGTTCATGATCTTATTTGGGACCGATATGGGTATTTCAGGTCTTTACTTGAAACAATATATAATTTAGGCTCTTACTTAAAAAAAAATAAGGACACTTTGGGTCTTTATTTGAAATAATGTCCAGTTCAAGCCCTTATTTGAGAAAATGGAGGGCATTTTAGGTCTTTATTTGGAATTTTCCTTGTGAAAATTTATTATTGAGATCAAAAGGTGATGAGGTCTACATCGTACGATTGACCAAGCAATCGTATGCAAAATAGTATATGTCCGGGGCAATTTCTATTTCGTCGTTCACGATGTCTTTTCAAGAGAGATTATCTCATTCATTATTAAAGACAAAATTATCACAAAATTAATATACCATGATTGCAAATGGGGCCCTAAGAGAACATTATTGCCCAATAGACATCGATAGGCATGACCATCCGTTGGCTGTTCTCAACTAAATGTACGGAAAGATTCCCAGACAAACACGCTAAATAATACATAATATTATCCAAACCCACTTTTGTTTTTTTCGTCTTTTTGGTCCACGATCTAGATCTGATTTTGAGGAGTCCAGATTCTTTTTATCGATTTGGACCTGTTGATGTCTTTACAATTGCCAGTCAACAATCGCAGTTCTAATTATATTATCTACTTTTACGCACTCGACAAGCCCCTGATGTTCATGTTTTAAGTTAATAATCAATCGAAAAACCCATGAGCATTTTCCTCCGTAATAAATTATTTCTCATAGTCTTTGGCTGATCTCCTGCGAGCTTTGTTTCCTCCTGTCGTAGTTGTGCTCCAATTTTAGATCGAATCTTTCATCGGACCATGCTACGTGCACGAATCACAAAAGTTCATTTGTACAGCTTGAAAGTTGAAGAAGTAAAATGAAAAATGGCGGTCGCGATAACATATATGGCAAAATATTCCAAAAAGCATAGACAAATAAGTAATGGTGATCCATGCATTGACAAAAAGTTCCTAAACTTGTTCACTGTCGAGTTGATCTTGCCTTTCCAAAATGTTTGCACTAATGAATTGTTATCATATTGTGTAGCATGGCTTACAAGTTACGAGTTACTGCTCATAGAGAATATACTAATTTCGGCATCATTCTCTTCGCTTGTTTTTCCCTATATGCACTATGCTGACTTCATTTGACAAAATAATTGTTCCTGTAGATTTCCTAAATTGATATTGAATGTTGTAGGTAGATTTATATGCACGTCTAACAATATGGAGAGAGTTTCAAATGTCTGATTTTCATATTACTAGTTGAGTTGTACAAGTTCTGATAATACTTGTTGGGGAGAATTACCAAAAAAGTCCTAAACATATTACAATTGTGCCAATTCAGTCATTAACCTTTTTTTTTTGGTCAATTTAGTCATAAACCTTTTATAATTGTGCCAATTCAATCCTTCCGGCCAAAATTGGCGGCCGACGCCGGGGACGTGGACGTCGACCGAGACAGTGGCCGTTGAACAATTTTTTAGTAATTTTTTAAATTTTTTTAAAATTTTTTTTAAAATTTTTTTACCTTCTTCTTCTTTCTCCGGCCGGCCGGTGCCCGACCGAGGCGAGAACAGCGAGGCTCGCCCTCGCCCGGCCACCGCGAAGCAAGCCTCGCCCGGCGATGGTAAGGCCGCCATCGCCCGGCCAAGGCGAGGCTCGGCCTCGCCCAGCCATGGCGAGGTCGAGCCTCGCCAAATCGCGATAGCGGCCTCGCCGTCGGCCGGGCGAGGCTTGCCTTCGCCGCAGCGAGTGGGGGTGAGCCTCGCCCGGCCGACGGAGGCCGCTGTCTCCCGGCCAAGGTGAGCCTCGCCGATCGCGGCGACGACGGCCTCGCCGGCCACCGGCGAGGCCATAACCGCAGATCCGCGAGGCTCGCCTCGCCATGGCCGGGTGAGACCGAGCCTCGCCTTGGCCGGGCAACGGCGGCCTCGCCGTCGCCGAGCGAGGCTCACCTTCGCCGTGGGCCGGCGGGGGCGAGCCTCGCCGGTGGCGGCGAGGTCAACCTCGCCGGCCCTCGCCTCTAGCCGGCGCCAGAGGAAGAAGAAGGTAAAAAAATCAAAAAATAAAAAATAAAAAATCGTAAAAAAATTAAAAAAATTATTACAAAATTGTTCGTCGGCCAGCTATCTCCGGTCGGCATCCACGTCGCCTCCCAAACCGGCTAATTTTGGCCGGAAAGACTGAATTGACAAAATTATAAAAGATTTAGGACTAAATTAGCTAAAAAAAGGTTTATGATTAAATTGGCATAATTGCAATAGGTTTATGACTTTTTTGGTAATTCTCTCTTATTCCTCACATTGACGGGCACAAAAACGAGAAAGTTTGACTTTATTTCTCAAGAAAACAAAGGACTCATACTAGCTCTCTTATTCCTCGCACTTCAAACTCGCGCCATGCACACATCTAATTCACTCATTCTATTATACACACGGCACACTCATAAGAGCTCTTCTCCCGCTCACTCAGGTCACATCAACACAAGTATCGCACTCTCTTGTTTTTGCAAGTCTAAGGTAACTTGCTTCTTTGTGCTTCGTCGATATCTGATAGAAACAGACTGTATCTATACTAGTTTGGGGCCATATAACTTCATGTAGAGGTAACTTTGTTTGGGAGGTTCAAGAGCACTTCTTGTGGAGTTTGAAACAAGTGTAGATGTAGTTGTAAACTATTCACTTAACTTCTTTGAGAGGTTAGAGACCAACTTCTTGGGGAAGTCAAAAATTGACTTCACCAAGACGTTATATAGAGCAGAGAGAGATGAGTGACAATGCAGCTATAGATTGCAATGTGAGATTTTGAATTGGTTATTTAATAATAATTATTTTTTCCCTAAAACATTTTCAATTGGTTATTTCATCTATATGCTATCAACGATTGCCTACATTACTAATTTTATATTATGATTCACGTACTTTCAAGTTAAAATTTAAAATCTTCCCTATGTTACACTTATTTCCAAAAGGTGGGAATTAACTTGTCTAATCCGATCCCCGATTTCAAGGTAGGAACCAATTCCCCATAACATGATCCAGTCATAGTCAATTTTAATTGCAAATCAAGAAAGTACTATTCTTAATAGACAACTTTTATGAGAACAAGGAAGAAATGCATTTATATTAGAAAGTTTTTGTACAAAGTAGCAATAAGAAAATTGCTTCGGCGTAAATGACTAGAAATATTTGTTGGCATAAACAAAGAAGCAATAACCTTGCTAAAAACCTATATATCTTGTCCTTAATGTAAGAATTAGGTTATATTAATTTTGATTGCATATATCTTGCAATGATTAAAGATAGGGGACCTACCTAATTTGATTGGAAATTTAGAGAAGTCAAAAGGAAACTAGGATGGACTCCTCATCAGTGATGAGAAAGTTAGGTGATGCTTTCGGACAGCTGAAGATGCTTTGAGGAGGAACATGCAGCGCGTATGGCCCTGACTAGGAGCCCTTCTTTAAATACTAATCATTGCTAATTGCATCATGTAATAAAAAAATATGACGGTTCAGCATCCAAACTTGAGTTTGTCTTCCACGCCGAACCTCGCACCTCCCCCGGGTGATCACTAGCTTGGAAAGAGAGCTTTGTCTAGCCTGCTTTGGTTTCATTCCATTTGTTTTTATGTTTCTGTCTGTCCTCCTTCCAGATCTGAAAGTTGAACTAACATGGATCCAACGGTTGATAACAAACTGTCTAGAGATGCCAACGGTTCCTGTATAGATCAATTTGCAAGTTCTTTTAGACTCGAATGCTCTGACCACCAGCCGGCCGGTCGCCAGAGCTTCGACTTTAGTGGTTTGCATATTTTACTACCAAATCTAATCTCGAGATTTGTTTCACTGTCTTATATATTTTAGGTAAGGGAAAATGTGATAGTGGTCAGGTGGCGCCTCTTTGATTCATTAATAATATAAATGCAATTATCTAGTTCATTCTGACACTTTTAATAATTTGATGATGAGGAATGTTTTATTCACAATTTTGAGTTGATAAAAAGGGAAAGGGTGTGACCTCTCTCTCTCTCTCTCTCTCTCTCTCTCGCTGAAAAGTGAAAATCTCGCTCGAACGTCTTTATGGTGGCCTAGAAAAGCAAAATTCAACCTCTTCACTTTCTTGCCAAAAACTGAAGTATCTTTGTAAATCTTGAAATGTGATAAAAGATTATATTAAAATCATGTCAATATCTGTATAACGTGAAATTTTTAGATCCCAAGAATTGAAAAGTAAAAATAAAAATCAAAGTAGGCATCACTAAAAAAAAAAAGAAAAAAAGATGCTATTCTACACCCTAAATGATTACGTCCACCCTCATGAACACTAAAAAGACAAAATTACCCTTAAATTTTTTATTGCAATTTAAAATGATGCTCCAACACCTCTTTTTTTTTTTTTTTTCTATTTATGATAGTTATAATAATTAAGCATTTCATATGTTTTGGCTTATAGCTTATTAAATAAAAAGGAATTCTCAGATATTATTATAATATTTTACATATTCCAATTAAAATCATTTTGCTAGTAGCAAGGAAAAAAGGCACTTTTGATATAGTATAAAACTAAAAAAAATCTCTTTATCATCATCAATCTTATAACAACTTATCTATTTTTTGTCTCTCTTAATTCAAAAGCTCGGTTTTCCAGTGAACTTTGTATTAATTTCATTAGTCAACCATATACATTAAGTCACTTTATATACTTCATTAAAGAATTTATATTTTTTCCTTATTATACGGTTGAGGTACTTTTATACATAGCATGTAACACTACAAACATTATGCATAATGAGGTGTCTTGATTTTTATTTTTATTTTTGGTAAGCAATTAAAAAATTATATTAATTTTTGTCAATCCAAAATAACAATATATTATTGGCATTTCCAAAAAAAAAAATTTGATTTATTAAATTTCATCCACTTAACGATTTATCCGTGAATATGACCCAACAACATAGAAAGAACTAGATTTTTGGAAATTTCTCTGTTTGACAAAACAAATTATGGATGTAATTCTAACAATGAAAAAAAACTTGGCACCTCTAACATACATGGAATGTCCACAATAAACAAGAACTGGACATATGAAATTCTTGATTATGATAAGTAGATCATATAGAAAAATTAAGAAAAGAAGAAAGTAACTAAATTTGAGATCACAAATCTAACTTGCAATTGAATGATGAAGGGTAATTTTGTCTTTGATGAAAATTGAGTGGATTTAGTGATATAAGAATTGGAAATAGCACCGCCAAAAAACAAAAGTCAATCCGGAGATACCAACTGTTTGACTGAAAAAGCACCGTTTATTGTCCAACCACATTACTTACGCCTTTTCTCCATCTTCAATCTCTTGTAATTCTTTCTGGAAAGCCTTACCATGTCGGAAGAAGAAAAAACTGTACCATTTTACTATCTACTTATAGGCAGAAAAGAAGACATGTACTTTTAAATTCGAGAAAAATCTAGCCAATGCCCCTCTAACCCCCTTTTTTTGGGTTGGTAAAAAATCATTTCATTTCAAAAAGGAAAAGCAGATGGATACATAAAACGAGCTTCAGAACATAATAAGTCCGAAAGAGGGAGCGGGTGAAATGAGGCCCAATTTAAAGGAAGTGTTGTGGAGCTTAGCTTTTACGGCCTAATCAGCAACATTAAGGTTGGGCAAAAAAGTCAATAGACTGCTGCATTCTTGGAGCAGTTGTCTTCCCTCCCACGTGGGTTGCTCAACGCCAAGTCCTTGCTGAACTAAGGACAGGTTGTCAGATTCAACGACCCACTTTTTATCAGGTTGCGACAAGGCATACCGAAGACCTTGCAGCAGGTTTTCAACTTGAAAGGCTGACCGTGTCTTCACCTCCCGTGTCTTCACCTCCCATGCAAAACCCCCGATCAGCTTACCTGTTGAGTCCCCGCATACACCAGCAACGGCGCCGGAGTTTGATTCTCAAGGAAGGTGCCATCGACGTTGAGTTTCAGAGACCCGCACGGCAGGCGGTACTCAATTCGGAGGTAAATTTGCTCCGATTTGTTGCGGCTTTTCTTGGTCTTTGTACTCCCATCTCTCACAAAATGCATGAGGCTAGGGCCGCTGTTACTACTCCTTGCGGATCCGGTTTTGGATGAAATTCAAGAGCCACTGACCTATGCTTGAGAGGCCGTGACTTGAAATCGGGTCTGTAATGTGGAGTTTACCCAAATTTCATTTCGTCCAGAGGCACAAGAGGAACATGCGTTGGGGGGGGGGGGGAGGTTTCTGGACTTGATTTACACAGCGGGCATAGATAATACTCTTCTCCTGTAGAGGTTTACTGTTCTGGGTAATGCATCATGGCATAGGTTCCATAGGAGAAAATCTAGTTTGGGTGGGGAACCCTCTAACCCCCTTTTTTTGGCTACCCTCTAACCCCGTTAAAACGTGCAATAATTCTGTTAAATATCTTTCGAAATTTCAATTTTCCTCCTTCCCGTTTTCTTGTTTTATTTGTTTGCGGGAATTTTCCCTTTTTTAATCTTCAACTATCTGCTGTTTACTTCTACTAGTGTTGGACCACGTGCGTCGCACATGACCTGGTGATGTTGGGCTGTAATTTATCATCCCCCAGGAGGACTCTGCCCTTGTCCTCTTTTTGTTGACTCCTCTCTGTTTCTGTTCGCCTCCTTGTCTTCACCTTGAGAAGTTATAGTCGATCTTCCTTCACTGAACCATCCCACTTAGCTCTCTTTACAGAACGCTTCTCTTCTTTGGGTGAATACAGCTGAGAGGATCGGCCTTCAGATGGGATCGGACGGAGGTCCGGCTCTAATCACCATCCTCGCTTTGGCTGTAGCGAGAGTGTAAGTGCTCTAACTTCACTTCTTTTCGATATCCTGTTGACAGATAATGCACAATAAGATAAAACTTTGCTCCCTTACATGTTCAATTCACGTTCCTTATATTATGTCTTGATCAGATTGCAAGTCTGTAATTTTTGTCCCGCGAACTCAAGGAGAAGTAGGGACTCAAAGTTGAGAACAGACGATGGGTCTGGAGAAGAGGAGGAGGCGTTAAGGAAGGGCTCGGAGTCAACCTCAAGAACCGACGATGGTTCTTGCGAAGAGTACGACGTGTTCCTGAGTTTTCGTGGACCGGATACTCGTAATGGATTCACCAATTGCCTCTACAATGGCTTGAGAGATGCTGGAATTCGCGTTTTCTTGGACGATGAAGAACTCCAAGTTGGTAAAGTAATTGCTGGAGAGCTTTCGAAAGCACAAGACAATTCTCGAATCTACATACCTGTCTTGTCTAAGGGTTATGCTAAAAGTTCGTGGTGTCTCCGTGAGGTTGCGCACATGGTAGAATGTACCTCCAAATCAAATGGGAACAAAGAGATACTTCCCATCTTCTACAACTTGGATCCTGATGATGTCAAGCTCAAAACCAAGTTATACAGAGAAGCCATGACCAACCACAAGAAGAAGTTTGGCTCCCATGATTTGAAGCGGTGGGAAAATGCCCTTGTTGAGGTTGCACGTATAAAGGGGTGGGTTCTTAAAGGCAAAGGGTAAATTTCCTCGACCTTTTATGGTTACGCACATTATTTACATTTAATTGAACGAAAGTTTGTCCGTCGAAATTCCCAAACATAAAGCATTTGGACATTTTTATTTGAGATTTGCATTAGAAGTAATTGAAACTAGACCTAAACAACGGAGAACCCACAATGGAAAATAGCAAATGGCTAATTTTTTTTTTAGAAGCACAACAAGTCGGGTCAAACCCAACTTAAACAAGGCATTTTTCTAATTCATGTTGGGTTAAGCCAATATCACCAGATAAGTAAGACCAACATTTTACTTAATTTTATTTTTCACTTAATCGACTATTGTACTTAACCGTATTACCACAATAAGTATAGTAGAAATCATGCGATTGTCTGTATTTTTCACCTCCGGTGGTAATGAAAATTTTTGTACAATAATAAACTCCTGTGAAATTGTTAAATTAATAGGAGTATTGCAATTTGAAAATTATACCAAGAGATGATTAGAATTTTTTCTAAAAAGAGTGAAGAATTTTGCACATGCGATGCATCTATGTAAAAAAGGGGGACATTTAAAAGATCTTACGAAATTTCCCTATTATGAAATATTAGAATGAATAACTTAATGAAAACAAATTATTGGCATAGTATGAAGAAATTCAACACATATACGGGAAAAGTGAAATATATTTACAAGATTTATACGGAAGGGGTAATGTTAACTTAAAACCAATGTCTACGGACAAGCCTCTGCATGCACAAGAAGAAGCTTGGCCCTGATCTATTGAAGCGGTGGAAGAACGCTCTTGCAGAGGGGAATTTTCCTGCACTTTTTCTTTGGAAGAAACTTTGCGTGTCCAAATTTTCGAACTTATATCAAAGGGGCATTACGCTAGAAGTTAATGGAATGGAATCCTGACTAAGATCGTGCTCGAGAACCTACAAAAGGTAAAAAGGTGTGCGTGAAAAGCTTTTCTCGAACCCGCAGAAAACTGTCAAACCCAACCTGCATTCGAAAATTTCCAGTTCCATTGATTATAATTCTTGATTTTCGTTTGTTTGAGTAGATGAAATAGCTGAGTTATGTATCTACATGTTCCCTAGAGTCCTGTAGTCTATCATGCCTTCGATTGGAACCAAATTTTCATCCTTTGTTGCAGCCAACGAGAACAAATTGAATTGATTGTTGAAGAGGTTTCCCGTAAGCTTAATACAAGACACCGGATTGTGACCGAACATTTGGTTGAAGATACTGCTCAGTTGGAAGCCATAATGAAATTGTTGGATGTTGGCTCTAGTGGTGTACGTTTTGTCGGTATCCATGGCATGGGTGGTGTTGGAAAAACAACTCTTGCCAAAGTCATGTTCAACAAACTTTCTATTCACTTCGAACGCAGTGGTTTCCTTGAAGACGTTCGAGCATCATCACAACCTCATGGTGGTCTTTTAGAATTGCAGAAAAAGCTTTTATCAGATTTGGCCAGTGTTGGGGTTGCTAACCAAATTAAAGATGTTGATGGTGGGATCAGGATGATTAAAAAAACATTAAGTAATAAGAGAGTACTCATTGTTCTTGATGATCTAGACAAGAAAGAGCAACTCGAAAAACTAGCCGCAAAATCTGACTGGTTATGTTCTGGTAGCAGAATCATTATCACAACTAGGGACGAAAGCATCCTGATGACTCAAGTGGGCTCATCTAGTAAAAAGGTCCTCAACCAACCCAAAGAAATTTTGCGTTATGAAGTTCATGAGATGAGATTTGACTTAGCACTTCATTTGTTTTATAAGCATGCATTCAAAAGTGACTCTGTTGTAGAAGAATATAATGCTCTTTCAAGAGAAATTGTTTGTACCGTGGGCATGCTTCCTTTGGCCGTTGTGGTGATAGGATCGAATCTTTTTGACTGGGGCAAAGATTTGGGGCATTTGGATAAAAGAGAAGTATGGGATGAGACGCTGAAGAAGTTAAAGGAAGGTCCTTTTGAGGATGTCCGAGATACATTAATGATTAGTTATGAACGATTAGAGGATAAATATCAAGAAGTATTTCTTGATATAGCATGCTTTTTTATCAATGCTGACAGAACATATCCGATTATCATGTGGAAGGATTTGGGATACTTTCCTAGCATTGCAATGAGGGTTCTCTCTCAAAGGTCCTTGATCAAAATTAGAGATGATAATAGGTTTTGGATGCATGATCAAGTGCGAGACTTTGGAAGGTACATCGTTCTTCGAGTATATCCTCGCAAGTTTTGTAGGGTGTGGATTCATGAGGATGCCTTGAAACTACTGGAGGGGAAAAAGGTAAACGGAAACTGCATATGTTTGGAAAATTTGGTGCAAGAAATTCTTTGAATTTTTATTTCTCAATTAAAGCAGCATTTTAGTTAAAGTATGCATCCCGTAGATAGCTTTGTTTAACGTCGCTTTTGTCTTGCGTGGGTTACATCTCTCTATCAAACCTTCAGGTCAAAGGTCTCAAAATTTGTAGAGAGAGCCAAAAGAGATAGCCTGATAGTTGGCTTTACTTTTTAGGTTCCAGGAAAGCAGTAAGTATTGTAAAATACAAAGAACAGTTTCATTGTTATCCAGGTAAAGAGAAAACTTGCTTTATCAAGAACTTCAGACTCGGAAAAGAAGTTTATGTAGAAGAGGAGGAAACAACTCCTTGTTGGGAAAAGATTGTACAATAGTTCTGAAAAGCATATCTGGCGAGCTCAACCATTATAAAAATTGTTTGGCAGCGCTTCTGCGTCCCCTCTGTTGTAGCTCTGTGAACTGTATGTCGCATGCTCAATTGAGTCTTTGATATGCAGAGAAGTGAAGATGTTGAAGCCCTAAGTCTAACTTCAGATGGCCGCAGCCACAACATTGCATCCAAAGAACTAGCCGCTCTACCAAATCTGAGATTCCTTCGAGTGAAAGACATTGATTTTTTTGGCAATTTCGAAAATCTTCTTTCAGAGCTAAGATGGTTTTCTTGGGAAATTACGCATCAGGAATTTTACGCCAAGAGTTTTCATTTTGCTAGTTTGATTGTGCTAGACCTTTCAAGGAGCAATATTGAAGATGACTGGGGTGGATGGAGCCAAATTCAGGTACGAAATACCTTGCTCTTTTCACCTTCCATCTTTACGAATAATTCGATGCACAGTACACATAGATGGCGTCCTCCCCTGATCTAAATTATTTTGTGCTAGCCTAACTTCTAGAATCCACTACAACCAACTAAACTCATCCGTAAAAGACGGAGAGAAAGCGATAGAAACACACGGCATCAATATATTATCTAAGTCAATGATACTAGGAGCGGAATATAACTATCGTTTTATATTTCATCCATTCACTTCAGACTGCTTTTGTAATCGAGCCGTGGATAAATATGATTTGTGTGAAATCCGTACTAGCAAGAATCATTAGTTGTGCTTCGCAATCCATATTATTATGGGCAAATGACATAAATAGTCTTTGAACTTTGGCTCAATGTACGATGTGGTCTATGAACTTTTAATTTATTCAATATGGTTCATGAACATTAACCTAATTTGCAATGTGATCCTTAAACTTTTAAACTTTTATTTGTTAAATATAGTTCATAAACTTTTGATACATGTCCAATTTATTCTCTAAATTTTATGAAAATATTCAATGTTATCCCTAGTCTTTAAAATGGAAGGATTACATTAAACATTTTTATATAGTTGAGGGATTAGATTAAGCATGAATCAAAGTTTAGGGACCATAGCGCACATTAGTTCAAAGTTCTTGGACCATTTGTGTCATTATCTCTAGTACTATCCAAGCATCTATCATGGCCTTGGTTTGAGAACTCAAGGTTGACCTACTTTAAAGTTTGGACTTTAGATGCCTTATGGGTTGCTTTAGCATTTCTAATAGCTAAATATTAAAATATTGTTTGACATCACTTGACAACGGGTCTTCTATGCTCTTTGTATTTATGTGGTCTCCCTCCATCCATAAATTTAAATTTTTGGATTTGACTTTTTAATATGATATTAGATCCATCACTACCCCTTTTGTGTATGCGCCTCCAACCCCACGTGCTGTGGTCAAATTCCATGGGTCTCCTAGAACATTTTAACCAAGGAGCAAACTTTGGTGTTCCTATGGTGCAACCTAGTACTGTACATCTCTTTTACTACAATATTTTTAAAACTTGATCACGACAAAATATTGTAACAACATAACTTTCTTTCATGATGCTTTACGAGAAACTCAAAATATAGTTCCATTTGTAACTTTTTTAAAGCATGGGAAGATTTAAACTTCAAGGGCTCTTTGCAAGCATATTTCTATGAATTGATTACCGAAACGGAAACTTATGTATACATTATAAATTTGAATGGTAAATGGTAAATTTAAAATATTGTTGATAAAAAAGAACTGATTGGCAACTTTTGTTGATAAATAATCAACAAGCTAACAATGTTACCATCATCAAACCTCATACTAGATTCAACAATTGTTGTTGAATATTACAATTGGTCACCTTCATTGGTTAGTAGATTATGATTTGCGTAGATACTTTGTAAGTCACGCAAATGCTACCCAAGATTTTCATAGCTAGAAAACTATAATACAATAACAAAGGTAAGCGGATTTGCACACTTGATTTAGAATTCATCACTCTTGATGCGAAATAGTTATAATCTAGAGCTCAAGGGCTTCTCATCTTTTATCCTCTGTATATCATTAGCTTAATAAGATTGCTCCTCACATGTTACATTTTGTAGCTACTTTTATGAGGTTATTTGTGCATCAGAGTTAAAGGATATATATAAACACTATTTATAGAATTTTCAGCCACAAGCCATCTTATCACATGCCTGATTTCACTCGGCCTACACAAGTTACTCCTATATATTATTTTATTAGGCTAAGCTCGTAAAATTATAAATTACAATCCCAATTAATGTAGAACTCTTTCATTATCCTACTTGGGTTATATTAATTGAAATTATACTGTATGTGCACACCTTTGTGTTGATCTAGAGATTATTCTTAACAGTCAATCCGATCACATAAAGTCTTAAAAATCAAATCATTGCGGTAATTGCATGAATACATACAGAGCCTTTCAGAGTTTGGGACACGTAGAATGCCATAACTTGGTAAGGAGGGACACTTAAGTGCAATGTATACTTAAGTGCTAATTTCGAAGTAAAGTTGAATACTTAAGTGCTACTCCGCCAAAATACAGCCATTTTTAAGGCAATTTTCCAATAAATTGAGTGCAAAAATGTTCGTCGTTTTGCCGACGCGACGTGGCGAAAAATACAAAAAACGACGTTTTGTGTCGATGTGTAAATAATTAATATAAAAATTAATTAAATTAAATTTAAACTTAATTTTATTTAAAATATTATAAAAATTAAAAAACTTAAAATTAAAAAAAACTTAAAAAATAAAAAAACTTAAAATTAAAAAAAAACTTAAAATTAAAAAAAATTAAAATTTTAAAAACTCAAAATTTAAAAAACTTAAAATTTTAAAAAATTAATTTTAAATTTTTAAATTTTAAGTTTTTTAATTTTTTAAATTTAAAGTTTTTAATTTTTTAATTTTTTTAATTTTAAGTTTTTTAAATTTTAAGTTTTTTAAATTTTAATTTTTTTAAACTTTAATTTTTTTAATTTAAATTTTTTTAATTTATAAGTTTTTTTTAAATTTTAAGTTTTTATTTTTTAGAATATTTTAAATAAAATTAAGTTTAAATTTAATTTAATTAATTTTTATATTAATTATTTACACATCGATACAAAACGATGTCGTTTTTTTTCATTTTCTCGCTATGTCAGCGTGCAAAATGACGCCGTTTTGCACCCAACTCGCTGGAAAATTGCCACGTCAGCCATTTGGCTAGATTTTAGCCGGGGTGGCACTTAAGTGTTCCACTTTATTTCGAAACTAGCACTTAAGTGTACCTTTCCGAAGTTATGAGTGCATTAAGTGTCCTCCGTGCTTGGACTATGGCAACGGCTTTCTTCTGCCAAGCCTTTCATAGTCTTGAATACTTTTAACTTTACTAATATGAATTCAATATGGTAGTGTGACAAATGGATAACACCTCATATAAAGTGATATCTTATATGTCATCCTTTTGCAGTCTACATTCTCTCCTTAAGTGTCACAAACTTGATGTGCCACTGGAGAATATCCTTATAATCCCAATAAACCTACATATGTAATCCTTATAGTTAACTTTACTTTTTATATAACAAGATATATCCTTAAGGCTAATAAATGAATCCCCCTAACCTTCGCTAAAGGTTTACAAAATATCTTGAGATTTTCATTATATATTCAACATGATAATCATACATCCATAAACACTTTATTGAATGCAAAAAAATTGATACATATTAAAATGTTACTAAATGTAGCAAATACATATTAAACTTTACTAAAGCAAAAATAAAACACCTCTCACAAAATAACAGAATTCTATGATGCTCCTAGGCCCATGTTAATAATATGTTCAAATATACAAGGGCGAAGATCTTTAGTTAGTGGATCTACATTTATATCATATGTGGAAATATGCTCTATTGCTATATCACCATTTTGAACTATTTCTTTTATGGTTGAAAACTTGATCACCATATGTCTAGACCTTTCTATTGTTGTTGATAAACAAAAATGCATAATTATTGTCAAAATATAACTATATGAGGCTATTCACAAAGTCAAATATGATCAACTCTCCAATGAAGTTCTAGAGCCAAATAGCCCGAATAGTGGCCAAAAAATACATTATAAACTTGGCTTGTATATTAGATGATGACATAGATTTTTATTTTTTGCTTTTCCATGATCTTACACCTTATGCTAGCATAAAGATATATCATGTCGTCAACTCCAACTTATCCTAATAGCTATCAAAGTTTGCATCCAAATACGCTAGTAGTTGTTAGTCTTGAAAATATTTGTAAATCAATATATAATATATTGTTCTTTTTAAGTATCTCAAAACCTTATTGATAGCAACCTAATGATCATATCCTGGCTTTGACTGAAATCTACCTAGAAGTCCTATTGCAAAAACAATGTTTGGTCTAAAACAAACTCAAATATACATGATACTTTCAAGTATATTAGCATAAGGTACATCCTTCATTTGGGTTATCTCAATATTTGAAAGAGGAAATGGTGACAGACTCAATTTGTCACATTTAACAACAAAAGCAATTCTTATTTACAATGTTGTCTACTGAACCACTGGGGTTCGCCCCAGTGGCCATCCTTCCAACTTGGAAGGGGAGGTAGGGGGTTCAAATCCCCATCTTCTTAGGGGGGATTGGAGTTGGAGTGGGGACCATTTCATTTCAGGAGTGGGTTTCGACTCCCATGCCCGCAAGGAGGCAGAGCAAAAGTCTGAGAGTGAGTGGTAGAGTAGGATTAGAGTAGGACCGACTAAAAAAAAAAAATGTTGTCTACTGAATCATTTTAAACATATGTTCTTTGAGATAAACCCAAAAACGGCGATAACGATCTCTATGGATCTCAATGCCAATGATAAAAGACGCATCACCAAGGTCTTTCATGTCAAATTTCTACGACAACATCCCGCTTTGTCAAATGCTAAATCCAAGATTACTACTCGCAAGTAAGATATCGTTTACATAAAGTATGAGAAAGATAAATTTCTTCTCATTGACCTTGTAGTATATACACTATTTTACTTTGTTCTCAATAAAACCAAATGAAGTAACAACACAATGAAACTTTAAATATCATTGTCTAGAAGCTAGCTTAAAGTCCTAAATTGACTTTTTAAGTCTATACACAAGATTACTTAAATCATTAGCTGTAAAGCTTTAGAGTTGCATCATATAGACTTTTTAATCAAAGTCTCCTTTCAAAAATATAGTTTTAGCATCCATTTGATGTGACTATATTAAAATGAGATACTAATATCATGATCACTCTAAAAGAATCTTCAGAAATGATTGGGGAAAAAGTTGTTTCATAGTTTACTCATTCTATTTGAGTAGAACCCCTGGCTACCGGTTTGGCTTTAAACCTCTCAATCTTTTCTTTTGAGTCCCTTTTAGTCTTATGCACCCATTTGCAATTGATGGGCTTGTAGCCTTAAAATAATTTAACAAGTTTCCAAACAACATTATGTTTTATGGACTGCATCTCATATTTCATTGCATCGAATCACAAACCTAACTAAGGACAAAAAACAACATCCGCATAAGTCATCGGATCAACTACACAGATATGATAGTCAAGCTCTTCTAGATAGATTGTATAATTTGGTGATATAGCTGATCATCTCTACCTAGTAGATCTCCTGAGTGGAGTTACTGTAACCTCATTTTGCCTCGAGAGGCTTGAGGAACTTCGTTAGGAGCTACTTCAATAATAGGATCCTAGACCTTAACATATTTAGTATTTAGTGTGAGAGGCTCTACAATCATCTATATAGGTTAGAGAAAAAGACACAATGGTTCCCACCATATTGTTATCCTCAATAGCTTGTGAGTAGCTACCTTTTTTAGCAACATTAAACTTCAGAAACTTCGTTATCTATGATTCCATAATTCTCATGCCTTCATTGGGATTATAAAATTAATATCCCTTTGAATAATCTAGATAAAAACGCAGTAATACCAAGTTGTTCTGGAGTCCAATTTATTTAATGTTGAATTATATAACCTTACTTTTATGGGACAAAGGTCAAGCTAGGTTTATATTTAGTCCATTACTCTAAATGAGTCAATGGAATAGCTTTGATAGAAACATGATTTATAATGTAAATGGTTGTTTTGAAAGCATCACCCCATGGAAAACTTGGTAAATTGATTTTACTAATCATACGCCTGATCATATTCATAAGAATGCGATTACGCCTCTTAGCCTCACCATTTTGATTAGGACTCCTTAGCGTAATAAATTGTCCTATTGTTCTAGAATCCTCTATATATTCGGCAAATGGCCCTTTAAACTGCTCATCATTACCATGCTTACTAAAATACTCACTACCTTGGTCAAATCCGATAACCTTTATGACTTTTCCCAACTATCTCTTGACTTCAGTCTGAAAAATCTTGAACTTTTCAAGAGATTTAGACTTTTCCTTAATCAAGTACAAATAACTATATTTGGAATAGTCATCAATAAATGTGAAGAAATAAAAAATTTTGCACAAGGTTGCCGTAAATTGTCCACTAATATTAGTGTGAATGACTTCCAACATGTCAGAATCATAGATTGCATTTTTCTTCTTTTTTTCCAGTCATCTTATCCTTACGACAATCTACGTAAGTCTCTAGGTCATTTTAAAGAGTATGCAAGATGTTGGCCTTTATCAACTTTCTACTCTTTCCCTAGAGACATGACTAAGTTGTTTATGTCAACACATAAGATTGTTCTTTAAGTAGAGGTCTTTTGGAAACAACTTTTTTAATTATATAAGCGACATATATCATTGGGAGTTAAAAGACAATTTATATAATCCATTGGACATATTGCAGCACTCAATTTTATTTGAACAAAAAAAACATAGAAATAATATTGTTCCTTATTTCAAAAGAGTAGTCACACATGTCCAGGCATGATATGAAAACTAAGTTCTGTCTAAAGTGAGGTACATCAAATGTGTTTTTTTTTTTTTTTTTTTACATCAAATTAAAACTAGAATTTAGAATTAAAATGACATCTTCCATGAACTCAATGTCGACTTTATTGTTGTTTCCTAATGTGAGCTTTGATTCGTCTTGATTTGGCTTTCTTTGGTTTATGAATCCTTGTATGGTGAAGGCAACATGATTGGTTGCATCGCTATCTAACCATGATGAACTAGAAGGGGCTTTTGATAGTTTGGATTCACAGACAAATGCCAAAGAATCATTACCTATAGGTTTATGCTTGGACGGCTAAGTTTTATAGTTATCAGAGTCTTTATTTATGTGACATTTCTTCTTACAAAAGAAGCAATGGTCACCATCCTTCTTGAAGGAATTTTTCTTATGACCCAAACTATCAGAATGACTAGTGATTTCATGAGTATCTTTATGAGTACGATTTTGGACCTTCTTACTCTTATTGTTGCTAGAACTAGAGACATATAGGATAAGATGCCCTTTTTTTTCTTCAATTTCTCTTCATTAGCTACCACCCTAGCTATCAAGTCATTAATTGACTATGCCTCATTTTGAGAGTCTTGATAATCCAAAATCAGGTGGAATGGTATTTAGGGTTGGATGCACAATACAAATAACATGAATACTAACTTGAAGAACTTGAAGTTTTGTCTGTAGGCCTACAATCCTTAGGACGTAATTTCTAACCTCACTAGAACTATCATACCTCATGTTTAAGAGTCCTTGCAGAAGTGTCCCAATCTTATCATTAGACATGATGCAGTTCGTAGCCTCCAGTTCGTAGCCTCCAAGCTGCTTTTATCTCTCTAGTAGTGTAGTCAACTGACAAACTACTCTTCTAGTGTTCCTGAATGGATCTCTTTATAGACAACAAGCAAGTCCAATTGCTTCTTTCCCTGATGGTAAAGTGTGCTTTTCAATCTTGCGCATTGGTGTTAGTAAGACTTGCCGGCTTATCTATAGTAAAAGCAATATGATCATTCACCAGCTTAATCCCAAACAAAAAATTCTCTCCCATTTCTTAAAATTTCAACTAGTAAAAGCCTAAATTGGAATGGAATTATCGTTTACAAAGAATGTGGCTAAAAAATAAGCAATGTATACTATTAGTATTATATGATTACACATCTTGAGAGTTGTCTACATCATCATATTAATCACATTTGGGCATAATATATGATATACAATTGTATATTGTCCATATGACCATGACCATGAGAATATTTTTCAACCATCGTGAATTCACTATTTTTGGGTGTATAAATCTCTAGATTAGTTGTTTCTCACCTATATGTTGTACATGCCTCATGAACCAATAAACAATTACCTTATTTGGGAGTATGACTATGCATTAAAATGAGAGATATCCTACCACAATAGGAGATCGATATTTCTTAGAATTAATCAAGTGTGCCCAATTAAATTCTTGGAACTCTCTCACACCATGGATATAAACTTTATATCTCACATTAACTATATGCATGTAATTTTAGACTTGAAAACAAGAGTAATTTGTCACTAAAATCATATGTCCTACCAATTATATTAGTTCATTCATCAATACATGTCACACCTTTTACATGCCATAAATGAATCATGATCTACACATTATGTATGTGATCATATGCATGTGAGCCAGCATCAATATTTCCAATACCATAGCCCGCACAAGCCAGCCAAATATTAGGCTAATTAAGAATTTTTATATTTTGTCTTATTAGACAAAGCTCGTAAAACGGTAAATTACAACTATGATTAATGTAGCTCACATTGCGTACTTTGCTAATAGTTTTGTTTAACTATCATAACTTACAAACAAAATACTATTTAGCATGGTAAATGGCTAGCAGATTATGGCCAACACTTCAATTTTACCGAGTTTTATTTTCTAGTAGCATACAACCGTAATAATTGAGTTATCATGCTGAAATACCCTTGTAGACTACAGACTGTTGTTTGCTTTGACAAGGGAGCACGCTTTTCAGCTGGTAGACTATGAATTGCTGACATACTTTACTAGTAGTGTTCGTTAACGATTGTAAACAATAAACAAAAAAACTATCCTTTTACTATAATATCGTAGTAAATTATTAGATTTATTTTGATTTTACAAGTACAAACGCTTATGAATCAGTAAAAGACTAGACAAATAATAAATTTACTGGGCTTTCCCTAATAGATTATGAACAACCTTTCTTTTTTTACAAATGAGCAGGTTTTTCCATTTGTAGAGTATGAATTAGTTACTTATATACTTCATTAGTTGTATCGGTTACCAGTGATATTTTACAAACAAACAAACTGTTTAACCACTATAAATCTCTTGTAGCTTATGGATTTCACTACTAACTTACTATTTCACCTCTAAGATTTAGTTATAAGCAATAATTATACATATATATAGAGAGAAAAAGGACTTGATAGTTTTCAATTACATTGACAATACATGTTTACCATAAATGGAAGATTATTCCGTTTTCCCCGAAGGAAGTGTTAGAAGCCACCTAGTTGCGCCATTGCAAGTAAACGAGGTAGTACATTGAATTATCAAATGAGAATAATTACTTCCATAAAAAAACCTACGATGATTGGTGTGTTTTATTCTTTTTAATTCGACATTTTCTTTTTCTGCAGATGACAAAAAAATTGAAAGTTCTAGATTTAACAGACTGCATAAAGTTGAGGAGGACACCCGACTTCTCTAATTTCACGTCCTTGGAGACATTAATACTTGCTCGGTGTTCCAACTTAATCACAATTGACCCCTCCATTTCCATGCTTCAACTCCTAGAGACTTTGAATATCAAAGGGTGTAGTTCTCTCGGGGAGTTGCCTGAAGAAGTCTGTTCTCTACAATCTTTGAAGCAAATTGTCATGCCCCAAAATTTTCAACCCTTGAAGCTTCCGGAGAGATTTGGCAATTTGAAATCTTTGTCGAGTTTTAGATTAAACAAGAACCCTAAAATCCGCCAACTCCCAGACTCAATTGGAAGGGCCGCGAATCTCACACACTTAACTTTACGTGGGTGCGTGGGGATAAAGGAACTTCCAAGCTCAATTGGGGAGTTAAAAATGTTGGTAGAGTTGGATGTCTCAACGTCGGGCATAGTTGCACTGCCCAATTCTATTGGAAATTTAAAGAAACTAAGGGTGTTGAGTTTATGTAGAACGAACATAAAGGAGATTCCTCGTACTATTGGAGGACTGGAGATGCTTGAAGGTTTATATGCCCACAAATCCTGGGATTTGACAGATGAAAACTTGGAGGAAATTGGGAAGCTATTCCATTTGAAGTCATTGAACTTAGCATTTACCAGTGTTTCCAGATTGCCTCCAGAGATAAGTTGTCTCCATCTCGAAAATCTTAAAGTGGGTTCGATTGAGCTTCAACAAGTGTCGGCTCTTCCATCAAGTTTGAAAGTCCTTGCGGTTCAAGCTATGGACTTCTCTCTTGTCCCCCACCCCTCAAGCATCACCGATTTGGAACATCTGGAATTACATAGATTCAGCAATTTGAGAAGTAGATATCACTCGACTAGGCAGGACTATGACTCAAAACTTAAAGCAGCTTTGATGAGGGAGCAACCGTTCTATCAGCTTCCATCTCAATTGTTGACCCTGAAACTCAAAAGCATTAGTCCACTGCCACATTTGTCCAACTTATTAAATTTGACAGTTCTGCATGTAATTGAATGTCCAATATCACACCTACTTGTTGCTCCAGGTCTAACACATTTGAGGGAACTGAACATAACAAGATGTGAATCCCTTGAGGAAATACTTGGTCTGTCACTCTTGAGGAGTCTAGAGCGCTTGGAACTGAAGGGCTTGAATAGGCTAGTTGAGATTCAAGGTTTGTCGGAACTGGAATCTTTGCAGTACCTCCTCCTTTCCAGTTGTGATTTAATAGGACAGTTGCCCAATTTATCTAAGTTGGGCAAGCTACAACATCTAGAGCTAGAAGCTTGTCCAAATTTAAGACCCATTGAGGGCATTGAGGGCTTAGAAAGCTGGGTGCTGGATAGTCGTGGCCACACTATCCTGGAACGATTGTTGAATATCTCGAGATCGACTTGGCTTTCCCACAGATTACCCATATTTGATGTGTTCCTGAATTATAAGGGGCCAGAAACTCATCATAGCATTGTTGATTATCTTCATGAACGGATGTGGCAAGATCGAATTCCTGTTTATAGTGACAATGATGACTTCAGGTCCAATGAAGGGATTGGGGAAGAGATTCTACAAGCACTCGCTAACTCCAATATCTACATACCCGTCTTCTCTAGAAACTATGCTTCTAGTCAATGGTGTCTCCGCAAACTTGGCCACATGGTAAAACGCACGTCAGAATCAAAGGGGAAAAGAAGAATCCTCCCCATTTTCTACGACGTGGAGATTGATGATGTTAAACTCGAAACTGATTTATACAAAGGCGACCTAGACAGGCACTGGACAAACTTTGACCACAACGAAGTGAAGTCATGGAAAGAGGCTCTGATTGAGGTCGCAGCAATGAGCGGTTTTGTCTTGAAAAATAACAGGTAATTCTGCTATTTCGCCACTAAATCATGAGGTAGATAAGTCATTCCATTGAACTTTCCCAACACAGAGTTTCAAAGTTACTGCAATGCAACCCTTTTGCATACAAATGGTTGTCCACTCAAGCAAACTCAATCCTATAGAATAAGAAGCGGATCCTTCTTGTTTGTAATCTTTGTAGAACTTTGTGGTCGAACAGAACAAAATTGCATACTGGTAAAGCCGCACATATATTTTTTTTTCTTTTGTTTTGTTGTCTAAGTTAAAGATCTTCAGGTTATAGTAGTTTGAGAAATAAAATCAACAGTTAGATTATAATTTTGAGGGAAAATGAAACCACAAAAGTGTCATAACTTTCTTACAGCGCTCGCTTGAGTGTCATAATTTATCTATAATGCTTACTTGAGTACCATAATTTTTTTCGATTACTTGAATCCCATATAATTTTTCAAGCGATTACTTGAGTATGATAACTTTCTAAAAATGTTTATCACAAGTGTCATGCCATGTTGGATTCTTAGAACTTGGGTGAACATTTTAAAAAAAGTTGCACTCAAAGGATTGATTGAAAATTATGATTATCAAGTGAACATTTATTAGAAGGTATGATAATTAAGTGGTCGAAAAAAAAGTTATGACAACTAAGTGAGCTACTGCACAAAAAGTTGCATACAGTTGTAGTATCCTTATTATCCTTTGAATTTTTGTCTTTCCAATTTAAAATGTTTTGTCCTTCGATTGTGCATCGCTGCAGCTACGAAGAAGTTCTTCAATCGGTTATTGAAGAGGTTTATAGAGCAAGGAAATTGTTAGACGTCGACTCCTGAAGCCTTCTTTTGGTCAGTTAAAGAATGAAGCCGCTAATTAGTGTCATGAAACTTCTTTTTTAGTCCGTAATGTATTTCTTCTTTGAACTTTTATTTCTTTTGTGTTTGACTCGCATTGTTGCACGATCTCCAAAATTCCAACCAAATCAATTCATAATAATTTTAATGTATATGCTTTGTAAATTAAATACCTCTCTCAATCATTTCTAAATTTTTCTTTTTGTGTTCAAAAAGCCATGTTTGCATGTTGTGTCGAAAATTGTCACTCACGAGTCACGAGTAATTAAATTCGACCTTATGATTTGATTGTCTTGTTTTTAGGGTAAAAATTGACTTCTATCCGGACATAAACTGAATCGACTCTGGAAAAAAAAAAAAAAAGTGTGAAGTGCGAGGCTTTTTTAATTGTTTATAAGTAAAGAATTCACATACCAAGAGTTTGTAGGTGGACAAGGTCATTAAGTGCCACGAAACGCATCGTGACACAGCCATCCATCAAATGTTCATTATTTTCAAAAAATCCATAACCAATCCTTCGTAATAATATCTATACATAATAATCTGAATCCATCATATCTTATAATGTCACTAAAAACTACCATTAAAAGTACGTAACTATAATAGACAGTTTCAGTACTCGAAACGGGAGTATTTATCCTCTTTTCTTTTGAAACTTGCTTGGAATTGATGCTTAGTTGTATCATGTTTGGAAAGATAGGAATAAGAAATTATGACAACTCTATTACAATGTGAATGGTCTTTTTTAGTTCATTATAAGAGGTATTGATCTTTTTTTTTTTTTTTAATCGATAAGAGGTATCGATCTTGCATTGTCCAGTAGCGACAATGAATTTTTATCATCTTAGACTCGCTCTTATATTTAAAACGCCTTATAGATCTATTTCTCAAACTCTCTACGTATTTTCTTGATTAGTCTTAAGATGTATGTAGCACGCCTTGCAAGTCACAGCTCACAGCACATATGCTGAGTTCACTATCTTTCACTTGCCTCTTTTTTTCCCCATATGCACTATGCCTATTTCAAATATATATATATATATATATCTCTCTCTCTCTCTCTCTCTCTCTCTCTCTCTCTCTCTCTCTCTCTCTCTCTATATTTACTAAACGGATATTCATTTATTATTTTTAAATTTTTATTTCTCTCTTGTGCCCAAACACATGACGCACACGCACAATCAGATTTTCATTTCCCCTTTCTTTATGTCTTTTCTTTTCTTCCTTGGTCCACCGTTTCAGGAGCAAGTATCCCTGCAGATTTCTCTTTCTTTCGCTTTCCTTTCTTTTACTCTTTTTCTTTTTATGTTCAAACAAAGAAAGCCCCTAAATCCAGAACACTAATTCCCCTCTAACTCTAAGCTTTCGTTTGCTCTTTCATTTCCGGAACATGAATACGTATTATGTGAACAAACCTCCATTAAACCACACTCAGGTCCAAGCTTTCACAAACTTCTATTGTTCCTTCTCTCTTTCACAAGGAGAATTACCAAAAAAGTCCTAATTTTTTTTTTTTTTGCCAATTTAATCCTAAACTTTTTACAAATGTGTCAATTCACCCATTCGGCTAAAATTGGCCGGTCGGTGGTAATGTGGATGCTAGCCGGGACAAACTAGCGGTGAACGTTGATGTAGTATTTTTTAATTTTTTTTGAATCTTTTTGAATTTTTTTTGAATTTTTGAATTTTTTTTCCTATCGTCTCCTTCCTCTGGCGGGCGTTGGCCAGCCAGAGGCGAGGGCCATGCAAGGTCAGCCTTGCTAGCCACCGGCGAACCTCGATCCCACCGGCCACCAACCACGCCCACTCTCACACAAAATTGCCGTCCCTAGGCTTTTCCTCCTTCGCTTCATCTCGTTCCCATGGTGACTCACTTCCACTCTCCCGCTTTGACCCCCTTCCTCCGCCGCCCCGCCACTTCCTCCCCGCCCGCGCCGCCTTAACCTCGCTTCAGCCTCCCCGCCGTCGCTCGGCGGAGTGCGATGGCCTAGTGCGCCCGCCACCGGCAAGGCTGCGAAGTCCTTCCACGGGCTTTGCTACGTCATCGGGGAGAACATCGACACCAACCAAATCATCCCCGCCGAGTACCTCACCTTGGTCCTGTCGAACCCCACTGAATACAAGAAGCTCAGCTCCTCACCTAGGGATGGCGAGGCTCGACCTTGCCATGGATGGGCGAGGCCGAGCCTCACCGCATTTGGCAACGGCCTTCTTTGGTGGTTAGTGAGGCCGCGTCACCGGGGGCGAGGGCGAGCCTCACCAAGGCCGGTGGGCTGACCTCACCAGCCCTCGCCTTTGGCCGGCCCACGAAGAAGACGATGGGAAAAAAAAAATCAAAAATCAAAAATCAAAAATCAAAAATTCAAAAATTCAAAAATTCAAAAATTCAAAAATTCAAAAAATTCAAAAAATTGAAAAAAAATTAAATAAAAATATTAAAAAATTACCACATCGCCGTTCGCCGACCAGCTATCCTCAGTCAACGTTCACTTTAGTGCCAACCGGCCAATTTAGGCCGAATGGACTGAATTGGCACAATTGTAATAGGTTTATGACTTTTTTGGTAATTCTCCCACTCTTGAAACCTTCTTTTGGTTCGTTGTCAAAGAAAAGATGAATGGATATGCTGTCTTGGTAATAAAACTATGTACAACAACGTTACGTTTCAATCGTTTGGAGGATCTAGAAATTTCGTTTTGTGACGAAGGTTGCGTTTGAAAACTACTTTGCAAAGCTCTTTGGGGTCCAAAGCCCATTTGCCCAAATATTGGGTGTTTGGGACACCCAATGAAACTCACCTTGAAGGAATGCTGGCATTCCAAAGGCCGAAAGCCACAGTGATCGTTCATCTTCTTCTTCGTCGAGAGGCCGGCAAGGTGTTGTGATGGGTCGGCGATGGGCAAGAGAGGCTGGCATGGTCACAGCACCCCAATGACCCTCGCCGACCAGTCATGCGACCCAAATCTGGGTCGCAGCGAGGTGGTGGAGGTCGCGCACCTAGGTCGCAGAGGTGGCAAAGGCCGCCGGTCGCGGAGGTGGCAGAGGTCGCGCGCTTGGGTCGCAGAGGTGGAGGAAGTCGCCTGGGTTGCGGCGCGCGGCCTCCGCCACCTCGTTGTGACCCAGATCTAGGTTCTAGGTCGCGACGGTCACACTTGCCGCGACCTCCGACGACCCAAGACGTCGCCGCGACCCATATTTGGTTCGCAAAGGTTGCCCGAGTTGTGGCACGCGACCTCCTCCACCTCTCCACGACCTCCGGCAACCCACGATCTTTCCGCGACCCGGATCCGGGTCACGGAGGTTGCCTAGGTCACGGCGCGCGACCTCCTCCACCTCACTGCGACCTCCAGCGACCCACGACCTCGTCGTGGAGGTGGCTGGAGGTCGCTTGGGTCACGGCGCGTGACCTCGTCCACTTCGCCGGACCGCCTGCTCCTCGTCAGTGACTACTTGTTCTAGTCGGCCACCTTTTTTTTTTAATAACAAAAGGCTTTGCAAATATAATTTTCCCAAACACCATTTTACTCTAAGATATCTACCATGGACTTTTACAATAAAACTTATTAAATACAATTTGCATTTTGGAAAACGCCTTTAATTCAAAAGTTTTTGCATTTTCCTAAAGACTTTCTCCAAAAAGTTTTCCCAAACGCACCCGAAATGGGTTTACGATTCTTAATGCTTTGGTGCATCATATACAAGGTTAGCAAATCTGTCTGGATGAGGACATCGGTAAACTCCCATGCTTCATCGGAGGGTTAGTGAAGGTTTCATATTTGTCTTTGCAGCGACGCCAGGAGATGGAGGAGCTTCCGAGCATCAGCGTTTACACAGATGCTCTGCAACAAAAGAAAGGAGTTTCCATTCCATGTAATAAATTTCTGTAAAGTGGTGTTCTTTATGTTTGTGATTTTAATGCATAGTACTTCGTTTTTTTTTTTCTTTTTGTTGAAAGATTAGCATAAAGTGTGAAATAACTTGTTCATGTGTAAGAAAAAGAACGCCATTGAACTTCCACTCTATTTGGCCAAAATGAAAATAAAATAAAATTATATATATATATGGTAATAATACTACCCTCTATATTGGAAGGAGCTTCCATACCCTGTGATGAGAGTTGTGCATTACAAGGTTTACACATCTTTCTCTGTCATCCGCGAACTTAAGATTCCCAGATATACTAGGAGTACCAAAGGGCAAAAATGAAAATCAAGTTCCTGTATTATTCTGGCCTTTTGTAAGTTATTAAAAAAAAAAACCGACTCGGGCATTTCACAATCAGAGTCAAAGTCATGTTCATACTTAATGTGACTCGGGCATTTCATCAAACCTTGATGAGCATTCAATCAAAAGGCACAGTGTAACAATGAGATGGCGAGAATCACAACCCAATCAGTAAAGATCATCAAGATTGAATCAAAGTCATTAATATATTGTCGATGGTGAACAATTTTCATGCTGGCAGCAACAAAGGCCTCGGATTCTATTTTACATGCATCACATTTAAAAACAGAGCAGAGAGCTTTTACCTTGGTTTGGAGCAATCATCGGTCACGGTCGTTTGTTCAACTAGCCAGAGGAGGTCTTGGATGCGTTGGCAATGATGATTGAAGCCAGTGAAGGAGAATCGAACGGGCCGTGAGTGTTCGACACTCTGATTGGATTAACAGAGCAGAACCGAGGAAGTCCCATTCGACGAGATGTTTGACAATCTGAAGAGACCAGAGTTCAGCAACAATCTCCAAAAGAATCGCAGGCAAAGCTGGGAAAAGAGGGAATCGGAGATAATGACACAAGCAAGAACATGGAGAAATCGATACTACTGATCGAATCGCATATGGAAATCAGAAAAGAAGAGGTGACTTAGCTTCGATGCCATTGCAGTAATCGAAGAACTGAACCGGAAGGAGTAGGTGCATTCGTCGGAACAGAGCTGAGGAACGCCGGAATCCGCCCGCCGGAATGAAGACAGGCTGAACAATCCGAATTCTGATCTTGATTGGGCTGATGGATTGAGTTCGTGGACCTCGGTCAGTGGGCCGCATGAACTAGGCTCATTAGATCAGGCCCTTTCCGTCATTAAATATGGTAATGCATGCATTGACGCACAGTTCATTAAAAATTTTAACTCTTGAGTTGATCTTGCGTTGCCCAAAATGTTTGCACTAGTGAATTGTTATCATATTATGCTAGCTGTTCTAATAAAAACACCTAATAGTTATTGTGACCAAAATTTCAAGTGAACCATTTAGGATTTGACTAATGGATTACCGACTTAAATTCAAATTCTTAACATATAATTGATTTTTTAATTAGAAACCGTCATTAATATATTTTGGTGAGTATATTAGAAACCCAAGTAAAGTAACATGATATTTACTTTACTCTTATAAACAATAGATTGTAAGTTCGGAGACTTGTTTACACTAGATTTCTCTAACGCATTTCGGTACATTTTCTTGTTATTTAAAAAAAAAAGTTTTGCAGGCAGTTTAAATTGATTTTAACTTACCTCCTTAATATATGAGGTGATCATGTAGGTGTACAAACCACCAATTTAACATCAAAATAAAGTAATAAATAAATTGCAAGACTTACCTCATAGTAACGAAATGTTAGCTTAAAATTCATATCGACAGTTCTAGATATGATTTCTAATTAACACGCAATTGTTTTTTTGTTTTCACTTATTTAATAAGAATCATGTTTTATACAATACATGCTACTAATTTAACCTAAAATGATATGATATGACAATATGACCTAAACTATATGACGAAAGTGCGCTACTTTTTGTGTTTTCTTAATAAGCATGCAACCTATCCTAGAGAAAATTATTTAAACCCATAACCGAGTGGAAAATAAAATTAAACATGCAATCTTACCATAGTATGCAATGACGTGCAAAGAATGCCCTAACTCTAAGTTTTTTCCTTTTTTATGAAATTCGAAATGAAAATTGTCCAATAATTAAATGTGCAATCTAAATTAACTTGATGACATAATTCTAATGACGAACAATTTCTAATTAAATGAACCTAACAACAATCACTAAATGATGTGCATTCATGAACCTAATTCTATATGACATGGGCATTTTTTTATTTTTTTTAAAATCGTAATTAAAATTGCTAAAAAATAAAAATCTAACTAAAGCAAGACATTATCTATTTTAAGTTAGGAATAGACCAATCTAATCCTATCTTAATCTAGAAAATTATCTCATCATGCAATTCAATCCAAAAAAAATTATCTAACCTAGATACTACATGCATTTAAAAAAAAAAAAAAACTATTCTATTATGCAACTTTATCTAGGAAATCAATTCTAATCTATATGATATGCAAATGCAATTTTTTTATATATTTTTGAAGTAAAAAAAACAATTAAAAGATAAACACCAAATTATCTATGGTCATCAAAAATATTATCCATTATTCGAATTTGGAAACGATAGCTAATCAAACCTAATTGATAAATTGATCTTAAGCCTTAAAGATCAAGATATCAATTTTATTCTCGCGTGATTAAATATTCCATCTAAAGCCTTATAGATGGGAGTAAAAAATTGTCTGCGGTTGCAAATTAGGTGGTGTGTCGGGAATTTCAATTAGCCATTGAAAAGTTTCAGATAAAGAAAACAAAATATTAAAAAACAAAATAAGATTAAATAAATCTACCTAATAAAATAAAATAATCTACCTAAATTTGAATTTTTTCCAAAATCCAAACGGTAAAGTGAACCACGATGGAGGCTTGGCGCGGCTCAAGGACGGTGGTTGTGGGCCTTGTGGCTGGTGGTGGCGTCGCTCGGGGCTCGGAGCAGTGTACAGGGGGGCCGGCGTTCAGTTCGGGACCTACTGGTGTTGGCGCAGCAGCGACACTCGAGCAGCAGCAGCGCTCGGGCGGAGGGCTCGGGTAGCAGGGCAGCAAGGGCGACAGGCCGTGGTGAGGGAGGCAACCGGAGTCACCAGTGCCGCAACAGGTCGACCGGCGCGGAAGACGGCGGGGCAGCTGCTGCGGGTGTCGGACGGTCCAGCGGGCGTTGGGCGGTCCAGCAGGTGTCGCTCGGGCGTGTGGTGGCTCGGCAGCAGGGGAGCCCGGCGACCGGTCCTGGCGTTGCGATCTGCAGCAGTGGTGGGCGTCGGGTCGTCGCGAGGAGTCGAGCGGCTACTTACGGCGGCGACGGAAACTCGGCTGCAGGTCAGGCGGAGCAGGAGCAGCGCTGGAAGCGTAGGTTGCAGCAGCAGGGGAGCTCGGGCGCTGGGCTGGCAGAGGCGGGTCGCGACAGCGACGCAGCAGGCGACGTTGGGCGGAGCTGTCGCAAGGGGTCGCTCAGAGACGCGGCGAGCGGAGCGCGGCGGTGTTGGGTTGCAGCGGCGTCGATCGAAGGCGGAGGCTGGCGAGCTGGGGACGTCGGGCGAAGGCGGCAGCAGCGCTGGTGTAGCGGCGACGCGGGTCGCTGGCAGGGCGACGGAGCGGCGGCATGAGCTCGTGGGTGAGGGAGCCCCGGCGGTGGCGCGGCAAGAGCGGCAGAAACGTCGGGTCGTCGCTGGTTGGTGCGAGCAGCAGGCGGCGGGCTCGCTGGTCGCTGTGGTGTGGTGTGGCGGCTTCTGGCGAGACGGAGCAGAGGCGCGAGGATGCCGGCAGCAGGTGAAGGCAGACGGGGTGGTGAGCAGCGGCGGCGGCGACCGGCGCGGCGAAGGCCGGCAGGCGGAACGGCGAGGGAAGACTCGAAGAAGACGATGAACAGGAGCTCTCTTTTTCTTTTTCTTTTTCTTCTTTTTTCTCTCTCTCTCTCTCTCTCTCCCTCACGTCTCCCTCACCTGTCTCTCTCCCTCTGCTGCTGTCAGCACCTTCTGCCCTTCGCTGACTTGACTTCTCCAGCAGAAGGGCAACCCTATTTGCTGACTTTTTTCCCCTTAACGAAGAACGAAATTTTTTGCTCTTTTCTCTCTTTTTTTTTTTTTTTTGATTTTTTGCCACGAAACCGAAGAAAAAGCCTCCCAACATATCTCGGAAAAATTTCAAATCTCTATTTTTCGTGAGATGATTTTCAATCATTAAAAAAAGGGATTTGAATTAATTTGCTCTCTTCATGGACTTAGTTTAGTATATCAATTTAGAGCTCAGAACTACCAATTCAAACATATTCGTCACCAACCCAACACAAATGCAATAAAAGAAATACTCCTAAAACTATATGCTATGCAACTTTATTATTATTATTATTATTATTATTATTATTATTATTTTAGGAGTTAAAATTTAATCCATAATTTTTAATGCAATAAATAACTAGATTACCAAAATTTAGATGTTAACAATAATTTCATTTCTCAAACTCTATTTTGCGTATTTTCTTGATTAGTCACACGTATGTAGAATGGCTTATAAGGTATCTTTCACTTGCCTCTTTTTTTCCCTGTAATGCCTATTTCATTCGAAAAAATAATATTCCTCTATATTTCTTAAATGGATTTTGAATATTGTAGGTAGCTTTATATGCACGTCTAAAACATGTAGATAGTCTCTACTGTCTAGTTCTAATATTACTTGTTGAAACGGAAAAGCACTGATACTACTTGTCAAGCATAGCATTGATGTGCGAAAAAAGAAAGAGATTAGATGTTATTTTTCAACAGAGAAAATTACAAATGGATGAGACCTCTATAATTTACTCACTCCTTAGAAGCCCGATATCTTCATTTGAGGAGAGTTGGCACTAGTTTCTCTCAAAAATTTAAGCCAATGAGTAATGAGCCGACTATGATATATTAACTACTCTACACTATATCAATTTTCCAATGTGAGACTTTTCTTACATAACTTATATGTGCACTTTTACAACAACAACACAAGCACCACACGCTCCCCTTTCTTTGTACTTAGTCGAACTTTGATAGAAACAGCCTCTATCTATACTTCTTGCAGAGTTCGAACGAGTGCAGATTTAGTTGTAAAATATTCATTCGCCTTGTTTGAGAGGTTAGAGACCAATTTCTATAGGAGTTAAAAATTGATTTCACCGAGAGGTTATTTAGAGCAGGGTTAGGTGAGTGAGTATGCAAATACGCTCCCCTAGCGGTTCGCATCTTAACTCCTGTCTTTCCTCTCCTTCTCAGAAATTCACCCTCATCCTCCCCACGTTTCTTGATGTTTTCTTCATATTGAGAGTAATCGCAGAGCCAAAAATCACCAATCCTCGAGAAGCGTTAGTCGATCTTCTTTCACTAAATCTTGTCGCAGTTAGCTCTTTTTACATGCAGTGGTTAAATTGTTGGTGAATAGATGATCAGCCACAAATTGGACTCCATCGAGGTGTCGCCTTAATCACATTCTGAACTCCATCGTGCTAGGTGGATTGTAAGTACGTAATCTACTTGACTTCAAATTTAAATAAGTGCTAAGTATATGCCAAGACAAGGCATGTTAAACTTTTGATCATGCAAAAAATCTAACCTAACTTGTGCATTTAGGCTGCGTTTGGTTCAGCATTTGCAATGGGCTTTGAGTCTAATGCAAATGCTGAAAGCCCAAAGCTATTTTGGGAAAATGCAGTTGTGTTTGGTAAAAAAATTTTGCAAATGGACTTTGAGTTGGATGTGTGTTTGGTAAAAAAAACTTTTGCAAGGGGCTTTGATGGGTATTATTTTTTTTTTTTTTTTTTTTTTTTTTTGAAATTCAGCTAAACCCTTCGCCGGTCCGGCGAAGGGCCGCGGTAGCAAATGGCGAGCCGATCCGCGCCGGCGACCGTCGGGCTGAGGGTCGCCCGAGGTCGGGCGACCTCCGGCGAGGGTCGCGCGACCCGGCCAAGGGCCGCCGGAGGTCGCCCGACCTCGGGCGACCCTCGCGAGGGCCGCCGGAGGTCGCCCGACCTCGGGCGACCCAGGCGATCGCCGCCCCCAGGTCTCGCGGCCGCAGCGGCCCTCGCCGTCGCGCGACCCTCGCGAGACCCGGGTGAGGGCCGCTGCGGCCGCGAGACCTGGGCGGCGGCGCGCTGCGCGCGAGACCCGGCGGCGGCCGCCCGCGGCCGCGAGACCCGAGCGGCGGTCGCTTGGGTCTCGGGCCCCCGGGTCGAGCGACCTCCGGCGGCCCTCGGGCTGGTCGCACGACCCTCGCCGGAGGTCGCCCGACCTCGGGGCGACCTCAACCTCGGCCGCCGGCGCCGATTCGGTTCACGGCGGCCGCCGCCTTCCCGGGACTGGCTCGCGGTTGCTCCTTTTACGATTAAAAATAAATAAATAAAAGGGTAATAACGGAAATATAAAAAATCAATGAGGGTAATTTAGACAAAAAAATGTTTTCAAAGCATTTGGTAGGAAGCTGAAATTTAGGTCCTACTGCCTTGGGCTTCAGCATTTCCAGGACCCTACTTTCATGAAAGCTCCTTGAGGAGGTTGCCAAACACCTTCTCTTTGGCTGAAGGGGCTTTGGGGGCTGGATGGGCTTTCTAAATGCCCATCCAAACGCACCCTTAATCCCCTCACACATGTTTGTTAGGGACTTTAAACAGAATTTTTTCCCTCTAAACATTGTGTTAATAGCTCGATTACACTACTAATCACTCGATTACATGCACGATTGATTATTTAATAAGGCCTGCTTAGCTCTCGGGAATTCTCGATTAAATCAGAAAACTGTTTATTTTAATTGACCAAACCCTTAAAGGAAACTAAAACTTGTCCTATTAGAAAAAGAAAAGGAGAAGAAGAAAACGTGGGTTGGAGTCAATTAGCGAGGACTGTCCATCTTTGATAATTTTGTCATCATCTAATTATTTTCGAATGGGTCCATTCAACGCTGGAAAATATCACAACGTAATAAAAGGGTCAAATGAGGAAAAAAGAGAGGAACTTGCTTCGAGAGTTCTACCTTGACTCGGTAAAGTTCCATGCATTTGCTCCCCCAATAATAGCGAGTCAGTGCGAAAGACGCGACTGAAACAAAGGACCAGGAAAAACTTTCGATTAAGACCTGCCGAAGAGCGAAATTCATCTGTTCACGTGGCTTGTCCAATCACCGATGAGTTCCATGCACCAGAAATTGCGAGGACTTGCGAAATATTGTAGGTGGACCAAGTCATTAAACACCGTGGAAACTTTTGCCTCAATCATCCTTCTAATGCATAGTAGTTTGAAAAAATCCATAATCAATTTCTCTGTAATATCTATATAGAATAATCTGAATCTAACATCTCTTATGAATAAACAACCAGGACAATAAATTATGCTACCGAATATTTGGACAAAACATAATAATCTTGTGACATGTGAACAAGTCATAAAGTTTCAAAATGCGGAGGTAAAAATCGAAATCAATTGCCTTAATTAATTAAGCCGTAATACTTTTTCGAAAATTGTAGTAATTATGATTCGTTTGACAACTCTCTAAGATAATCAAGAGTGAAAATATGTTTATTGAAATCGAAAGATGATGAGGTCTACATCGTGGTAGGTGGACTATAAGTACATAATTTACTTGACTTCAAATTTAAATAAGTGCTAAGTATATGTCCAAATCTTGAAAGACCTTGAGGCACGGCAAAGAAACTTGCACATATAATTAATGCAATTGGTTGTGATTGTTTGATGGTCTTCCTATTCCCAAGTCTCATTAGGCTGTAGTCAATAAGTATTGGCAGGGTTCTTAGACGACTGATCGAAATCAAGAGGAAGGGGAACTCGAAGGCAATCCTGAGCATGGATATTGAGCCAAAAGACGAGTATCATGCATTTTGAGTTTCAGGGGACCGGACATGCACCTGACCTTAGCTGATAGCCTTTACATCCACTTGATGCGCACTGGATGGTCAAATGAGGGGGAAAAAGATAAGAAAAGAAAAAAGAAAGCATGGGCTGAACTCAATTAGCAGAGCCCAAGGATAGTCAAATGAGGAAAAAAAGTTAGAAACTTGCTTCATGAGTTCGAGCTTGACTCAGTAAAGTTTGATACACTCCCTTCATCGACAATAGTTCGTTAGTGCGGAGACGCAACTAGAGACAAAGCGTCAAGGATAACAACGCATGAAAATATCTGAACTAGTCAATGCTTATCTAGTTTAGTTATTATTGTAGACTGTAACGGATTAATTTAAAATATTTAAATTAGTCCATTTATATCTCATAGTGTCAAGGATAACAACGCATGACTCGTTCAAATTCAAAATATCTGAATTAGTCAATGCTTATCTAGTTTAGTTATTATTGTAGACTGTAACGGATTAATTTAAAATATTTAAATTAGTCCATTTATATCTCATATAATTAATATAATAGCTAATAGAGAAACTCTATAAATACAAACGCTATCCTAGAGTTAAAGGATAAGTTTAAAAAATAAGCGAAACTCATGCTCAAACTTATATTCTATTTTTACACTTCTTTTCCCCAGTAGTTTGCCTCCTAACTCTTGTTGTTCCTCTCTTTCTCAGAAATTCACCCTCATCCTCCCCACGTTTCTTGATTTTTTCTTCATATTGAGAGCAGTCGTAGACCAAAAATCACATGTCCTTGAGAAGCCATTGGCTGTGCTTGTTTGATAGTATTCCTATTTCCAAGTCTCATTAGGTTGTAGTCTATAATTATTAGCAGGGTTCTAAAACGATTGACCAAAATCGTAAGAGCAGCTCATAGGCAATCCTGAGCAGGGAAATGGAGCCAAAAGATGAGTATGATGTGTTTTTGAGTTTCCGGGGACCAGACACGCGCTTGAACTTCATTGATGTCCTTTACCACTCCTTGATACGCTCTGGAATCCGTGTTTTCAGAGACGATGAAGAACTCCGAGTCGGTAAAGAAATTGGCGGAGAGCTTTTGAAAGCTCTTGATAGGTCTCGAATCTACATACCTATTTTCTCCAAGGACTACGCTAGTAGTTCATGGTGTCTCCGTGAGGTTTCACACATGGTAGAACGCAGATCAAAATCAGATGGGAAGAAAGTGATACTACCCATCTTCTATGATGTCGATCCTGCTGATGTTAAGCTCGAAACCCAATTGTACAAGAAAGCTATGTCCAAGCACAAGAAGTTTTCCTCCGAGGAATTGAAGAGGTGGGAAAATGCCCTTGTAGAGGTTGCACATATAAAGGGATGGGATCTTAAAGGCAGAAGGTAATTTTCCTGAACTTTTTGGGTTAGCAAGCACAATATTTACTGTTCATTGGATGAAAGTTGGTCCCTTGAAATTTCCAAACATTTTGGCAATTTTTTTTTGTTAAGATTAGCATTAGAAGTTAATTAAAGCTAGACCGAACACCCGAGAACCCACAGTAGAAAATAGAATATGGCCGATTTTTTTTTTCTTTTTAAGGACAACTAACCATCAAACCCAACCCAGCAAGGCATTTTCCAATTTTTGTTTGGGTTATCCCAATATGACCCGACAGGTAACACCAACTTCCTACTTTATCGACTATTTTACTTAATCACGTCATCACAACAGAAGCGTAGTGCAAACAAGCGATTCTGTGTATTTTTTTGCGTCCAATGGTCATCAGAAAATATCGTACAATAATAAACTCGTGTTAGATTGTTGAGTCAATAGGAATATTGCAATTTTATAACTATTGCAAGACATGATTAGATTTTTTTTCCATGAAAAGGTGCATGATTTAACATTGCAAAAGTGCATGCACGATGCTTGTATGCAGAAAATGGACGTTTAAAAAGATATTACAAATTTTCCTATTATAAAAAGTTAGAATTCTTGATTAATGAAACAAATTTTGACATAATATGAAGAAATCGAACACATATATGTGAAAAGAGAAAAATATTTCAAGATTTGAACTTTTCTCTAGTAAAGTTATTTTTTACAATCGAAAAAAAATTAAAATTTAAAATTGGAATACGTGATTTATAAAATAGAATTATTAACTTAGGTATTTGTCCATTAATAGAACATTTATGAATTAACCAATTTAGGGAAGTAAAAATAACTATGATCAAGATGGACCTCTTTGATTTATATAATAATATAGATAAGGTTATCGATTATATCCCAACACTACCAATAAAAATTATGATGAAGGTTTCCTTTACAATTGAGAGTTGATTAAAATGGATAGGGTGTGCCTACTTTTTCTAAACTCTTTCTAGATGAAAAGTAAAAGGCTCACCCGAATCCATTCATTTTGGCATAAAAAGGCAAATATAATTTTTTTCTCTTTCTTGCTAAAAACTTAAGTATTTACTCAAATATTAAATTTAAATTTACATGTCAATATTAGTATAACCCGAAATTTTTAGGTAAGACTGAAAAAGAAAATAAAAATTAACGTCGCGCGTCAAAAAGGTGAAATATGAAAGTTAAGATGGACAAGCCAATTAGCGGACTAAAAACAACATTCATTATCCCACCACATGTATAATTTTTTTTGTTCGGACTTATCCAGCCACATTACTTAAGGTGATTCTTTTGTTGCAAAAAGGAAAACAAAAAACCTTTTTTTTTCTGTCTTTTAGTTCACGCACTTTTTTGGCCCAAGTCCCACTGAAAAGCATGAATAGGTCAAAAGTAGAAAAAACCAAACCATTTTACCGTTTAATTATAAGTCAGAAAAAAAAAAAAAGTAAAGTACTTTCAAATTTGAGGCAAATCTAGCCAATATTCCTCTATCGCCGTTAAAACATGGAATATTCTGTTAAAGTCCTCTCGAAATATCAGTTTTGCCCCTTTCTGCTTTTTTTTTTTTTTTAAATTGTTGGTGGGATTTTGTTTAATTGTACGACTGTTGGACCATGTGCGTTGCACCTGACCTGGTGATATTGGGCTTCAGCTGCCACTCACAAAAGTATTATTCTTAAGTTTTGGGTCAATATTTTATTTTTCTCCATTACTATCGTAATAGACAACCCTTATCAGAATAAGGAGGAAATGCATTAGAATCGGAGGAGGCATTCGTCTAGCGAAAAATGAGTGATTTAAAAATATTTTTTGAAAAATTATCTTTTATATTATTTAGAAAAATAAATGAACGAAAAAAAATTTCGCCACCCACAAAATATTTAGGCATAGATTGTCATCAACGATGAAAATATTTTCCGTTAACTAATTTTTCTAAACGATATAAACAATCATTTTTTGGAAAAAATATTTGTCTACCTTGACTAGCGTGTCCTTTTATAAGCTTAACGTTTCTTTTCCACTTTAATTTTTTCAATTAACCCTTAAAAATTTACTTATATTATAATTTTGTACTTCTCTCATACCTTAGATAATAAACGTTCCCACTTCGATGTTATTATCCAATATTACAAATCACATGTATTTAAAATGACATCACTTATGTTATTGTCATTCTGTTAACTGAAATCATTGATGGTTTAGTCAACCTTACTTGCTATGTAAAAAGAAAATATTAGAACTATTGAAAAAGTTAAAATTACGACAAGAGATGGAACGTCATGTATGTTATAAGCCTACTTTGAAGCCATCACCTTTTCTATTTGTGGACATATTATAAAGTTAGTTTCTCTTCTTAATTCTTGAAATTGGGGGCCTAACCACTGAGATTCGCCCCAGTGGCCACCCTTCCAACATGGAAGGGGGAGGTGAGGGGTTCAAATCCCCACCTTCTCAGGGGGGGATGGGTTGGGGATGCGTACGTTTCAAGAGTGAGTTTCGACTCACACGCCCTGCAAGAGGCAGGACAAAAGTCTGAGAGTGAGTGTAGAATAGGAATAGAGTAGGACTGACAAAAAAAAAAAAAATTGGGGGCCTTTCCATGAAATACAAATCTCAACGGACATATCAACTTATTATGACGCTTGATTTGCATGAGAGGTCATTGGAATAGTCAGCTTATTTTGTTGCGGAAAGCAAGTGATTGAACAATAAAAAAAACAGAACAAGAAAATAAATCGGATATTAGATTTATGTGGTTCCGTCGTAGTGACCTACATCCACAGGGAGATCAGCAACAAATTCCAATATATATCAAGTAATACAACAGAGATTACAACCATACTCAAGTCACTTAAATACTCTCAGTGTTTCCCAAGCTTAATTACACCTAATAACTAATGCAGTGTTTAACCCTAAAATTTCTCACTAAATAATCTCTCAATCTCACTAAAAAATTATACACAAATTCTTACCACAAGAATTTAATCAGCTTCAACACATAAAAGCTCTTGGTGTAATTGCACAAAGAAAGCCCATTATCAAGCACTTGACAAAATGGCACTTCAATAACCCTTGGATATCTTCACGATGCAATTCACAAGTAAAAGCTCCTCTTTTGATACTTATCACAAAGAACATCCACTTCTTATATATAAATAAGAATTAGATCTAAAATGTGAAACCTCATTTTAGGAAACCTTATCCAATTAGGAAATTTATTCAAAATAGGAAATCAACTTGAATTAGGAAATTTTCTTTTTTAAGGTTCAAACTGGAGACATATTTTAACACATTTAACCATCTTTGACTGAAACAATATATTTCCTATTTTGCTGGAGTCACGGGCATATCTTTTTATCGTGCTTATTTCTTTTTGGATTTTATGTCACTGCATTAGTCGATTCTAGCATTAGTAAAACAAATTACCCTGTCCAGTTTTATGAATCTTGTTCAGTTCATTCCATCAAGAATATCTCCTTTTGTCGGCTCATGCATTGTTAAACATCTCAAATTCGTTAAACTGACCAGCGACATAATTCCACAAATTTCCACGCATGCATCAATTTATCCAAACTGTGCCAAGCCGAAGGACATTTTCTATGCACTCTATTTCTTGCCTTTGACTGAAACAACTTCTTCCTGCTTTGCTGCAGCTACGGACTAGTAATTCAAGAAATTATTGTAGAGGTCCTGCGTAAGAATGGTGACAAATATGTGGATCTGCCTATAGATTTGGTTCAAGATCGTCATCAGATAAATGCCATAATAGAGAAGTTGGATGTTGACTCTGGTGGTGTACATTTCATTGGAATACATGGAATGGGGGGTATCGGCAAAACAACACTTGCAAAGGTTGTGTTCAACAAACTATGTTTTGACTTTGACGGTGCTTGTTTCCTAGATGACATTCGAGAAGCAGCACAACATGGTCTTATAAACTTGCAGAAAAAGTTATTATCAAGTATTGGTGGTTTTAGGAATGCTGAACAAATTAAAGACATCAGAGATGGGATGCAATGGATGAAGAGAGTATGTCATACTAAAAAAGTCCTCATTGTCCTCGATAATCTAGACAAGAAAGAGCAACTCGAAAAGCTAGCTGGGAAATCTAATTGGTTTGGTTCTGGTAGCAGGATCATTATCACAACCCGAGACAAAGGTATCTTGATGACTCAAATGGAATCATCCGGTAAAGAGGACTTAAGTCAACCCGAAGGAATTTTGGGCTCTGAAGTTCATGCAATGGACTTTGATCAAGCATTGCAGTTGTTTTCTAGGCACGCTTTTCGACGTGACTCTCTTGTGGAAGACTATATTGCTCTTTCAAAAGCTATTGTTGGTAAAGTGGATAGGCTTCCGTTGGCTGTTGAGGTGATCGGTTCATTTCTCCGTTGTTGCAGCTCTACCCTGAAGCCACATTTTGATTCAAGAAACCTATGGAAAGACACGTTGAAGAAGTTAGATAGAGGTCCTTTTAAGGATGTTCGAGATGTATTAATGATAAGTTACGAAGGATTGGAGAATGAGGAAAAAGAAGTATTTCTAGATATTGCTTGCTTTTTCACCAATGAGGATAAAACACATCCAATTATCATGTGGGATAATTGTAATTACAATCCTCACATTGCAATATCTATCCTCCTCCAACGGTCCTTGATAAAAATTGGAGATGATAATAAGTTTCGGATGCACGATCAAATTCGAGATCTGGGAAGGTACATTATCCTCGAAGAATATCCTCGCAAATTTAGTAGGGCATGGATTCATGAGGATGTCACAAAACTGTTGAAGAGTAAGGAGGTAAGATGGAAAAGTATGACCCATAATTTTAATCTGGAAAGAGAAACTTCTTGAATTTTCTCTTTTATTCTATAGTTAGCTTTGTTTAATTTTCCATTTGTATAGTTAGCTTTGTTTAATTTTCCATTTGTTTTGACCAGATAGGTAGATTGCCTGATAATTAGCATTATTGTCTATATTTTGTAGAATGCAAAATAGTTTTCTGGAAATTCTGAAACAACGAGTTTCACGTTCTATAAAAGTAAAGTCAGAAGAAAACTAGCTATATGAAGAATTTAAAATTACTTCCAAACACAATTATGGATAAAATGAAAAAAAAAACTATGAAGATTTGAATTGATATGCTAATTATATTTCTTGAAAAGTAGAATTGGGAAATGGAGAAATGATTTATAAGATATCTTCCAAAAGAAGCTGAAAATTTTTCGTTAATGGTGTGAACGAAAACATATAAGTCTACTTGCTAAGAAAAGGTGTGCGCCATGTTAGGTATTTTCTTGGAGAAATTGTTTACTAGTGTTCATGTGCTTCTTTTCTTTATAGCTCTGGAATAGTTTTGAGAGTTGTGCTCTCAATTAATCTTGAGTCTCTATTGGTAGGGAAATGAAGATGTAAAAGCACTAAGCTTGACTTCCGATAGCCACAGCATTGCACCTAAAGAATTGGCTGCTCTACCAAATCTAAGGTTCCTTCGAGTGAGAGGCATTAGTACTTTTGGCAACTTTGACAATCTTCTTTTGAAGCAAAGATGGCTTTTTCCACGAAGGTGGCAAGCGATTTTTAGTGCAAATGACATTCGCTTCCATAATTTGGTCATGCTTGACCTTTCAGATAGCAATATTGAAGATGGTTGGGGTGGGTGGAACCAAATGAAGGTATGATATACCTTAGTTAATGTACTTCTTTCTTTCATTACCTCATTCATGATGAATGAGGTGATGATAGAAGCAATATATACAATTTACTTATTTCTATCATTACCTCATCTGATTTTAGAATATATCTTGCATTAGTACCGTTCTATGTCTTGTTATACACGTAAGTAAAGCATAATTATGTCCCATCTAAAAAATTTCTCTTTGTGATTTACAACCTTGATTTCGCAGTTCTGCAAGTTGTTTAGGCTTTGAAAATGGTGAATTTCCACAGCAGTAAGTGCCATTTTGCTTCAGTATGCATCATATATGCTTTGAATGACATAAAGTTCGAGATTGGTAACACCCAACTTATTTTGTGTAAAGGACCACAAGTTTATTTGGAATAGCTTAGTTAATTATCTGAATCAAGGCGAGCTTGAGCTTGACAATATTGATTCAAGCGGCTTACTAGCCTAATTTAGTATTTTAGTATATGTTTATATGGATTTTTGTTCTAAGCTGCACACCGTGGGTTTTGGAATAAAAGATGTGACGAAAAGGGTGGGATGGTTCTCCGTATATTCCCCGTGGTATAAATTTGCCTCCTAGCAGGGGCCTTTCTCCATACAAAAAAAAAAAAAAAAAAAAAAAGAATGAAGTTGGCTATTATTCTGAAAAGTTTAAATTACGAGGGTCATTTTCAACATCTTTTTTTTCTACAGATGATTCTCATTTATTCTTACTACCATGTGCACTAATGTTTCTCATTAATTCTTTTACTTTAATTTTTTTTCTACAGATGATTCAATTGAAGGTTCTAAATTTGACGGGTTGCGTACAATTAAAAAGGACACCTGATGTCTCCAATTTAAAGTCATTAGAGATGATAATTCTTACCCGGTGTGTCAAGTTAACCGGAATTCACAAGTCAATTGGCAAGCTAAAACGCCTACAAACTTTAAATATCAAGGGATGTGAGTTGCTTCGCAGTTTGCCTGCAGAAATTGGTTCTCTACAGTCTTTAACGGAGATTATCATGCCCCAAAATTTTCAACCCTTCAAGCTTCCTGAGACATTCGGCAACCTCAAATCTTTATCAAGTTTTATATTAGATGAGCACCCTGGAATCATCCAACTTCCGGACTCTATTGGAGGGTTACTGAAACTTACACATTTATCTTTACGTGGGTGTGTGGGCATAGAGGAGCTTCCATGGTCTATTGGAGAAATGGAAATGTTGGTTAAGTTGGATTTATCACATTCAGGAATAGTTAAACTACCAGATTCCATTGGATATCTAGAGAAACTAGAAGTGATTGGGGTAAGTTATACAGAGATAAGAAAGTTTCCCAATACTATCGGACGGTTGAAGATGCTTGAAGAGTTACATGCCAAGAATTGTCGGCATCTGACAGATGAAAACCTGGAGAAAATAGGGAACCTATCCCATTTGAGGATATTGGACTTATCATATACTCTTTTATCTAGATTCCCTTCAGCATTGAGTTGTCTCTCTTGTCTCCATACACTTGAATTTGGTTCAAGTCACCTTCAAGAAATACTTGATCTTCCCTTAAGTTTGACACACCTCCACATGCAAGCACATCACTTTCCATCTATTCTTGACCTTTCAAGGCTCCTCGCTTTTAGATTATCTAGAATTTTATAGATTAACTGCTTCAACAAAGGAACCTGGCCCAACTTGGATGAACAATTTGCCAGAAGAGCATTTGATCAATCTACTTTTGCTTCCATCTGGTTTGTCAACCTTGAAATTTAGGGGCATCAGTCTACTGCCACCCTTTTCCAAGTTAGAAAAATTGGCAGATTTGTGTGTCATTGAATATCAAATGTCACACTTCTCTGTCTCCCCAGACCTAATACATTTGACTAGATTGAAACTAAGTGAATGTAAATTGCTTGTGGAAATTGCTGATCTGTCACTCTTGAAAAGTCTACGGTGCTTGGATCTGAACAGATTAGAAAGTTTGGTTGAGATTCGTGGTTTGTCGGAATTGGAATCCTTACGATACTTCTGTATTTCCCATTGTTGTAAGATAGAAAGGTTGTCCAACTTATCAAAGTTAGATAAGTTACAACAGATTGAGATAGAAGATTGTCCAAAGATAAGAATCATCGAAGGTCTCAAGGGCTTAGAAAGCTTGGAGTTGGATAATCAGGGCTACAATGTTTTGGAAAGATTGCTAGATGGCAAGACATGGACCTGGCTTTCCCGCAGTGCTGCTTAGTACAAGGCATTCCTGACTTTTAGGCCACCGGACACTTATTATAACAACGTCAATTTCCTTCACGAGAACCTAGTGGGTAGTGTAATTCCTCTTTTTGCAAACAATGTTCAATTCAGATGTGGTGATGCAATTGCTAATCGACTTCTACCAGTGGTTGACCACTGCCATATCTACATACCTATCTTATCTAAAAGCTATGTGGCGGTTTTGTGGACTAGGCCACATGGGACATTGCACATCAAAGACAAATGGGAAAAAAATAATTTGACCCATTTTCTACGATGTGGAGATTGATGATGATAAGCTCCAAACTGATTTATACATAATGCCCTGGATCGACACAGGTGGAAATTTGGCAACTAAGTGGAGGAATGGGAAGAGGCAGCGGATATCTGGGGGTTCAACCTTAAAACTAATAGATAATGCTGCTATTTTGACTAAATTATGAGGTAATATGTCATTCAACCGAACTTTACCACCGTAGACTTTCAAAGTCACTGCAATGCAAACTTTTGCTTACAAATATTCAAGAACGCTCAAGTTGATTCTTACGCTATGTTAGGGAGAATTTTTTAGGTGGGTGAAGAAATTTGAGATAAAGAAAAGATATTTTTGTGTTGGCTGGAAGTAAAATACATTAAAAGAAAAAGAAAATTCAATTGTTTGAAATTTTCGTTAATTGTCTATTATGGCTCATTAGCACTATTAGTAATTATTTTACTAATTTAACTTAAGGAAAAATAAACAAAGCATTCATATTCCTCCAAATCAGTCTTATCCTTGTAGTATTACTTTTGGGTTTCTTGAAGGTTTTAGATTCTCATTATTTTCCATCTGAAGTCATTCTTTTGTTGTCGCTTATACTACCCCAATAGTTTTATTTATGTTGAATGTTCTAGGTTTCTCTTTTTTTAATCAATAAAAAGATTAAATAATAGTGGCAAACTTTGGGTGTGGATGGAAACCTTTCTAAGAAACGTTTCCGAACACTTCTGTACGGATTTTGTTCTAAACAAAAAAGAACAAACACGTTTGGTTGCATTTCGTTCTTTTTTTGTTTTTTTTTTGTTTCGGAACAAAATAAGAACAAAAAAAGAAACAACAATTTGTTGTTTTCTTGCTCCAAAACATTTCTTGAAGAAACATTTCTTCTCTCTCTTCTCTTCTTTCTTCTTTTCTTCTTCTTTTTTTCTTCTTTTTTCTTTTCGCTGGTCGCCGGCCTCAACCATGGCCGGCGACCGGCCGTTGAGGCTCGGCCTCACCTGCATCCGGCGAGGCCGAGCCTCGCCTTGCTCAAGCGAGCTCGGCTCGCCAGCATCCGGCGAGGTCGCCGGCCCCGTCGGCCGATCGTCGGAGGCCGGGACTCGGCCGAAAAAAAAAAATAAAAATAAAAAGAAAGGAAAAAAATGTTTAAAAAATTAAAAGAAACAAAAAAGAATAAAATTTACCAAACGTGTTTCTATTCATTTTTTATTCCCGGACCAAACGTTACCAAACGCGTTTTTGTTCAAAAATTGTTCCCTGAACAAACACTTTTTTGTTTCGTTCCCTGGAACAAAAAAAGAACAGAAACGTTACCATTCGCACCCTTCCTTTTATGTACTTCAGCTTATTGTCTATTTGAATTTGAAATTAGGGTAGAATAGGCATTAAATAGGGAAACTTAAGGTGAAAATGCAGTAAATACCTTTAAAAGTTATGTATAGGACACATGCTAATGGAAAAAATTGACTGAATTAACAACAGTAACAAAAAGGACTTTTAAATTCTGTGTCTCACGGGTATTCTACTAGTTTGAATGTGAAGACAAAGAAAATGTACAATAGGAGAACCTCTTTTCATTTTGTATAGAATAGGTAAACATGATAATACAATATTACCAATCAATTTGTTTTTGATAGGATACCTCTAAAAATAGCTTGTAAGAATGATCCCGGGTTTTTCGAGATTTCATTTTGAACCTAAACATGTAATTTCAAAAAGATTCATGGAAGTTATTCATTTATTTCACTACATGGCCCTTGCCCTAGATATGTCCACAAAAGTTAATCCATATAGTCCATTGTGTGGGGAAACAGAGTTGCAAAACGGTAACATGAAAGACCTTAAGGATTTGTTCTATTATTATTACTTTTTTTGTTCTCTTCTATGGTGTATGAGTTAAAAGATATTCGGCTTCTGTTCGTTTGAGACATTGAATCAACAATTAGGTAGTCATTTTGCATCACTTTGTTTTCCATCGGACTATTATGAACTTTTTTCTGTCTCTAAGCATCGCTGCAACCTAGGAGAAGTGGTTGAATTGATTATTGCAGAGATTTTGAATGATATGATGAACGTCAGTCCCAGAATTTGACTATAGTATAGTTGAAGATCAGTGACAACTAATACCAGCCGTAAGGAAATTGCTTCTTGAGCCTTTGTTTGGTTCATTGATGAAGAAAAAAGAAACGGTGTTCTATCGATCCATTCCACGAAATTATGTTCTCTAGAACTGCATTTGTTTTCTAATTGTGGAGGAACAAGAAATTTCATTTTAAAATGAAGATTGATTAAGATTCTTATGCTTGGTACGTTGTTTGGAAGATTAGAATGAAATTCAAGTAACTTGTTCATGTGTTGGATCTAGAAAATTGTTGAACTTCTGCACTCCATTGGGAGGTTAGTGAAGATTGCACGTTTGTTGTTAAGGGGATGTTGGGAGATAAAGGAGCCTCTGCACTCTCCTCAAGGGCTTAAAGCTTACACAACTATATTGATGTGGGTGCTCTGTGATAAAGAAGCTTCCATACCCTTGTGAAAAATAAACTTGTTGGTTTAGTTGGACTTGTAATGTTAGAGATGGTCAATCTACCAGATTCAATTGGAAATTCGAAGAAGTTGAAAGTAACTAGAATGGACTCTTTAGTAATAAGAAAGTCACGCAGATCATATATAAGTCCCACAGGTGAAATTCCAGTGAAATTTCCTGATTTCTCAAGATTTTGCTAGGAACTCATGTCCAATTTGCTTATCTCATAATTCAAGTTCTGTAGCAATCAACATATTAATTCAAATAGATCCATGGATTTTAAATATATGTTCATCAAAGAGCTAATGGCAAATGATCCCTTCAAGCAAATCCTTGTAGTTCATCATAGCCAGAGGTATTGAGTGGGGGAAAATAGACCATAAATTCTTCTTTTTTTTTTTTTGTCTCTTCATTGGTGTATGAGTTAAAATGACCTTCAAGTTACGTTTCAAGTCACTAATGTGAACTTTTTGTTCTTTGTGTATTGCCGCAGCCCTAAAGAAGTGGTCGAATTGACTATTGAGAGGTTTCGAGACATCTTATGGATGTCAATGCCAAATTTCGACAGAAGTGTAATTCAAGATGGGCTATAGTCAATAGATGGTGTAAGCTTGTATAGAATTTTGGAAGAACGCAAATGAGCACAGGATCTCTTCTAGAAAGTTATCTAACTTTCCCAGCACAAATATCTTGAGAAATTTCAACATAAATTTTATGGACGTTTACTGAACTTTAGCATACTTGCTATTGAGCCACTGAATTTTGGTTTCTTTCATTAAGAGCGGAAAACTTTATCAATTTTTTTTTTTTTATCTAATGATGCATTTTGGCTGGATTCCGCATAAATTGGAAATCTTCCATTAAAATGCTGATATGGTGAAATTGTGACTAATTTTTCGAATGCCATGCCGCTACACATGTTCACCCATCACTATCATGTATCCACCACATTAATACGTCAGAAAAGTGATCGTTGCGGTTATAAAGTACATCAATTGTAAAAGAAAAAAAAAAAGGATGGCACAATACTATGAGTGGTAATCTACCAAAATTCAGTGTCACATATAGATATTAAAAGTATTTGCATTATTAGTATTAAAATTTACAAAAAAAAAGAAGAAATTATTATTATTTAAAAAAAAAAAAAAAAAAAATAGAGCCTGGCTCGGCTCCTTTTCTTTTCCCCGGGCGGGCCGGCCCACGCGCAGGTCTTCTTCTTTCCTCACGTCGCGCAACAGCGACATACAGAAGCATATCAGCAGGAACAGAAGCAGAGCAGGCCGCGGCACAATCCTAGGGTCAGGGATCAGTCGACCATGGCAGGCTGGCGGCGGCAGAAGCCATGTGCGCCTGCCTGTGGTCTTTGAAGAGAAAGAAAATCAGCCAAAAGAATTTCGGGGAAGAGCTTGAGAAACTGAGAGAGGAGAGCTTTCTTTTTTTCTTTATTTTTTATAACAAGGGGTGACTGAGAGAGAGTGAGGGCTCCGAACATCTCGGCCACGCGTGGACCCGTCCGACGACCTCTCCCGGCGCCGAACAAAGAAGCCTCGGCTCTGCTATTGTCCTGTTTTGACTGCGCCAGGCCGGAGCTCGTGGCCGTCCGGTTCACGCGATCTCCGGCCCCGTCAGTCCTATGATCTGTTGTCATTAGCATCTGCTTGTCTTCCGTCGAGAACCCAACGTGGGGTCGAGTCCCGTTCGAGTCGAAAACTCCATTACCAGTGTCGCACGTCGCCTGTTTGTGAAAATGCCTCAACTAGATCCGCAAACTTTTTCTTGAGTTCGATTTGCTTCGAGAAACATATGTCGTTTCGTGCATCCTTTGTTTGCGCCGCGACAAGTTCGTGGAGGGGCAACGTTTACGGGGGATGGGAGTCGGCTTGGCTGAGGACAACTCCGTGTCGCTCCGACTTCAATTAATGGAGGAGTCGGGGTCTGTCACGGTTTGGTCTGAGCCGGGTCTGTCGAGCGCAAATCGCTCATGAAGACGTTCCCATAGCCGATGGTGGTCGTTGGAGGATCGAGTGATTCTTGGTTTAAAATAGGATAGTTGGCGTTTTGTTGTTCTGGGTTTAATGGACGTTGTTGGTTTCTGGGCGTGCTGGAGAAGACGTGACGGAGCAAGCGTGGAAGGAGATAAGGGCAAAAATGGGTTTAGTGCAGGTGGGCGGAGTTCTAATTATAATTGGGTTGGTGTTTTCGGGCTTTGGTTGACCAATTGAAAGAGGGCTTCAGTAACGGGCTTGGTGTTTGCTTTAGGAAGAGTGGGCTTGTGAAGTTTTAATGAAAATAGGCCTAAGTAGTAAGCCCATTTCGGACACTGAACGTTGAATTAGGCCCTCGCCTTCCGGGCCCAGTCCCATATCCTGACCGGGCCCAGAAGGCCCGTTTTTGTTTTACGGGTGGGGCCTCAATTTTGAGCTGGACTGGGCCCGCACATCAGGCCTAGTCCGGGTGAGCGACTGGCGACCCGGGCCGGATCCGAATATCCGACCTTGGTGCCTATTTCCAGATATAATAAATCAAAATTTCTTTTTTTTTTTTTTAAATTTAAAAATTCCGAAAAAATTCTATTTTTTCTTAAACTAGGAAAAAGCTTAAAAATTATATTTTGAATATTTTTTTCTTAAAATGCATGAAAATCTTTGATAAAAAATTATGTTCAAAATTGAATAAGCTTTTAACATTTTATAATAGGGTTTAAGACAAATGCTCTTTATTGTGCACTTTCAATATATTGCTTGCGGTTTTCCTTTAGTCTAGTTAAGAATGACATTTGTCTTATATATCAGTGTTGGATTTTTGTTTTTTCTTGCAATTTATTTAATGCTTCATTAGTTCTAATTATTGTTTTAACAATTGTGCACCTATGTTATTACCTCACATGTTAGTGAATATGTTTAAAATAAATCAAAGCTACTTGACAAACATCTTGAAATGAACAATATTAGATACCGAAAGAGCACTAGTCGATTAATTAGCTAACCAAGTTCATAGCCTTAAATTCTCTAATTTTGTATAAATGAGGCATATTCCCATGCCTTACTTGGTTTCTAACCAACCATAATAGGTTAGTAGTGACTTATCATTAGAAAATCCTTAGAGCATCAATTTCACTTAGCATTAAATAACCCAACGTCGCATGAGGTATGAGTTTAGGAAAGCCCACATATAATTGAGGGCCATATTCTCACTTTTTAGGTAATACCCCTAATTCTTTGTCTTTTCCCCTCCAGATGGAAAAGATAGGTCGCAGCACATATTATATAATCACTAACAAAGTGGAGAAGCCTCATGCACTGCACACCTGGACCAACCATCAACAGTGAATGGGCGGGCAAGTAAAAACAAAAGACAATGGAAGCCAAAGCCCACAAGAATGGAGCCATAAAGCGAAGGAGTTTGCCATCACGTACTCATGTCACATGTAATTGATTATATACATGCGAAATTTCGTTTCTGTTCCTACTCTGTGATAAGCATCTTAACTTTTTTTCAATTTGAGCAATGTCGGACCAAATTTGGGTGTAGATGTAGACTGATTAAATTGTCATTTTGATATCCTTCTTATTGTGTGCCTGACAGAAACAGACTTTTTCTTTCATTTTTCATTGTTGCAGTCTCGAAGAAGTACTTGAATAAGTTGTTGACAAGGATTCTAGACATCTGAAATATGCTAATCCAAGAAGCAAGGCTTGGAAATACTTAAATTGCTATCAAAGACAGATGGAATTCCATTCCAAGTAATATCTCTTCATCTGTTTGTAAGTGATCATTGTACGAGTGAATGTTCAATAGAGCCCAAATTGTAGTTGTATTTAAACTGCAAAGCTTAATCAAAAGATTAGTTATAAAAATATTAAGCTAAAAAGGAAAATTGGTCCAAGTCAGAATGTTCAATAGAGCCCAGATGGCTAAGTTCTATAGATGCCCTCTTTCTTCTACTCGTATGGAAACACATAAAATATACGGCGTTGAATTTTCTATATATAATCCCATTTTCGTTGACTTTTGTAATTTAAATATTCAGTGCAGTGATGGTTCATGAGCTAGGAAATTATCCTTCGGAACCAACATGCTCAGCGACATGTCTCATTGATGGTGCATGGCTCAAAACCACTGCATCTTATTGTTCATTATTCTTAGAATGTCCATCTGTTGCACTCTTTGAGCGGTAAAAACAGCTTGAATATAGCGATTCAATGTTGTAATTGTGGGAAGTTATTATTGGTTAAGAAGCATAAATACATTATCAAAATGACCCTCAAACCAAACAACAAAAGCTAGTTTGGGGCCACATGTAACTTCTCTATAGTGGTAACTTGCTGGGGAGGTTCGAGAGCAACTTCTCTTGAACTTTTTTCAACATGTTGGAGAGCAACTTTTAGAGTGAGTTAAAATTGAGTGCGTATGCAAATGGGAAGATTGCAGTGAGAGATTTTGAGAAGCTTAAGATGAGCTTCATGCTCTGATAGAGAAGACGACGTGCAATTAGTCCTAAAAAAATGAGAGATTTCTTTCAAAAAGAATCTGCAATCATGAGCCTTCCTTTCCGCTCAATGGTGTTTTTTCAATTGAGCATAACTCTGAACACCATTTTAAAAGAAAGAAACCAGCTTCAGCTTTAAATTTATAAAACCAAATTGGTGTTTTCAAAAGAGGATGAGGAGGAAAGTGGAGGCTACTCTTTAAAGCAAAAGCAGCACCTGCCGATTAGTAAAAGCCGTGTCTGCCATGTGTCTACCACTTGCTAGGTGGTTAGTGGAGTTTTTTGACCTTAGGGGTTTGCATGATTACTCTACAAATCCTCTCTTTCTCGGAAATTCACCTTTGCTTTCCCCGGCATTTCATGGCCTAGCACGACAAAGTTCGGATGGTGATTAAAGCGACATGTTGATGGAGTCCAATTTGTTGCCGATCATGTAAAGGTAATTGAATTGACTTGGGAATTTAAATAATTGCTCTGTATATTTACACATATAGACAAACGTCAAGGTGGAAGAAAGAGACTTCTCTAGGTAACATGGCATATGTTAGATGACTCTCAAATGTTCGCGCTGGGCCACATTAGTTATTGTACTGTCAAACGTTAGATAGAAGTCATCTATGGGTAATATGGCATTTCCTAATATTTAGGTCCGTCTAGTCCCACAAGTAATTTTATCCACAAGGATCACGGGTGGTGCTAGTAAATGTGTCAAATGAGATCGTACGGTAATATTTGTCCCTGTCAAGGAAGTCAATTCCAAGACGTGATGTTTTAATGACAAAGATGCCCCAAAGGTGCCATTATCATAATGAAAATGGGCCCCAGCAATAGATTTTTTCCTTGACAAATGACCGTGTAATTTTATGCAGTGTCATCATTGTTATTCGTCCCAACTTCAATGTACAAATTTTGACCCCAAATCTCTCTCTCTCTTCCAAGCTGATATCATTACTAAAGGTGAAAGTCATAAATAATTCTAAATTACTATTTATTTCAATTTTTTACAAAAAAATTATATTTATATTTATGTAATACTTTTCCTTCGAATTTTTTCTTATAATACCTATGTGAGATATTTATTGTTGAAATTTGACAAATTACGAGCCAAATTAGCTGTCATCTTTATTCTTTCAACTCTTTTATTCTGCCCTTTAAGGATCGATTATATCGAGAAAGGAGCAACACTATGGGAAGCACTAGACAAGGTCCGATGGCTTTGTAATGCTCGAAAACACGTGGGATGGCAGGGTAAACCAAAGAAATACGTTGTCAATTCCAGTCTATTATCATTACTAAATTCACCGCCCTTCCTCTGATTATTATCCTTATTTGTTATGTTTAGAATTTTCTTTGCAAATACACCACTAAGGAAACAATTACGAAGCTTAAAATTTTTTTAGGCCTTATTAAATACATTTAACTAGAGATGACAGCTGAGTTGGTTCGGCTTTGGGCACTTCACCGCAGAGATCTTAAGGTCGAAACTTCACAACTGCTAACACGTCTTAAGTGGGGAGTTATGGTGGTGGAACCTGTGCTAGCTTCTCCTTAGGTATTGACATTTGGTCTGAGGTGTACCTCACACTATACAAGTTGTGGGTTGGCGATTAGCTTAAACGAAAGTCAGGCCCGGCGGATTTTGGGTTACAAAAAAAAAAAAAAAATCAAGACGAATATTAAATACGTTATACTATGGTCAAATAGAAATGTTAACTTCAACTCATTGATAATCTCCAAAATAAATGTTGATAGATTATTGAAGTATTTGGTGCTTCGAAACAATTAAATTACCATTAGCAAGTGGACTCGCGTAAGAGTTATTAATTTTCTAGTAACTTTAAAATTCAGAAAAAACCGCAAATAAATGTCAGTAAATTCTCAAAATAAGCGGTGATTTCCAAACGATTGAATAAACGTTGATAATTCAATTAAATATTAATAAAGCTAAAACTAGATGATAACTTAATCCATGAAAAATTGATAAATCACCTAAATTAACATTAGTAATTTGCTATAAGAGTTGATAAGTTTATTATGATTGTTGTTGTAGCAAATAAATATTTGCAAGTCTTGGAATGGTCGCTAATTTTGAAACAATAAAATGAAAGTCAGTAACGGACTCAAATCAGAATTGGTATTTTTTTACAAAAGTCGGTAACCTTAATATGCCGCTAATTTACACGAGTAAATTCCCTTGCATGCACAGAAATTTCAATCGTTTAAGCTCTTTAAGTTCGAGTAATAAGGATATTTTAATTCCACATCTCACTAGTGTTCTTCTAGTTTAAATGTAAATGGGAAGAAAATGCTCAAGGAATTGGAGAACCGGTTTCTATTATATGTAGTAAAGATAAAGAAGTTTATATAGTTTTCTAGATTAATTTTCTAATGAAAGATAGAAACATAATAGTATTGTTTCCATTGGAACATCACTAAAAACAGGTTGTAAGAATATGCCATAGTTTCTCAAGATTTTACTTGGAAATTTTAATCCCTTATCTTATTTGCTTATCACGGAATTCAAGGTCCTTATTACTTTAGAAAAGATCCATGGTGATGACAAAAAGAAAATAAAATTTATAGAAATAGGTAATTGCAAAATTTGTACATGGTAGCATTGGGCATCCAGGTAGCATGATTGATGATTGCATTAGCTCAAAATTGGCCAAAATGATTAATTGGGCAAAGTGTCAAAAGATTCATGATTAAATTGATTAAAATGAAATTCCCTGACTGAATTGATATTCATATAATAGGTTATTGATTTTTTTGATAATTTTGCCAGAAATTGCTCAACAGCACCCCCATCAAAGACCTTCATTTTCTGTTTTGTTTTGTTTTTTTCTTTTTCATTGTCTCTTCTTTTTCTCTTCAGAATTACGTTTGTTATAAAATCGTTGTGTTTTTAATTAGAATGGTTAAAGACGATCGATCAACATGATTGGATTGGAAATTTAAAGAAATAGAAAGGAAATTAGGATGAACTCCTTAGTAAAGAGAAAGTAAGAAGAAGTCATTGGACAGCTGAAGATGCTTGAGGAGTCACATGCAGTGTATATGGGTCTGACTAAAAGCCCTTATTTAAATACTAATCATAGTTTATTTAATCATATGATAAATAAATAAATAAGGTTCAGTATACAAACATGATTTTGTCTCCTAGGCCAAACCTCACGCCTTGCCCGGGTGGTCACTAGCAGCTTTTGTTTCATTCCCATTTGTCCATTTTCTATGTTGTTAGGTTCTTTTTCATGTTTTGTACACACTCACTCCATGCGTTCTTTGTTTGGTGGTGACGACGAAGAAGAAGAATTTGAGACATATGCTAAATGTAAAAATGATAAATGAATGGTTATCATTAACACTCTTTGAAATGGGCATGTTTTCACTATAAAAACCCACCTAACTTTGATTCAAATCAGGAATAACTCAACAAAAACAAAATGATAAATCAATATGTCATATCATACCTCTTAATATCTTCTTAATCCTGTCGCCAAAATACTATCTACTGTTTAAAAGAAATAAATTAACTTAAATTTTGGAAAGTACTCAACAAATGTACTCTTTGACGTTTGGCTTTGAAATAATCTGACGCAACTCTGATGCCATCAAATTCAATCGCATTAGTTACTTGAAAAATTCAATGATAGTATATAATAAGGTAGCTCTTTCTTTCCTCGTGAACTGTTAAAACTAAAATCGCCAGAAACACCTTCAACTCCGCGGTAAATTAGCTGTCATCTTTGTTCTTTCAACTCTTTTGCTTTCCCCTTTATTGAAATATTATGGGGCACATTAGCAGCACTTCAAGAATGGATTTTATCGAAGAAGAAGCAACACTTTGGGAAGCACAAAATACTGTCCGATATTATCATTATTCGTTATGTCTAGAATCTTCTTGCTAAATACACCACTGAAAAAACAGTTTATCAAGTTTATTTAACATATACATTAAATTAATTTATGTTTTCAATATTTGGGAGGCCTTATTAAATATGTTACAAAGATTCCGAGACCCCTATAGATTGATCGAGGCAAAATATTATATATGTTATACTTCAACTCATTTGTAAGCTCCAAATTTTTTTTTGATAAACTATTAAAATAGTTGGTACTTTGAAAATACGAAATAAATATTGGTAAATGAATTCAAGTAAGAGTTGTTAATTTTTCATATGAGCTGGTAATCTTAACGTGCAGATAACATCTACAAATAGTAAAATAAATAGTGATTTTGAAATAATTGAATAGATGTTGATAATTCAATCGAATAATAGTAAATTTCAAACTATATGATAACTTAATCTGTGAAAAGTTGGTAAATCACTCAAATTAACGTGCATCGCCGCTTGTCCGCGAGCACCGCGCCACCACTGCCGCGCCCCGACTCGCCTGCAGCCCGCGCGTCTGCGATCCCCCGGGCTGCGACCCCCTGCTGCAACTGTGACGACCCGACGCTCGCGCCACCTCCGCCCGGCGCCCAGCGCCCCTGCCTCTGCTCACCTGAGGCCGCGCTACCGTCCCCCGACCCCAGCAGATCTGAGCCGGTCGCCGCGCCGCTGTCGCCCTGCAGCCATCTGAAGCTCCGCCCCGCTGTCGCCCTGCAGCCGTCTGAAGCTCCGCCCCGCTGTCGCTGCCTCCGCGCCCTCCGCCTGAGCTTCTGTTCCGCCTCCGACTCTGTTCTGCTGCGTCTCCGCGAGCACCCTCGCCCTCCGCCGGTCTCTGCGCTCCTGCAGCTAGCCCCGACGCTAGCAGCCACGACCCAGCGCCGGCGCCCGCTGCTGCCTCTACCCGAAGCTGCGTCGCCGGTCCGCCTGAGCAGCACGCATCCGTTGCCGTCGCCCTTGCAGCTTTGAACCATTGCCTGTCGACGCCCACAACCAGCAGCCGAGCTCCCAGGCTCGCCTTTCGCCGCGTCGGTAGCCGCCCCTACGCGCCTTGCTGCAGCCCCTGCGACGCCGGACTTCCCTGCTCGCTGCTCACCGTCTCCGCCCGTAGTCCGAACACCGTGCTCCGCTGCACCAGCCGCTGCTGCCGCCTCCGTCCGCCGCCGGTCCCCTCGCCAGAGCTCCGATGACCGTGCTCTACCACCCTCAGCAGCCCGCCGTGCACCGCCGCGCCACCGCCGCCAAGAAGTTCTAGAGAAGAAGAAGGTTTGGTCTTCGAAGCGGGTCGGGCGTGGGTCGTAAACCGGGTAGGGTTTTTGAATAATTTGGGCCGGGTTGGGGCTGTCTTTGCATGTGGGTTTTATTTAAAAAAAATAAGCCCCGGATGGGCCTGCACATCAGGCCCAGCCCGGCTGGTTTCTGGTGGTTTGGGTCGCGCGGCCCGGCCCGGTCCGGGCTCGAGCCGCCTGGCCCGATTCGGTCCGGGCTCGGGCCGCCTGGCCCCATCCGGGCCATTTTCACCGAACCGAGTCGGACCCAACCCGGGGATCCGACCCGGGTACCATATTTTCAATTTTGCTCCTTTCCGTTTTTTTGTTTTATTTGTTTGCTGGATTTTTCCTTTTTTAATCCTCAACTATCTGTTGTTTACTTCTACTAGTGTTGGACCACGTGCGTCGTACATGGGCTGGTAATATTGGACTTTGCCCTTGCCCTCCTATTGTTGACTCCTCTCGGTCTCCGTCCGCCTCCTCTTCGTCAACTTGAGAAGTTATAGTCTCCCTTCACTGAACCGTCCCAATTTGCTCTTTTCACAGAACGCTTCTCTTCTTCGGGTGAATACAGCTGAGAGGATCGGCCCACCGATGGGATCCAATGGAATTCAGGCTCTAATCACCAACCTCGCCTTGACCGTAGCAAGAGTGTAAGTGCTCTAACTCCGCTTCTTTTCGATCTCTTGTTGACTGATAATGCACAATGAGACAAAATTTTGCTTCTGTAAATGTTTGATACAATTCAGCCTGCTTGTTCAGTTCACATTCCTTATTTTACGTCTCGTTCAGGTTACAAGTCTGTAATTTTTGTCTCACGGAATCGAGGAGAAGTAGGGACTTGGAGTCAACCACGAGAACGGACAACGGGTCTGGAGAAGAGGAGGAGGCGTTAAGGAGGGACTCTGAGTCAACCTCAAGAGCCGATAATCTGTCTTGCGAAGAGTATGATGTGTTCCTGAGTTTTCGGGGACCAGATACTCGCAATGGGTTCACCAATTGCCTCTACCATCGCTTGAGAGATGCTGGAATCCACGTTTTCTTTGACAACGAAGAACTCCGAGTCGGTGAAGAAATTGGTAGAGAGCTTTCGAAAGCACTTGACAAGTCTCGAATCTATATACCTATCTTCTCTAAGGGTTACGCAAACAGTTCATGGTGTCTCCGTGAGGTTGCGCATATGGTAGAACGCACCTCAACATCAGATGAAAAGAAAGAGATACTTCCCATCTTCTACGATGTGGATCCTGACGATGTTAAGCTTAAGACCAAGTTGTATAGTAAAATCATGCCCAGGCATAAGAAGAAGTTTGGCTCCGATAATTTGAAGCAGTGGGAAAATGCCCTTGTTAAGGTTGCACATATAAAGGGATGGGATCTTAAAGGCAAAGGGTAAATTTCCTCAACTTTTTATGGTTAATATGCATAGTATTTACATTTCATTGAATGAAAGTTTGTCCCTCAAAATTCCCAGACATAAAGCATTTGGACATTTTTATTCAAGATTTGCTATAGAAGTTAATGAAAGCCAGAGTAAAACAACTGAGAACCCACAGCAGAAATTGGAAAATGGCTGATTTTTTTAAAGCACAACAAATCGGGTCAAACCCAACCCAAACAAGGCAGTTTTCCAATTCATGTCGGGTTAAGCCAATATGACCCGACAGGTAAGACCAACTTTTTACTTAATCAACTATTTTACTTAACCGTATTACCCCAATAAGTGTAGTGGAAATAGTGCCATTTTCTGTAATTTTCACATCCTCTGGTAATCACAAATCTTGTGCAGTGACTAACTTGTGTGAAATTGTTGAATTAATATGAGTATTGCAATTTTAAAATTATACCAAGACATGATTAGAATTTTTCCTAAAAAGCGTGCTTATTAACATTACGAAAGTGCACATGCGATGCATCTATGCAAAAATGGGACGTTCAAAAGATTTTACTAAACTTCCCTGTTATGAAATATTATAATTATTATTTAATGAAAAGAAATCGTTGACATAATATGAAGAAATCACACTGTGAAAAGAATCTATATATATTCAAGATTTATACGGAAGTGGTAATGTTAACTCAAAACCAATATCTACGAACAAGCGTCTCCATGCACAAGAAGTTCGGCCCTAGTGGATTGAAGCGGTGGAAGAAGGCTCTTGCAGAGGGAAATTTTCCTGCACTTTTTCTTTGGAAGAAGCTTTGTGTCCCCAAATTTTCATACTTATATCAATGTGGCATTACATTAGAAGGTAATGGAGTCTAGACTAAAACTGTGCTAGAGAACCCTACAAAAGGAAAATGAGGCGTGGATGAAGGTGTACTTTTTTCAAACCCGCAAAAAACTTTGTAAAATCCAACCTGTACCCAAAAAGTTCCAGTTCAACTAATTATAATGATTGATTTCCATTTGTTTAAGTTGTTGAAATAGCTGAGTTATGTATTCACATGTTCCCTGGAGTTCCGGAGTCTATCATGTCTTTGACTGAAACGAAATTTTCATGCTTTGCTAGCCAAGGAGAACAAATTGAATCGATCGTTGAGGTGGTTTGCCGTAACCTTAATACAAGACACGTGATTGTGACTGATAATTTGGTTGAAGATAATGCTCAGATGGAAGCCATAATGAAATTGTTGGATGTGGGCTCTAGTGGTGTACGTTTTGTTGGTATCCACGGCATGGGTGGTGTTGGAAAAACAACTCTTGCCAAAGTCATGTTCAACAAACTATCTTCTCACTTTGAACGTTGTAGTTTCCTTGAAGATGTTCGAGCATCATCCCAATCTCATGGTGGTCTTTTAGAATTGCAGAAAAAGCTCTTAATAGATTTGGCCGGTCATGGGATTGCTAACCAAATTAAAGATGTTGATGGTGGGATCAAGATGATAAAAAAATCACTGAGTAATAAAGAATTACTCATAGTTCTTGATGATATAGACAAGAAAGAGCAACTTGAAAAACTAGTAGCTGGAAAATCTGATTGGTTTTGTTCTGGTAGCAGAATCATTATCACAACTAGGGACAAAAGCATTCTGATGACTCAAGTGGGCTCATCCAATAAAGAGATCCTCAACCAACCCAAAGAAATTTCATGTTATGAAGTTCAGGGAATGAGATTTGATTTAGCACTTCATCTATTTTATAAGCATGCATTCAAAAGTGACTTTGTTGTGGAAGAATATGATGCTTGTTCAAGCGAAATTGTTCGTGCAGTGGGCATGCTTCCTTTAGCCATTGTGGTGATAGGGTCCAATCTTTTTGACTGGGGCAAAGATTTGGGGCATTTGGATAAAAGAAAAATATGGGACGAGACACTCAAGAAGTTAAAGGAAGGTCCTTTTGAGGATGTCCGATATACATTAATGATAAGTTATGAACGATTAGAGGATAAGCACCAAGAAGTGTTTTTCGATATAGCCTGCTTTTTCATTAATACTGACACGACATATCCGGTTATCATGTGGAAAGATTGTGGATACTTTCCTCTCATTGCAATGAGGGTTCTCTCTCAAAGGTCCTTGATCAAAATTAGAGATGATAATAGATTTTGGATGCATGACCAAGTTCGTGACTTTGGAAGGTACATTGTTCGTCAAGTATATCCTCACAAGTTTTGTAGGGTGTGGATACGTGAGGATGCCTTGAAACTATTGGAGGGAAAAAAGGTAAATAGAACTGCACATGTTTGAAAATATTTGGTCCAAGAAATTCTTTGAAATTTTCTTTCCCATTTAAAGCAGCAATTTGGTTAAATATGCATTCAATAGATAACTTTGTTTAACGTCGCTTTGTCTTGCGGGGGTTGCGTCTCTCTGTCAAACCTTCTGGTCAAAGGTCTCAAAGTTTGAAGAGAGCCAAAAGAGATTGCCTGACAGTAGTTGGCTTTATTTTCTTGTATCTAGTTTATACAGTTTACGTGTGATCCAAGTGAAATGAAAAAACTTGCTTAATCAAGAATTTTAAAATTATTTTCAACCCCGATTATTTAGAACAATCTAATAAGAGGTTGAATTAATATGCAAATTATATTTCCCGAAAAGTAGAAACTCGAAAATATGATACATTTAGACTCGAAAACTAGATTATGTAGAAGAGGAGGAAACAACTACTTGTTGGGAAAAAGAGTGCCTTTGATCTGGAAAGTTTATGTGGCAAGCTCAACTATTGGCGAAACTGTTTGACCGTGCTTCTAGGTCCTCTCTTTTCTGGCTCTGTACCATATGCTGCATGCTCAATATTGTGTCTGCCATATGCAGAGGAATGAAGATATGGTGGCATTAAGCCTGACTTTCGATGGCTGCAGCCGCAGCATTGCATGTGAAGAATTAGCTGCTCTACCAAATCTAAGATTCCTTCGAGCAAAAGGCATTAATTTCTTTGGCAACTTTGAGAATCTTCTTTCGGAGCTAAGATGGTTTTCTTGGGAAATTACACAAATGGAATTTTATGAGGGGAGTTTTCATTTTGCTAATTTGGTTGTGCTAGACCTTTCAAGGAGCAATATCAGAGACGACTGGGATGGGTGGAGCCATATCCAGGTATGATATGCCTTACTCTATTCATCTTTATTCAATCTTTATGGATCATTCAATGCGTCGTGCACATCAGTGGTGTGCTCCCCTGATCTAAATTTTTTTTATGTTAGTCTAACATCTAAAATCGACTTTAACCAAGTAAACACATTTGAAAAGAAAGAAGAGGAAGCTATACGATAACATGGCATCAGCACATCATCCCAGTAAATGATATCACAAGCAGAATACCATCGTTGTTCTATATTTCCCCCATTCACTACAGACTGCCTTAGTAATCGAGCCACGGATAAATATGATATCGCACAATCCGTACTAGCACAAATCAGCACCTGTGCTCACCAGTCCATGTTACTATCCAAGCATCCGCCATCGCCTTGTTTTTTAGGAGTTCAAAACTCGCCTACTTCGGAGTTTGAACTTTGGATGCTTCATGGTTAGTCTGAAGACCTTTAGTTGAAATTTAGACGGCCTTCACCTTTTCTTAAGAAGGGAAGAGCTGGCATTGGTGTTCCTTTGGTTCAGCCTTGCACGATACATCTCTTTTTCTACGACAATTTCAACACTTGATCACCACCCAGTATTGCAACATCTAAATTTTCTTTCATGACGATTTACAATATCTTTTTTTTTTTGTAACTTAATTACGTCTCTATGTTGAGAAGATATGCGAATGAGGGTTATATAGAAGTGCCACGTTCTCGTATAATTGATAGACTCAAAATATAGTTCCACGAATAACGTTTTCAAAACCATGGAAAGATTCAAACTTCAAGGTCCATTTACAAGCAAATTTCCATAAAATCATTGCCGAAACAAAAACTCGTTCGTGCGTTGTAAACCTGAACGATAGATGGCAGATTTGAAATATCATTGATAGGTAAGAATTGATTGGCAACTTTTTAGTTCGATTAATTATCAACAAAATAACAATTTTACCATCATCAAACCTAATAACGGATTGCCAATTGTTTTTTAATATTACAAGCGATCCCCTTCATTAATTAGTAGATAACGGATCGCATAGACACTTTACTAATAGTGTCGTTTAACTATTCTAACTTGCAAACAAAATATTATTTACAATGGCAAATAGTTAGTTGATTATGACCGTCACTTTGATTTTACTTAGTACCGAGTTTTATTTTTCATCAACATACAAATAAAACAATTAACATATAAGTTTGAAATAGCCTTGTAACTACGAAAGCTTTGACAAACGAGCACGTTTTTCAGCTAGTAAACTACAAATTGCTTACATATTTTACTAGTAGTATTGGTTCCCGGCTGTAACTTATGAACAAAAAACCTATTCTTTTACTATGCATTCATAGTAGATTATTAAATTTATTTCAATTTTACAAGTACCAACGCTTATAAGTCAGTAAAAGACTAACGGAATAATCGATTTACCAAGCTTGCCCTAGTATATCATAAACAGCCTTTTGATTTTTCACAAATGAGCAGGTTTTCCACTTGTAGAGTATGGATTGATTGCTTATATACTTTACTAGTAGTAATGGTTGCCATTGATATTTTTACGAATAAACTGTTTTAACACAATAAATCTCTAGTAGGCTATGAATTTCACTACAATTTACTATTTCACCAATAAGAATGAGAATAATTACTTACATAAAGAATCTTGGTTGATTGATGTGTTTCATTCTTTTCAATTCCATATTTTCATTTTTTTTTGCAGATGACAGAAAAATTAAAAGTTCTAGATTTAACGGATTGCATAAAGTTGCGGAGGACACCCAACTTTTATAATTTCACATCTTTGGAGACGTTAGTACTTGCTCGGTGTTCTAACTTATTAACAATTCACCCCTCCATTTCTAAGCTTCAACTCTTAGAGACTTTGAATATCAAAGGATGCAGTTCTCTTGGGGAGTTGCCTGAAGAAGTCTGTTCTCTACAATCTTTGAAGCAAATTGTCATGCCCCAAAATTTTCAACTCTTGAAGCTTCCGGAAAGAATTGGTAATTTGAAATCTTTGTCTAGTTTTGTATTAAACGAGCACCCTAAAATCTGCCAACTTCCAGACTCAATTGGAGGGATGGCGAATCTTACATACTTATCTTTACATGGGTGTGTGGGGATAAAGGAACTTCCAAGTTCAATTGGGGAGTTAAAAGTGTTGGTAGAGTTGCAAATATCAACGTTAGGCATAGTTGAACTACCCAATTCTATCGGAAACTTAAAGAAACTGCGAATGCTGACGTTATGTAGAACGAAAATAAAAGAGTTTCCTCATACTATTGGAGGACTAGAGATGCTTGAAATTTTAAATGCCCATAGATCTTGGGATTTGACAGATAAAAATTTGGAGGAAATTGGGAAGCTATTCCATTTGACAACGTTGAACTTAGCATTTACTAGTGTTTCTAGATTGCCTCCAGAGATTAGTCGCCTCCATCTCCAAAGACTTGAAGTGGGTTCGATTGAGCTTCAACAAGTGCCTGCTCTTCCAGCAAGTTTGAAATTCCTTGCGGTTCAAGCTCTAGACTTCTCTCTTGTCCCTCAACCCTCAAGCATCACCGATTTAGAACATCTAGAATTACAAAGATTCAGCAATTCAACAAAGATACCTCGCTCTGGCAAGACTATCATTCAAAAGTTGAAGGAGCTATGCTGAGAGAGCAACCGTCCTATCAGCTTCCATCTCGTTTGTCGGCCTTGAAACTCAGGGGTATCAGTCCACTACCACATTTTTCCAACTTAATCAATTTGACAGTTCTGCATGCAATTGACTGTGCAATATCACACCTACCTATCAATCCAGGCCTAACACATTTGAGGGAACTGGTCATACGTAGATGTAAATCCCTTGAGAAAATACCTGGTCTATCACTCTTAAGGAGTCTGGAGCGCTTGGAACTGAAGGGCTTGAATAGGCTAGTTGAGGTTCAAGGTTTGTCGGAACTGGAATCTTTGCAGTATCTCATTCTTTCCAGCTGTGATCTTATAGGACAGTTACCCAACTTATCCAAGTTGGGTAAGCTACAACACATGGAGCTAGAAGCTTGTCCAAATGTAAGAGCCATTGAAGGCATCGAGGGCTTAGAAAGCTGGGTGTTGGATAGTCATGGCCGCACTATCCTGGAAAGATTATTAGATGTCTCAAGATCAACTTGGCTTTCCCATAGGTTACCTATGTACGATGTGTTCCTGAGTTTTAGGGGACGAGACAGTCGTTTCAGCATTGTCAATTTCCTTCACTATGAGATGTTACAAGATCGAATTTCCGTTCATAGTGATGACGATGATTCAAGGTCCAATGAAAGGATTGGAGAAGAGATTCTACAAGCACTCGCTAACTCCAATATCTATATACCCGTCTTCTCTAGAAACTATGCTTCCAGTTATTGGTGTCTTCGCAAACTTACCCAGATGGTAAAATGCACAACAGAATCAAGGGGTAAAAGAAGAATCCTCCCCATGTTCTACGATGTGGAGATTGATGATGTTAAGCTCGAAACTGATTTATATAAAAGCGACCTAGACAAGCACCAGACGAACTTCGACCACAGTGAAGTGAAGGCATGGAAAGAGGCCCTAATTGAGGTCGCAGCAATGAGGGGGTTCATCTTGAGAAATAACAGGTAATTTTGCTATTTCGCCACTAAATCATGAGCTAAATAAGTCATTCAATTGAACTTTCCGGACACAGAGAATTTCAAAGTTACTGCAATTTAACTCTTTCGCATGCAGAGTTGTCCACTCAAGCAAATTTGTAAGAAGCAGATCCTTCTAATTTGTAATATCTAGAGGAACTCTATGGTCCAACTGAACAAAATAGCATACTAGTACAGCCGCACAAATTTTTTTCTATTGTTTTGTTGTCTGATAAATCAAATCAATAATTAGATTATCATTTTGAGGGAAAAAAACACCACAGGTGTCATAACTTTCGAAATGATTACTTGAGTGCCATATAACTTTTCAACTGATCACTTAAGTGCCGTAATTTTTTAAAAATGTTCACCATAAATGCTATGTCACATTGGATTTTCGGCACTCTTGTGAACGTTTTTTAAAAAAAAATTGACACTTAAATGATTCAGGAAAAGTTATGACGCTTAAGTAAATTTTTTTTAGAAGTTATGGTACTCAAGTAAACATCATATGAAAGTTATAGTATTTATGGTGTTCTTATTCATCATTTTGATATCCTTTAGATTTCTGTCTATCCAACTAAAATGAGCTGTCCTTCAATTGTGCACTGCTGCAGCTACGAAGAAGTACTTCGATTGGTTACTGAAGAGATTTATAAGGCAAGGAAATTGTTAGATGTTGACTCTTGAAGCCTTCTTTTGGTCGGTTGTCAAAGAAAAGGTGAATGTGTTTGCTATTAATGTAATGAAATTCTCCCCCACTCCATTCTGATTCTATTGTTTGGAGGATCTAGATATTTCATTTGGTAATGAAATTGGTTTGCGATGCTAATGCTTAGGTGCATTATTTACAAGGTGAGCATATATGTATGACGAGTATATCAGTGAAGTCCCATGTTTTACTAGAGGGTTAAGCTTATACGTCAGTGTGCACAAGGGTGCTGGACAATAATAGAAAATGAGCTTCCATACACTGTTGGGAAAATTTGAATCGCTGGTAGAGTTGGCCTGTCAACTGTTAAACATAGTTGACCTACCTGATTTAATTGGAAATCTAAAAAGAACTGAAACTAACCAGAATGGACTTTTCATCCATAAGAATGTTGCCCAATGCTATTGGACTGCTATAAATGATTGAGGGGTTAGGTGCTAGAAAATGAGTCTGACGGTTGAAATTTTTGGTGAAATTAGGTGACTATTCAAACTGTTCGGGGATTTTGGGCATAACACTCATCGAAGTTGCCTATGGATTCCCCACGATGATCTATTCTCTCTCCCATGTCCATAAACTTTTTTTCTGGATGCAATGGAATTTGACAGCCACCCCAAGCTTCTTCAATCCGTCTTTGTTTTGATGCATCTACATCCGGTTTGTTCATGGCCTCATGAAAATGGTTAATTTAGATTTTATGGACAGATCTGACATTTCCTTTGACCAATATCTAACAGCATCCATGTACTTTGTCATTCTTGCCACTTTGGCTTAAGAAATATTGCTTTTTTTCAATCTTGAAGAACTCTTTGGTTCTCGAAGTTCATGAAACTCAGAAGCATTAGTCCACTGCCAAACTTTTGAAACATAATGAATTTGGCAGAACTATGTCCTTGGACGTCCAATGTCAAAGCTTACCTGTCTCTCTAGAACTAACACATTTGAGGGGACTGAAAAGAATTAGATTTGAATTCCTTGAGAACATACCCTGTCGTCTCTCTTGAAGAGTCTACCATGCTTGAATAGGCTCGTTGAGATTCGAGGTTTGTTCAAACTGGAATTTCCTTTAGTTTTTTTTTTTTTGTGTGTGTGTGGCTATTTTAGTTTTTCTTTTTCTGATGTGGTGCTCACGTACGCCACATCATCGCCACTTGTCCGGGAAAACATTGATAATGCGATGCAAGCCACCATGTAGAATAGCTATCTTCGACAGAAAGGTTATATGTGTCCCACTTGATGGGTTTTTCATTTGTGGGGCTAAATGAAGCCTATCCGCCCATGTTGAGCCAAAACTGACCCATAAGGGAAGGGCTCATAAGAGGAAGGAACAGTTATTTTTTGTATAAATATGTAAAATGAGGAATGTTAAGAATAGAATAAAAACAATACGTTCTTTTTCTTCCTTTGAGATAACAGTATACTCCTTCTTGAAGAACGGAATTCCAAGGTTTCAATCAATTCCTCTGAGACTGTAACAAGTACTTAATTTGTGACAAACAAGATATGTCCGTTTTCGTAATATGCCTTTTGATTGGTGTTATATGTTTCTAGGCATATATCTGCATTTGTTTTCGGTATTCAATCGTTTGAGTATTGATTCGTCTTTCAAAAATCCATTTTCAACATTGGTATCACAGCAATGTTGTTCATGTTTCTCTATCATTGTTGACATTTATAATTTATTTTTGATCAAAATTTTGAGAAACGTCGCCGTCTGACTTTCGGAGATGGAAATCCCGACACCCGCGTACTATTCACCCCTCTCTTTTTATTTTTCGTGAGTCAAAACTCATTTTTGAAAGTATAAGGTCATAGTTTTTGTCGAGACGAGAAAAACAACAGGTGGCTCACCACTAGGGGCCTCCGGACGCGCTCCCACGTGCGGCCAGAAGGAGTGGAGTCGTCAACTCGTGCGCAGCATGCGTGCACGGTAAACCACAAGCACATGCATTGCATATGCACAGTAACTGCACGTGCATGCTCAGCATGCGCGCGGCAACCGCCGGTGCATGCATGGTACGTGTGCTACATAAGTTTACTCTTTTGCCCTTGTTTTTATTATATTATTACCGTTTTGCCCTTGTCTGTTTGTTTTTACGATTATGCCCTTATTTTTTTTTATCAATATAATTGTTTTGCCCCTCACAGACCTAGCTAACTTGTTAACCCAACCCCGTCATCCATTGACCACCGTTGATCGTTGACCTACCATTGACCAACCATTGACCAGCATTGATTGTTGATCGATGTTGACCATTGACTGTTTCCCAAAAGAAAAAAATGGAAAATGCGTTTTTCAATTTTGTTCGTTGTGGATTATATGTAACCTCTTTTGTTCTGCATTTGTTGCAGGAAAAATGACTGTTTCCCGAGAATAGACAAACATAAGGCAATACTTAAAGGGCAAAAAATAAAATTAGCTAATTATCGGTAGAACGACGGTGATGTAGTAACACACATGATCATGGTCAACCAAATACAATGGATCATTTGAAATGGTTATCTTATGCTAAATTTTCAGAAGGTGCTAGCTCTAATGAACACTCTTCCATCAGAATGGTAAGTAGTGTTAGACCGCCAATAGAAGATCAACGTGGTTTTGGATTATAAAAAGCTTGCAGTGGCTTTTGTGAGAGAATACTATAGAATTGAGGCAACAAAGACTTCAACCGTCGAGTTGAGTGTTACTTGGCGCAAAATGAATGCACCTTGGAGGAGCCATAAGGGCTTTCCAAAGGTCTTTCAATGGTTGCCCAATGTGCTTTTAGAATTCTCAGAATAATTTACTAAGAGATTAGAAGAAACTTTCCCAGTTTATGAGATATATGAGTATCTTTGAATTTATTTATTATTTTTCTTAAATTGGTTTGAGATGTTTTAGGTGTAAATTTTTTTTTTTTTTTTTATATTGATGTTGATATGTTTCCTCTGAATATATTACTTCATGTAAATGGCATGCTTAGTTAATGAAAGTTCAATATTATATACTGTTGTAAACTATTATGTTAATTTACAATTATTTGTGGGAAGTTCAAGAAAGTTTTAGTGACTTTGGTGAAGTTATTTTTGCATAAGTGATTATATTAATAATAATTTCGAATTAAGATTTTTGGATGATGATTGGAAACAATAGTGATTTTTTTTATTATTTTGAAACCTTATTTAAAATTATTTATTAATATGATTAGTTGATGCAAAATAGATACATAAATTATAGGCATTCATAATTTGTGCATGTATATCTAATATGTTCAAAACCAATGGCTTCAGCAACTAAGAGCATAGTCGTTGAATTGAACAAATGAGAGAAATTGAACGGTGAGAATTATGAGATATTGAATATGAAAATTCAATATATGCTAGAAAAGTAATAAGTACTAGAAGCTCTTAATCAAGTTATGGAAGAACTTGAGGATGCTATACACTACGTTGAGCTAGTAGAGGATTGCCTCATGGCGTTTGAGCGGGAAACAGATATTTATTGTGTTGGTTTTAGCTTAGAATGGGCTTCAAGCTCCAAGTGCAAGCGTGTTGATTTGTTCAAAAGGTGAAAATATAAAGGATCGAGTTATTCAAGTAAGAAACTAAGAGTTGACCAATATAAGAGAGGAAAATGTCCTTGAGTGAAGATAATTTTAATGGTAAAGTGTTACAACTATAGTTAGAAGGATCACTATGCTTGCGACTGTTGTTAGCCAAATAAGATAAACACCTATTGTATTCTTGAGAACTTTACTTATGTATCAAATTATGTATTATTAACTAAATCTAATCCTTTGTGAACTATAGATTCATGAGCAATAGGCCACATAGCGAATGATAGAAAATCCTTCGTGGAATTTCGACAAGTACTGATTGGAAAAAAAAAAGAATCTATATAGAAAACAACTCTAGAGTTGAAATAAAATGAATTAGCACCCAACAATTAAATATGCGTGATGGACGTACTTGGTTAGTACATTATATATTATATGCTCTGAAGATTTGTTGGAATTTAGTATCTGTGTTAATATTGATTAAACTTGGTTTTGATAGGGCTAGTAAGAGCACCTAGAGGGAGGTGAATAGGTGATTAAAGAAGTTTTTGCAAAACTTAACAGATTAATTCATCTTCCAAGAATAAAAGACTAAAGAAGTAAAATACTATAAACAGTTATATAAAACTACGAATTAAAGTAAAGAGATTAGGGAAAGAGGAATGAAACACAAGGTTTATAATAGTTCGGCTTAGACCAAGACTAGGTCACTCTCTTACACTGATAGCCAACTGGCTGGATTTTACTAAGAACCAAAAGAGATTTTACAGCTATGGTCCTTGATTCCACAATGTAGAACTTCTACTACACTTCCTTAAGGTCTCACAAGTATTTAGTCTCTTTTTTTAGTACAGTTAAGCTCAACAAATGAAATAGCAAAGAACTAGGAGCTTCAGATTTTGAAAATTTTCTTTCACACACACACTCGAATAACTTGAGCGTTCTCCTTATATATTTCTCCATACCTACACAACCGTTGGCACCTTCCAAAGGAGTTCTTCTAATCTACCTGTTGGACAGAATCAATTAGGAAGATCTCGAGTTATTAAAGGAATGTAATGATAGCCCACTAATCCTACTCGCCCATACAATCAGGATCTATGTTTCCATAAGTAGAACGTTCCAAGTATACTTCTCCAATCAACAGATCTAATTATCCAAATTGATTTCAATAGGAATAACTAATCAAGAGATGCTATTTCCAGCCGTGAGATTTTCTTTAACCGTACGAACCAAATCCTTAAAGATATACTTACATATGCACAAGTCTTCTTCATCAGATAAATTCTTTCTTCGTCGGTCTTGAAACTATTAGTGAGAGTAGACTTTAAATCTTGAGTCTAGAGGTCTTCAGACTTTGATGATAGAGTCTGCAAGTCTTCAGACTAGACTGATGGAAATATTTCGTCAACTTCAAAACAAATAAGGAAGTTTTCTCCAACAATCTCCTCTTTTTTTATGATGACAAAACTTTCCCGCAGATTTGAACACTTTTGTCCTGCAAAACAACACTTAAGCAAACCAAAATATCTCATAAAAGATAAGTAGATTAGGATATGGATAATAGTGATTTTGCAACCACAAAAAACATGTTAGTCTTGTAAAATGACTATCATTTCCATAATCATTAACATAGCTTAAGTTACTGCAAGTATCAAAAGATCAAATCAAACAGTCAAAAGCACAACCAAACAAAAGATAAGTCCTCCAAAAATCCAAAATAATCCAAAAATTCAAACCAAAGTCAAATTTGCATCAAACTTCTCCCCCTTTTGTTAACAAGAAAAAGTGGAGAATGAATAAAAAGTTGGTTGAAAATAGAGTTAGAATCATGGTTGTTTTGGAAGGCGAACAAGCTCGACTCTCCCATAGAATTCACTGTCTTCTCAAGCCTTGCAAAACTTTGCTTTAGTGATTGGAAATCTTCACCCTACACAGTAGACTACACTTGATTCTTCAGGGCTTGTAACTGATCATGCAAAGACATTGAAGTGGCCATGAAAGCATTCTTGAGATCCTGCATCTCATACCCCATAACATATTACTGTTTCCTTACATCCAATAGAATCTCTAGCGGTCTCGAAAAATCTATTGTTTGATCTATGGCAGCACTAGGTCCAGCCGAGTCGATTCCAGGGGTTTTGAGAATGGATGGAACTTCAGCAGATTGTCCATCATGACTATGAGTGGACGCTTCTGGATAATGAGAGGCATATACATCCTCTGGATTTGCTACAGAATGACTCACATCACTAGTAAAGATAGGTGAAGATATATCTTGTTGTCCAATAGCTCCCCCTGATTGGTTGCCTTCAGGTGGAGTAGGTAAGATTTCTTCTTGATCAACTTCAGCTTCAGAGTGATGTGCGTCAGTAGTTCCAGCTCCTGCCATCTCAGAATCACTGGACAAGGAGACAGCCAAAGTTGGCTCAAAATAGTTCTCTTGATCCTAGTCTCTCTCTTCTTCTCCTTCTTGTCCTCTTTCTTCTCCTCTTTTTGCTTCTTATTCTTCCTCTCTTCTTTCTTCCTCTATCCTCCTCTGTTCTTCATCTTCTTTCTCTTTTTCTCCTTCTTCCGACTCTTCTCGAGTCTCTTGAAAGCTGACAAAACTCTTTAAATTTCTTAAGGCTGAAAGAGTTATTTCATCATCATCTTCTTCATCCTGCATGATGAGAATTCCTTCTTCTTTACTGAAGCAATCATGGGCTCTTTGCATTTCCTTTTGGCTACAGCAGAGTCTTGTTTTGCTTTAACGAGAGACTTCTCTTTTATGTGCTCTAACATCTTGTTCAGCTCTTTCAAATGCATATTTGTGATCATTTTAAATCCAATCACCATTGGAGAGATGCTTGTCAAACATAATAAAGCAAATATGTGAATTTTAAAATGTCTAAAAAGGCGCGTGAAAAGAGCAGAGTAAGGGAGTTGTCCCTTATCTTTTACCATTGTCCTATACATGTGAAACATGATGGTGTGAGGCAGAGAGAATCTGAATCTAGCATTGATGGCATACATCAATTTCGCTTCAGACCGAGAGACATCAGTCTTGGATGTCAACTTTGGATAAATTCAGTTGATTACAATCTTGTGCAGTAAGATGTTGGAGGCATTCATCCTAGAGTAGGAAATTTTTCCTTTAGCATCTCGATCCTTCACTAGTGATAGAGTAGCATGAGGAACGGACACGCTAATTGGTTGAAAACTCGCTCTTTCCACCCCAATTATGTTAGCCAATGTGTCCATATTCACCAAATTTTTTTTATCCCTCACTGTGAAAGAGAAACTGTCTGCATCAATGAAAGATAAGTTCGAGTAAAAGTAAGCTGTGAGTTTAGGATAAGTCAGGGGTGAGTGCGGTTCCCGGGTAAAACCAGGAACCCGAGGTTCCGGTTCGGTTCCCGGTTCTAAAGGGACTGGTTCCAGTTCCCAGTTCCCTTTTTTGGGAATCGGTGGTTCCAGTTCTGGTTCCGGTTCCAGTGGGATAGGAACCAGAACCGGTTAAGGCTGAAAAAAGCCCCAAATCAGAAATGTCCCTGCCTTTGCTCGACACTCTCATAGCAAACAAGAAGACTAGTTCTCTCTTCTCTGAGTCTCTCCCGTTCTCTGTCTCTGCTTGACACCGCCACCGCCGCTCGCCCTCGACGCCACCGCTAACCTCTGCTCGGCGAGCCACCGCCGACCTCTGCTCGACGACACCGCTGCTCGCCCTCGATGCCACCGCCGACCTTTGCTTGGCGAGCCATCGCTAACCTCTGCTTGGCGAGCTACCGTCGACCTCTACTCGACGCCATCGCCGCTCACCCTCGACGCCACTGCCGAACTCTACTCGGCGAGCCATTGCTGACCTCTGCTCGACGCCACCGCCGCTTGCCCTCGACGCCATCGTTGACCTCTGTTCGGCGAGCCACCACTGACCTTTGCTTCTGTGATGATTTAGTCTGTAAATCTCTAATATTCTTCTCATTTCCTGCAGCTAAGTAACTACTGCTCCTTTGAGGGCGTATTATATTGCAAGCCCCACTTTGATCAACTGTTTAAGATGACTGGCAGCCTGGATAGAAGTTTTGAAGGTGATCGAAAGTCTCTAGCACAAACTTGAATCTCTTAGTGATTCACTTTTTGACAGTCCATTTTGCATGTCTGTGTAGGTACTCTGAGAACTGTCAATAAATCTGCTGATCAAGTAACCCTTGGTTGCCAAGTCCCTATGCGACTAGCTTCATTATATGAGCTAGATTTAGCTAAATCAGTTGCTTCTGCAACATATCGAGTTCTTAAGAATATGCTAAGATGCTTATGATGGTTGATTTTTGACAGGTACAAACAAACAACAAAGTTTCGAGATTCTTTTCTGGAACTCGAGAGAAGTGTGTTGCATGCAAAAAGACTGTTTATCCAATTGAAAAGGTAAGCGTCAGAAACATGCTGGCAAGCTACTACTTTTTATGGAGCCATTTTTTGGCATCAAATGAACATTAAGCCTCAACCAAAAATATAAGTGGTTGTGACTGAGGGTCATCATTGTGTTAATCAGTGATTGATCTACCCTTGTTTAAGTGATGTGGAATGAGTACATCACAATTATCCACCAAATTTAGAGTAAGCATGAGTAATTTGGCAACATAATTAATGTCATCCACATTGTTCGCACAAAGTACAAAATGAAAAGCTTTGATGAATCACAGTCATTTTAGCATGAGTTCTTGCATTTCTGTCCATATGATTTCATCTAAGCCATTCGTCTTTCTATACTTAATTGTTTTTTAGAAGGATTGGTTATTTGATGCAATCTACGGCTGAGCATAATTTATCTCAAGAGTTCATTCTTGTTCATCTTGTAGCTTCTTAAATTAATCTGTTGGCTATTGATTCTTTCGGTGGCGTTGATGGAACATCATATCATAAAGCTTGTTTCGGGTGCAGCCATGGAGGTTGTGTTATTAGCCCATCAAACTACATCACCCATCTCAATCGCCTCGACTGTAAGCACCACCATAACCAACTTTTTAAGGTAAAGGGGAACTTTAGCTAGCTAGACAAGCATGCGAAAATAGAAGAGGTACCTAAGTTGCCAGTTGCCGAAGTTGTAGAGTAAACTCCACTTATATTATGAAATACGCTCCTCTAAGCAACTAAGTCTGATGGTATGTCTCAATTAATGTGTGGATGATTGATTAGTTAGGGGTCCCAGATTAGATGATGAATGGGCATCATTTCCTTCTAAAACACAAACCACATCATTATCTGTTTACTTACAGGTTTTTCAATTTGTGGCTTAATCTTTTGGTTTGAGAATTTGGGCAAGGTCTGTGAGGTTTGGAAAAGACAATGATCAGGGAGACAGTATTGAGATCTTTATATTATAGATTCGAGGTTTGTGTATTATTGTAGTGTGAAGCAGTTTTGTTTTCTCCCAGTATGAAATCAACTCTCTGAGGCCAACATAGACTTATCTAGTTTGTTATTTTCACTTTCCATTTTCCAAGTCTATAGTTTTCAAGAAATTATGTACATGATCTGATATGATATATATAAGAAGTTTGTGCATACCCATCTTGCTCCAGTGTGAACTGGACCATAACCATTGATTGCAGTGTATTCATTGATATTTGCTTTGTCTAGTGTGGTTCTTAAAGTGATGAAGATGCAACTTGTTCAGCATCTGCTGGAGCCAATTCTAGAGCCTTTAATTCGAAAAGTGGTAAGTTTGTTTTTGTTTTTTTTTAATGGTGGAAAGTAACCAACGGCATTTGTTAGTCATTTTGAGTTATTGTTTGATTTAAATTGCATTTGACCTTGCTTCAACTTAATGATGATGGAACATACTGGCAACTTTTAATTTGTTTTTGCAATTATAGCAGTTCATGCTTGACATATGTGGGCACAATAATTATAGTTAATCAAGCATCTCCTTTCTTATCTGGAAACTTCTTATTGGTTTTGATTATGTATGTCCAGATTCCTGGCACTTGTATGTCTGCTAAGATGTGGTAAGTTATCGTAGAGCATGCACGTACATTATAGTTCAAATCTGAAAATGAAAAAAAAAAGAAAAAAGAAAAAAAAAAGAATCTATTGGAACCTGGAATTGACTCTGGAACCTGTGACAGGGTAGGTTCCAAGTTCTTGGTTCTGACAGATAGGTTCTAGGTTCCAAAAAATGAGGAACCTATACCCGAGGGTAGGTTCCAGGTTCTAGACGGAACCGAATCGGAACCTAGAACCGCTCACTCCTAGGATAAGTAGTAGTAGATTCAAAATAAAATCGCTCAAATTGTAGTAGAGCAAACTTCTCTCGCAGATTTACTTTTATCGAATCAAAGAAATCAAAATCGACATTCCTAGGGTTCATAACCCCTCTCTTCATTAAACTCGAGTAAACCCTCTTGTGGTTCTTCGATTTGAAAAGGCTTGAACCATCACTAGCAATCTTTGTAGCCACTCCTGTTCTAGGCTGAAAATGGGCAAACATTTGTTCATCGTCATCCTGTCATTGTGGCTGATTAGCAGTGCCAAAGTGCGGGTCATTCGGAAAATTTGAGAAGGCTCTTTCAGCCAATCCCTTTTCTGCAATGCCCATTCTCTTCATATCTCGCAGAAATAGAGTCTCGTTCTTATAGCCTCTCTCTCGCAAGTATTCATCGATTAAGGACGTAGCAGTTCCCCCTCTTTTCATACTAGAATAAAGCTTGAAAGCAACCGTATGAGTGAACATTCTTATAGGTTCCACTTCTTCCAAAATTTCTTCTTCTGGATGAGTCGGTGAAGGAGACTGACGCTGTTGAGAAGGTTGTTGCTGACTTGGTCGCTGTGGTGGAGAAGAATCTTCTTCCTCAGTCAAGTCGAAATGCGTAGTTAACTCATGCATGTGTCGTGGTTCCCTGCTTGCGATTCTCAAGGATTCCCGAAGACATTGTTGCTTCAAGAGAGAAATTGCAAACTTGCTCGAAAAGATGAAAACTTTTTGGATTAAACAAGAGTGAAAGTGAAAGTAAGTAGGAGTTTAGTATGTTAGGATGAAGAAGACGAATTTCAACAGTATATAAAGCAAGTGGAGCAAGGTAAATGAAACGACATAAAAGGAAAAATAAAAATACATTTTCGAAAATGAATAAGCGCCTTAAATAACGTCTTTAAAAAAAAAATGATAACTGCCTTTTTGAAAAAGAATAAATGCTACGAATTCAAAAACTTGGAAATATAATTTCAACAATCAGCGATTAATGAGTAATCATACCTTTTCAAGTTTTTATCCAAAAGTTAAATTACTAGAGTCGAAATTACTTACAGTCGTAACTCTTGGTCTTCCGAGTCCGAGCTCCTTTAGACTTTATCTCTAAGTCTAAGCTTCTTTAGACTTTACCGACTAAAAGATGTGATGTTTATTCTGGTGCGAATAGACTCAAATAGGCTTTTCTCCAGTGGCTTTGTAAATATGTTTGCCAGTTGATTCTTTGAATCAATGAATTGAATCATAACTTCATTTTGAACATGATCTCTAATAAAGTGGTGTCGAATCTCTATGTACTTTGCTCTTGAATAAAGAATTGGATTCTTTGTGAGATTAATTGTACTGGTGTTGTCACATTTGATCTCGGTGCATGAGTCTTCGATTCCAAAGTCTCTAAGTTGTTTACCCATAAGATTTTAGAACAGCAACTTCCAACTTCCAAAGGCTACATACTCTACTCCTGCTTTTGAAAAAGCTATAATACTTTGCTTCCTTGAGAAGCATGATACAATCCTGTTACCCAGTAGTTGACAAGTACTGGAAGTACTCTTTCTATCAACCCTACAACCTGCTAGATCTGTGTTTGAATAACCAAGGTGAGTAAAGTCTCCTCCTTTTGGATACCACAGACCTAACTTTGAGGTAGTTGCAACGTATTTGATGATGCGTTTTGCAGCACTTAGATGAGATTCTTTTGGATCATATTGAAATCTAGCACAAATGCAAACACTAAAAAAAATGTCAGATCTAGAAGCAGTAAGATAAAGAAGTGGGCCAATAATACTCCTATAGAGCTTTTGGTCAACTTTTTTTCCTCATTCATCTTTATCCAACTTCGAAGAACTAAACATTGGTATCTCAGTCTTTTTGCAATTCTCAAATCCGAACTTTTTCACAAGTTCTTTTGTATATTTTTCTTGATGAATGAAAATTCCTTCCTCTAATTGCTTCACTTGTAATCCAAGAAAGGAAGATAGTTCACCCATCATGCTCATCTCAAATTCATCATGCATAGTCTTAGAAAACTTCTTGCACAGATTTTTGTTAGGTGATCCAAATATAATATCATCAACATAAATTTGAACAAGTACAAAGTTTTTACCTTCTCTTTTAATAAACAAGGTAGTGTCCACTTTTCCTTTGACAAAACCATTTTGAATTAAAAACTTACTTAACATGTCATACTATGCTCGAGGTGCTTGCTTTAATCCATATATAGCATTTTTTTTTTCAGTTTGAATACTAAGTCTAGTCTCTTTGGATCTTCTCCGGGAGGTTGTTCCGCATAGAGTTCTTTTTGGATGAATCCATTTAGAAATGTACTTTTGATGTCCATTTGGAATAACCAGAAATTTTTATAACAGGCAAAAGCAAGTAATAATCTAATTGCTTCTAACCTTGTTATTGGTGCGTAGGTCTCATCATAGTCTATCCCTTCTTCAGTGTTTGTAACATCAGAATCATCATTATTTTTTAAGGCAATTGACTTCTTACCTTTATGATCTTATTCCTTGTTGATTTACTCCACTTCATAAAACTGAAGTGTGCCAACCAATTCGTCTATGGAAAGTGGCATGATCCTTTGTGTTTCCCTTATTGAAGTCTTTACATGATTCTAGTCTTTGGAGAGTCCATGCAATAATTTGTTGACCTTCATTGGTCCTGTGATTGGCTGTCCTTGATACTCTAGTCCATTTACAATTTCAGTAAAACGACTGAACATGTTAGTGATAGATTCTCCTGGCTTCATCTTGAAGGCTTCATAATGTCCAAGTAGAATGTTGATCCTTGTTTCTTTCACTCGATCAGTTCCTTCATAGGTAATATGCAGCCTATCCCAGACTTCTTTGGCTGTTTCACAAGAAGATATTCTGTTATACTCAGTAGGAGATAACGCATAATATAAAGAATAAATAGCTTTAGCATCAAGAGCTTGTCTCTTGATTATTTCTTCTTGAGTCATCTCGCTAGCGTCTGCAACTTCTTTTCCTTTTTCTAAAATTGTTGTAGCTTTAGGAATAATTCCTTTTTTCTACCTTGACCTGAACCTTGACCTGAACGCGGCTACTTGTTCAATCAGGTTCCTCTCTATCAACTAGGCCCAACCATATAGCTCATTGTAATCTTTCAGGTCGAATGGCACCAGCGGATTCTTCAACTCTGGTTGGAGGCTGATCCTGAACCTCCTAGCTCTATTAGCTGGATCCTCTATCAGTCTCGGGACGTACTAAGATAACTCTAGAAATTTTTAGATACTATATTAACTAGTGGCATTTTAAAAAGGGTGGATATCAATTTTTATAGGTTCAATCTGACCGTGTATCCATACACGATTATTTTACCAGGTGTTTTTTATATGAAGAAAAATATGCCAAGTTCACTATTTTAATTGAGACATTTGAGTGCAATGCACGGTGTCCTTGGCCAGGATTGAATGATCGTGTGATGACTATGAGAATCTATCACGAGCTGTTAAGCCAGACGATGCCCCTATATGGGATGCCCCAAGTCAACGGATGCCAGTCGCAGTGGATGCTGGACCGATGCTTTATAGTGGAATGCCATCTAGGTATAGATGTTGTCGTGCTCGATGGTGGCTACACCGAAAGACTGCTAACTGTTGAGTCGGCTATGGCCGTTAGGTCGTAATCAATTGGGAAGCATGAATGAGTGAAATTGACGTGCTTGATTATGGGACAAAATTGTGTGGCACGGTATGAGACGTGTCATAATGATTTGGCCTTATAATCGGGACCCCTATAGTTGTTTGAGATATGAGATGTGGCGTTCCAATTGATTGAGTTTTATTACTGCTTATGTCTGTGATATGAACTGTACTAAATACTGACATGCAGGAAGGATCTGAGATGAGGTAAGTCTCTGTGGTTGTGTGGTTGTGTGGTTAGGCCGCCTCTAGGTGTATTTTCTTCAATGTCGGGGTTTAGGGAGTAAACTTGCTGAGACGTTGTCTCACTCCATCGTAGGCTTAACTTTTCAGGTCCTTAGATAGCGGTTCATCTGAAACGTTTTAGTTAGCTTCGGGGGGTTACCGAGTGGAGCATGGACGTCCTTGTCCCCTGGAGTCATTGGGCTATTAACTTGTCGTGACCATTGTTTGAGTCGATGATGGCCTATCTTAGAGGGTACCTCATCAATTTAAGGCGTGATTCCGCCATGGACTCAATGGGTATAGGGTAGGTCCCCTTCAGGGTTTTAATATCCTTGCCATTGCGCTCAATGCCACTTTGGGCGAGGGTGCAGCTAACCCTTCTGATGGAGTTGTGGAGGACCCAAAGCCTCGGAGCCTGTGGAGGTGGAATCCGAAGGATCGGTGAATGTGTCAGACTAGTAGATCATAGGACGTCTTCTTTTTTAAAGTTGATCTTTTTGTAGACAGACTATTTTTGTATATAACCTGGTTTGTTTATAAATGCGTGTTTTGTTTGTGAATTTGTTGTCCTACTTTTTTATCCCATGTTGTCTGCTGTCAGGGGTTTTTATTTCGCTTTTGCATATGTAATAAAATGAATTGGTGGGCAACGTGTCCTAGGACATTGCAAATTTTATCGACCACCGAGAAATGTACACGCGCTCGAGGCTCGGGGCGTGACACATAACATGACTGAAAAGATACCCAAAAAACGGATGAGTATGGAATGATTGAGGTATTAGGAATTTGGAACTGGAGCAAAATTAATGATACACATAAAGATACGTCTAGATGGAGTGTCTGTAACATTTTATTGTTTCATCAAAAATCAACAATTGAAAAAAATTTCTTGATTTTTTACTTTTTTCTATCATTTATGAAAATGAGTCAATATTAAATATTTTCATATTGACTAATTCCTGCATTTACATACTTTTGTTGATGATAGAAACTTTTTTTTTTGTTGGCTCATTTTCTTAAGCAATACAAACAACATAAAGTTTTTTTTTTCTTGCTGATTTACTGAGAAACAACTGAAATGTAAGAAGAAAAATATAATCTAAGCATGTAATATATCGTGAAAACATAACATTCTGTAAGTCAACAATGTTAACCAAAAAAAGAATTCAAGAACTATGGAGTAAAAGGATACACTATGTCAACAGAAGTTCAAATCTTTTAAGATCTTCAAGGGAAACACTATGAAAATGCCCAAAGAGTACGGGAAGCACGTTTGTTATATGTAGGAAAGATAAAGAAGTTCATATATCTTTCCAGAGTGATTGTTTTTTTAAATAAAACTGATTAATGTCGTTTCTATTAGCACATCACTGGAACAACTTGTAAGAATATGCACTAATTTTTCAAGATCTTACTTTGAAGTATGGATTAGACACATGGGTTTGGAATAGTGGTCAATGAAACAATTGATCGTTAAGTGATATTGTCAAGTGTGGTTGGTGGATCCAATTTCATCCATTCCATCGAGAAAACTTCGGATCAATATCTGATGATGATGTTTATACTTATTTCCACGAGCTTGACAAATAAATTAGAATGGTTGATTGGGTCGGACTTGAAATGGTTAAAGATCGTCCATCTGCCTGATTTAGCTGAAAATTTGTAACGAAATCAAAGGGATTCTAGAATGGAATCTAAGATTTAGCTCAATTGTTATTTGATTTGCTCATCTCACAATTTAAATTCTGTATCGATCTAAATGTCATTTCAGATATATCTATGGGTTTCAAAAGTTGGTCTATCAATGAAGTAACATAGGCCTTGTTTGGTTCAGCTTTGGGAATGGGCTTTGGGACTCTAAAGTCCATTGGCCAAATGCAAACGTGTTTGGTTCGATTTTTTGGGCAATTTTGGCAAGATGCAATTGCATCTCCAAATGACCCTAAGGGCCCTTAGTCTAAAGCAGTCGGAGGTCATTTGGGAACTTGCATTTCCGAAATGTAAGTTCTAGTTATTGTTCACTTCGAGGTTATTGTTCATCTATGAGGAAAACCACCACACGGAGGCCGACGGTCATCGGCCAAGGGGTCGCGCGCACCAGCGACTCATCGGCGACCGTCGCCTGAGGGTTGCCCGACCCCGACAACCGTCACCGGACCTTGGTGACGCTTGGGTCGCACGACCCGAACCGATGGCCTAAATTGTGCAACCCACGCGGCTGCTGGAGGTCGGGCGACCGTTTGGGGGCCGAGATCCGGCGATTTGGCCGCGATCCGGCGTCCGGTGGCCGAACTTAAAAAAAAAAATACAAATATTTTTTTTTTTTTTTTTTAATTTAATAAGTCATTTACAAATGTAAATTTTACCAAACAATATTTATATTTCGGAAAACCCTATTCATCCAAAGGTATTTGCATTTTTGCAAATGCATTTCCCAAAAGCTTAACCAAACGGGCTCATAATGACAATCAGATTCAAATTTGGTAGTTGGATCTGGCTCCACCCATTCCATCAAGAATAGCTGCTTCAAATTGGTTCATGAAATTTTTGGAGCATCTTAAAACATTTTTCAAATTGAGCAATGTTCGACCAAATATTGGTGTAGCTGTAACCAAAAGTTGTCATTGTGATATCCTTTTCATACGTGCTTGATGAAAACAAACTATTTGTTTCGTTGTGCATTGCTGAAGCCCTAAAAAGAGTTCTTGAATCGGCTAAGGAAGAAGTCCTTGAGACATCTTAAACATGATCATCACAATAATGGACTAGGAGAGGGTTGGGGTGTGAAGTGAAAAAAACACAAGACTGGAAATCTTTCAAGAGAAATCATAAAATTTTGGGAATGTGGTCAAATCTTGGTGAAGGTAAAGAATTGCAGGGGGTTTCAAAAACAGAAAAAAGAAAATAAAAGAATCGACTGGAGAGTGGACGATATTTGCAAGTATTTCTGAATATAGCATGCTTTTTTCATCAATGACGACAAAACATATGTGGTTATCATGTGAAATGACTGTAATTGTTAACCTCACACTGCAATAGGATATGATAATAGGTTTTGGATCCATAGCAATGAAAACTTTTAACTTTACCACAATAGAATTTCCTAGTCACTGCAATGCAAACTTTTTCACAAAAGCAATCAAGTACACTCAAGTGCCATTGTGTTTGGAAAAGTTTTCTAGGTGGGTGTGAAGAAAAAGAAAGTGCAGAAAAGATATTCTTTGTGTTGGTTGGAATCACTCCAATGGACTATGATTTTAGTGATTGGTACATTGTTCGATAGATTTAGAACGAAATTTGACTAGCTTGTTCATGTGTAAAATCTAGGAAATCATTGACCGTCCGTTTTAATGTTGCTCAAGCAAGCATTTGGTTGGCTCAATGTCAAAGAAAAAAGAAATGGATTTCCATTGATTTATTCCACGTCATAAAATTTTGCAGAGCTGCATTCATTTGCTAATTATCAACGATGTAAAAACTTAATTTTGAAATGAAAATGGATTATGAATTTAATGTTTGTACATTGTTGAAAGATTAAAATGAAATTAGACCAACTTGTTCATGTAAAGGATCTAAAAAATCATTGAACTTCCACTCTCTATTGGATGGTTAATGAAGCTTGCGTGTTTGTAAGGGGTGCCGGGAGATAGAGGAGCTTCCGAATTCAAGTGAAGGACTAGTTAAAGCTTACACGTTAATGTTGATTTGGAGCTTCCATACTCATGTGAAATTCAAATTGTGGAGTGAGTTGGACTTAAAAATATTAAAGATGGTTGATCTATCCGTTCAATTGGCAATTTAAAGAAAGTAAAAGTAATTAGTGTCGCGACCTACTACTTCCATTTGGAGGGGAAATGGCACATAGGTTTAAGGGTATTGCCCAAATGATGAGCTTAAGGCACTTGATTAGACATGGGCCCTCCCAGCTCTTACTCCATTCGACATTGGAGTATTTAATGTTAAATGAAATTGATGGTATAAGTATTCTCAAATATGTCACCACTACCCTATTAGAATCAACTAGAAACCAAGCAAAGTATGTGTTCCTATGCAACTAGAGAATTTAGAATCGGAGACTTGATTAAACTAATTAAGCAACTAGTATACTTTCGTCACCTAATCTTGTTCAACAAGATGTTTATCAAGTTGGATTGATTTTAAGACTCTATCCATTAACATGTAATGTGATCATGTAGGTGTGCAATAAGTAAAGTATCAATCAATAACAAAGGAGGTATTAAATAAATTGCAAGAAAAAAAAATCTAGCACTAATAGATAAGAAAAATCCCATTCCTAACTAGAATAAAGGGAAACAATAATCAACACATTGAGAACATGTAATCCAATGATAATTGAAATAGAAATGTGCAAACAATAACCTAGCATTTGTCTTTAAGAATATTCAAAACTTTATTTATAAACTTTAAGAGCTTGTTCAATTTCGAGCGCAATTTTTTATCAAGAATTTTCATACATTTTAAGGAAAAATACTCCAAAGTTAATTTTAAAGTTTTTTCCTAATTTTGGAGGAAATTAAAATTTTCGGAATTTTATAATTTTTTAAAATATTTTTCAATTAAATTTTTTTTCGGTTTTTTAATTAAATTATTTTTTAAAATAAAATAAAATATTCCCTTAACCTAGCCCGAACAAGAGTTGTTATAAGTCTTTCCAGCTTGGGCCTTGGACGCAAATCGGGCTATTACACTACGCCCTTCCTTCCAACAAGGCCAATCTGGTAAGGAACAAATTCAGCCCAAAGAGTCATCACATGTAGCCTCAAGCCCACTACGGTTGAATTAAACCTAAATTTGACCAAGCCCGCCCAAGGTACTCAAACAAGTCTTTCTTTTGTTCTCCGTCGTCTACGCCCGCTCACATTCCCAGAACTCCAACCTCTTCACCGCATCGTTCCCCAACATCAAAACTCCTCCTTCTCTTTTATTTCAATATTAAGGTTTTTGGGGAAAGAAGAAAAAAAAAAGAAAAAACGCACACCAAAGGGAAAGCTCACTTGTTGACAAAGCTCTCAAGGCACTAAGCCAAGGCTCACTGTTATCCACCACTCCGTAGCCACGACAGCCCGGAAACTAATGGTCGAACTTTAACTCTGGCGGCGCTAGATCTTCATCTCCGACCACCATTATCTATCGCTTACCATATATCGATCTAACACCACCGGACCATCACTAACCACCACCGTGGCTTACCACCGAAAAAACCAAATTTGCTTCCAACATCCACCATCACATTGGCCACTCATCCCCGTTCAATGGCGGAGACGCAACATTTATCAAACAAAGTGCAACGCAGTGGCTTCATTGTCATTGAAAATCAAGTTTAACAACTAGTGACCGAACGAGCCACATCAAGACGCACCTTCAGATTCGAACCAAAACAAAAGTCATTTCTTAAACACTTCTAAGAAACATTTCGTCGAGCAAGTCTCAGGCGTTCGACTAAAAGCAATATGGCATGTCGATGACCCAACACTTTGGTGTCAAGTTCATCCTACATCAATCAATCAAAGGACATCTTAAGTTGATGAAGATATTTTATACAGATCCCTGACAAAGGACATCTTAAGTTGATGAAGATATTTTATACAGATCCCTGACATGCTTTCACAGAAACAAACCAAACCTCCGTCTCATTTTTACAACAACACTAACTGAGGCATTATATTGACTATCGAGCATTTAAAGCACACTCGCTGAAAGAGAAAGAAAAACCAAACTGACAAGGCTCAAACTTGCGCCCAAATTTGCGACCATCAACAAGCAACAATCTAAAATAGCAGCGCACAAACAGACGGGGACGGGACTCCTGTGACGCCAGCTACCCCTGCCGGCCTGACCCCCGACGGGACGTCTTCGCGCGACACTCGCTGCGGTTGTAATGTTCCCCATCGTACCAGTGTCCTCGTCGCGCTGCAGAGGGAAAAAGAGAGGGAAGAGATGAGCAGTGCACAGGCCGGGCCGGAGGGAGAAAGAAAAAGAGGAGGGGAAGGAAGCTGGGTCGGGCCGAGAAAAAGAGAATGGGCCGACCCACACGGAAATTCAGCACGAAAACAAAGGGGGAGAAGCCTCACGTGCCAAACTCAATAACCAATTTCGTACATGCAAAATTTGTTCCTTTTCCTATTCTCTAATAAGCATGGGCGTATTACTCAAATCATATTTACTAATCAATTTCAAAATTAGGAAAAGCTGGAATCCGCTTTGCTCTTGCTTAAATTCTTGCTTGGATGGTGATTCCCATTTTGTCAAAAATAAAATAAAATTGTACATCACAAAATAACAACCATGAACAACATCATAGAGCATGCATTATTAGACATCACACTCGTCACTTACATGAATCATACTGATTCATAAAATATGTTCGCGCATACACGACCTATATCTAATTTACAGGCAATTCTTACAATCATAGAAAAATAAAACATATATTTTCAAAAGTGTCTTAAATTTCTCCAAATTGAGGAATGTTGGAACGAATTTTGGTATAGATGTAGACCAATTGATGTTGACACCTGAATTTTTGTTAATAAACTGAGTACACGTTTTTCCTAAGAAAATAAAACACACATATATATTAATATATAAATGAGTAACAAAGAAATGAGGCTATAAATAAAACCCAGACCCATCGGGCTCATCTCGCACAACCCAAGACCGTTAGGTTCTTCAGCCCAAAAGAAGATATGGAAAATGCCTGCCGAGCCTCAAAGTCTTTCTAGGTTACTTTCGTAAGGAAGACAGGGAGAGGAGCACGCACCCACGAAGAGCACGCCGGCACGGCCAAGAGAGAGAGGTGGAGTAGGTGGAGGAGGCGGCATTCACGGAAAGTTCACCTCCATCGTCTCGGCGTTCTTGATGCTTTCCTCGTATCGAGAGCGCAGAGCCAAAAATCATGCTAGTTGTTTTGGGATTCATTAGTGAATGCAGGGTAGTGGATCGGCTGCAAATTCAACTCCATCGAGGCATCACCGTCTGAACTCCGTCCACTAGACAGACTGTAAGCACGTAATCTGCTTGACTTGAAAATTTAAATAATTGCTGAGATATATACATTATCTTGGCAGAGGCCAAGGGGTGAGAAAGAAACTTCGCACGCATAAATGTTTGATGCGATTGGTTGTGCTTGTTTGATGGTATTACTATTTCCGAGTCTCGTTAGGTTGAAGTCCATAATTGTTGGCAGGGCCCTGAAATGATTGACCAAAATAAAGAGGAAGAGGAGCTCGAAGGCAATCCTAAGCATGGAAACTAAGCCATAATCCGAGTTCGACGTGCTTTTGAGTTTTAGGGGAAGCGACACGTGCCTAAACTTTACTGATTATCTTTACCGTAGCATGGTACATGCGGGGATCCGCATTTTCCTTGACAGTGAAGAACTCGAAGATGGTGAAAAAATTAATGAAGTTTTGAAGGCAGTGAATGAGTCTCGGATCTGCATATCCATTTTCTCTCCAAACTTTGCCTCCAGTTCATGGTGTCTCTGTGAGGTAGCCCGCATGGTAGAATGCATCTCGAAATCAGATCCAAAGAAAGAGATCATCCCCATTTTCTATGATGTGAAGGCTGATGATGTGAAGCTCAAAACCAATTTATACAAGAAAGCCATACTCGAGCAGAAGGAGAAGGTTGGCTCTGATGAATTGGAGCGATGGGAAAGTGCCCTTGTCGAGATTGGAGGTAGAATTGGATGGGAACTTTTGGGCAAACGGTAAATTTCCTCACATGGTATCGAGTTAGTAGGTCCTGAGTTGGAATTTTCCAAGCCAATATTTGCCTCTCCAATGCATATTTATATGCTTTAGGCTAAGGTCAAAGGTTAGCCTATACTTAATAGAGAGTGTTAGAATATTTTAATAATAATTAAATAATAAAATAAATATTTATCTAACAGTTTAAACTTTTAGAATATTTAGTGGTGGTCCAGCAAAACTTCACATAATATCAAAGTTAGGGAGTCTTGAGTTTGAATCTTCCTAACCTTACGAAGAATTTTAATTTCAACCCCAATTTTTTTAATAATAAAGTTATATTTCCTGGAAAGTAGAAACAGAAAATGGGCAATAGTTTCTCAGAGATGATGTTGAAGCGCTAAGCCTTTTGTTCGGTGGTCACGGCTTCGCACAAGAAGATTTAGCTTGTCTGAGGTTCCCCTGATATTAACTACTTGTGCTTGATTGGTGCTATGCAAAAGAAATAAAATAAACGGAGCTTCAGTAATCAGTTAAAAAAAAATTAGAATTGCATCTAATTGAGGACATGGAAAGAGGCCCTAATTGACGTCGCAGCTATGAGGGGGTTCTTGAAAACTAACAGGTGCTCTGCTATTTCACCACTAAATGCGAGATACATAAGTCATTCAACTGAACTTTACAAAAATAGAGAGTTCCAATGCCCAATGCAACCCTTTTGCATACAAATAGTTGTACACTCGAGCAAATTCGTATCCCATGGAATAACTCAAGAATAGAAAAAATGGTACAGAAAAGGAATGGAAAAGATTTAACTGACGAGAGAAAGTTTGATTTAAGTTATTCTGTAAAATAGGCTTAATTTGTTGCAAAACAGAGAAAATCTTATTGGAGATTAGAACAAGATAAAGATCATTCCGATTTGAGTCCACTGTTGACGAAACACAGTTAAATATATTCGTTACAAAGGTGTGTGAGTTTTTGTAGGACTTTTTAAATGAATGTTCGAGGTGTCTTCAGGTCCTCTGCAATACATAGAGGAACAATTCCAATATTCTGCAGCCATTAAAAAGATTGACACAAAGTTATCAACGTTTTGGTCATAAATTAGTAGTAAAAGGTAAAGGGCAGAATTTAACAATAAATTATCGACTAAGTTCCAAATTGACCATTTCAATATAAAGAGGAAGAAATGCTCGAAGAAATAGGAGAATCTCCTCTCGTTGCACATAATATAGATAAAGGAGTTAGTATGATGCTACAAACTAAAATCCTTTTTTGTTAGAATCTCACTAAGAATAATTCGTAAGAATGTGCCATCATTTCTCAAGATTTTACTTGCTATAATTTGCTTATCTCATAATTCAAATCCCTTAGAAACCGACATCTCATTTCAAATCGATCCCTAAATTTCAAATGATGGTCCATCAATGAAGTAACATAATGATGACCCATTCAAGTTTGGTAGTTTGATCCAATTTCACCAATTCCATCAACAATATCTATTTGACATTGGTTCATGAATCTTTTAGAGCGTCCTAAATTTCCTCAAATTTAACAATGTCCGACCAAATTTTGGTTGGCTGTAGACTAATTGGTTGTCATTTGATATCGTTTTATCCTACACCCAATAAAACAAACTTTTTCTTCATCATGCATTGTTGCGGGCTACTGAAGAGGTTTTGAGACAGCTGACATATGCTACAAGAAGGAGGACTCATTCATTCAACTTCTTTGACAGGTTAAAGACCGACTTTTAGAGGAAGTTTCAAATTGACTTTAGCAAGACATTATAAAGAGCAAAGTTGGGGTGAGTGAGTATACACAAATACGAAGATTGCAATGTGAGATCCTGAGAAGCTTTTGATGAGCTCGGAGATGAAAAATTGTCCAAAAGGTTTTAAACTTATTCGACAATCAATTCATTCTTAAACCTTTCAATCGTGCCAATTTGGTATTAAATTTTTTGACAATTTACCAATTTAGTCCTATACATTTCGATAATATATTAATTTAATCATAAATATTTTAACAATCTATTAATTGGTTGGTAATCGCTGAAGTGGCGGTTGAGTCATCACCAGCCGTCCTACATTGCATGACAAGCGCCAATATGGATAACTTTTACAATTTTAATTTTTTTTTTAATTTTATGATTTCTTTTCTTTTTCTTCTTTCTTTTTCACCATTTTCCCTCCGTTGGCTCTCACCCGAGGCTAGCATCCTCAAAACTAGTTGACTTGATTTAGTCTTAGACTAGCATGATTAAGCTCCAAGTTTGGTTCCTCTGTGAAATTTTCAAGCCATTATCCTTTTTCCTCTTACTAAAAAAAAATGCACCCAACAAGAAAATAACCAACAATCATATAACATAGCATAATATATATGTGTATATTATTCATACGCTCTTGTTATTTATGAACTCGGGAGCAATAGCTGAAAAGTTCACATTCATAGGTCGCATATGTGTACGTCACTAAAGGCCTGACACTTCCATGTTATATCTTAGTCAAAGGGGATCTTATCACAAGAATAGTTTTTTTGGAAAATAAAACTTCCATCGAAGATAAACAAATGCAAGGCTTTCATAAAATTAACGAATGAGGTGGGTTGATGAATGATGGGGAACTTATTTCTTTTCAGTCCTAGATGGAGATCACTTTTGCTAAACAAATAATAAAGAAAGATCTCACCAAGCAAATGAGTGAAAGTTAAAAAACAAATTGAGCCTAAGACAAGGTCAATGCGCTAAACCAAACTTATGTATAAAGTAAAAGGCATTGAAATTGTGTCCCAATTTTCCAATAGTTTAAAGTTCTATTCACCTTACCGCATGTAGATTTTCATCAACATCTGTTTTGGCATGCCCGCAAATTGATTTATTCCAACGTGTTCACATTATATGCTCGTGGGGAACTTCTTAACAAGACCCTCACCATAATTGTCCATTTTGTATCATATGTTTTACGACTACAACATTGTTTATCTCAATCTGGAGATCTTTTAAACATCCGATTTACCAATCGGACGGGCCATGTTAAATTGGAAGGGTAAAAATTAGTCATTTGCTAAGAAAGAAAACATTTTGCGCACCAACAAGGCTAAGATAATTTCAAACAGTTCTCAGACATCTATAAAAAATAAATAAAAAAAATAAAAAAATCTTTTATGTTCCCTATTTAATTTTCAATTTTTGGTATAAAAAAGCACGATCGATGACGTAATAAAAAAAGATACCTGCAGTTCCCTCTGGACATTGTTTAGAAAAAGGAGGACCATGCGTAAATAGCACTTTCAGTTTTGGGCTGAATGCGGCCCGAGATAGAAAATCTTGAGAAGACGCTAAAACGTAGAACTTCTAATTCAAATAGGATAGATTGGAACATCTATCAAAATAATAGACCATAAATTCGATTTGAGAGGCTCAAACTTTAGGCTGCTTAAGTATGGAATGGACTAAACTTGAACATAGTAATACTTGATTTGAGAGGCTTCTCTAAACTTTATTAAACTTTTTCATATTGGAGTTGTCAAGACATCGCATGTGAAACTTGATAATGCGAGAAATCTAACTTAACCCGTGCATTAATTCCTTCATACATGTTTGCTAGGGACTCAAAACATAATTGTCTTTTTTCCTCTCTAAATCTTGTGTTAATAGCTCATTACATCGCTAATCACACAATTAGTTGCACTATTGGTGATTTATTAAGTCTTGCTTAGCTTAGGAGAATTCTCAGTTAAGCATGAAAATGGTTTATTTTAATTGATCAAAACCTTTGCTTTTCTGGAAGATAAAACTCATTTCCAATAAATAAATAAATAAAAAGGAAAAGAAAAAACATTAGTGGAGCCCAATTACCATTTAGCAGATCCCAAGAATGGTCAAATGAGGAGAAAAAAGAGGAACTTGCTTCGTGAGTTCGACCTTGACTCCCTAAAGTTCGCCGAAAATAGCGTGTTAGTACATAGACGCAACCGACGATGAAGGACCGTGAAAAGCCAAGTCAAGTCAACTCAAGTCAACTTTTGATTAAGACAAGCTGAGGAATGAAATACTTGATTTCAGAGGCTTCTCTAAACTTTATTAAACTTTTTCATATTGGAGTTGTCAAGACATCGCATGTGAAACTTGATAATGCGAGAAATATAACTTAACCCGTGCATTAATTCCTTCATACATGTCTGCTAGGGACTCAAAACACAATTGTCTTTTTTCCTATCTTTAAATCTTGTGTTAATAGCTCATTACATTGCTAATCACACAATTAGTTGCACGATTGGTGATTTATTAAGCCCTGCTTAGCTCAGGAGAATTCTCAGTTAAACTTGAAAATGGTTTATTTTAATTGATCAAAACCTTTGCTTTTTTGGAAAATAAAACTCATTTCCAATAAAGGAAAAAAGGAAAAGAAAAAAAAATTAGTGGAGCCCAATTACCATTCAGCAGATCCCAAGAATGGTCAAATGAGGAGAAAAAAGAGGAACTTGCCGAGTTCGACCTTGACTCCGTAAAGTTCGCTAAAAATAGCGCGATAGTACATAAACACAACCGACAATGAAGGACCGTGAAAAGCCAAGTCAAGACAACACAAGTCAACTTTTGATTAAGACAAGCCGAGGAAGGAAATTCATGCGTTCATATGGCGTGTCGATGAACATTGGTTTTCGGTCTTGTCTCTTAGACAAGCCTTCGCCTCTAATAAAAATTGCTAGGACAACTACTAACGACTACTTGGTTTCGACTACTTGGTTTCGAACAAAAAAAAACAACTACTTGGTGATATCCAATTACTGATGAAGCGTGGACGGTGAAGTCTTTTTATTTGTTTATAAGTAAGAATTTATATACCAAAGAAATTCAAGGTGGACCAAGCCATTAAGCACAATAAGTAACTGTAATAGAGTTATTGGTAAAATAACCAAAAAAATATTAAATTTATTATATAGATATCAATTCAATCCTAAATTTTTTATTCAATTTAATCTTACACATTTGCGAGAAGTTCCACTGCAGTCCATTAAGTAAATTGTGATTGAAAATCATTGACGTAGCGGTTTAATAATCTTTGACCGTCCTACATAGCACGCTGGGACATGAATGTCATTGTTATGATTTTTTGATTTTTCAAAATTTTTCAGTTTTTTTTTTTTTTTCAAAATTGCTCAAAATGACGTTGATTTGATTGATGTAGTAATAATTATCCGAAAAACCATAGGAATTATGATTTTCTTTCATCCCGCCCAATGTTATTATTAAACAATGCTTATTTTAGAGAGGAATAAGTGCATTCAAAATTTTAAGGCTTATTAAGAAAGTGCAATTCCTAAAATATTCAAAATGTGCAATTAAGTTCTAAATTTTATCAAATAGTGCAATTAAATCCTTCCATTAACCTTATTTAAGTTGGCTTACAAAAAATGCTAATGCAGATTTTTTTTTATTGTTTTATCTCTCCTAAATAGGATTAAATTTGTTAAAGCATTAAGCATAAGATTAAGACGTCATCATTTTGATCCAAATGTTTCTTTTTAACCTAATTCTTAGTTAAACCTTATTAAAAAAAGGATAAACTTTTTTTTTTTTTCAGAAAAAAAGGGAAATGAAAGCGCACAGGTGAGAGCAATTGGTGAGGGTTGCCAAACTAGCAAAGTGAAAAAGAAAAAAAAAAAAAGCACACACCCATAATGTCACGTCGGATTTTTTGTTAGTTAAGTTTAACAAAGTTGAAATTGACTCGATTGCATCAATTGGATAAGTTTTAGAACTTAATTACAATGATGGTTCATGAGTTAGGAAATTACCCTTCAAAATCAACCTAATCTCTCACCACTTATTTATGCACATCGACATATGTAGTTGACGGCGCATTGTTCAAACTACTTGCATTAAGTGTGAATATGTCTATCTACCGCATATTTTGTGGCTGCCTATGGATGCTGATTTTTATATTTCAAGCTAAGCAATCCTAAAATCGCTGCATGTTATTGTTCATTATTCTTAGAATGTTCATTTGTCATACACTTTGAGCGGTAAGAACAACTGGAAAATAGCGATTCCATGTTGTAATTTTGGGAAGTTATTATTAGTTAAGAAGCATAAATACGTTATCAAAATGACTCTCAAACCAAGTAATGAAAGCTAGCTTGGGGCCACGTGTAACTTCACCATGGCGATAACTCGTTGGGTAGGTTCAAGAGCAACTTCTTGTGAACTTCTTCAAGACGTTAGAGATCAACTTCTAGAGTTAGATAAAATTGAGTGAATATGCAAATACGGAAATTGTAGTGTGAGATTTTGAGAAATTTGAGATCAGCTTCCTGCTTTTGGTAGATAATATGATGTGCAATTAGTCCTCAAAACGAGATATTTCTCTAGAAAAGAATCTACAATCATCAGCCTCCCTTTCCGCTTAATGGTGTGCTTTCAATTGAGTAAAACTCTGAATGCCATTTTTAAAGAAAAAAACCAGTTTCAGCTTTAAATTTATGAAACCGGATTGATGTTTTCAAAAGAAAATGAGGAGGAAAGTGGACGATCCCCTTTAAAGCGATAGCAGCACCTACTGATCAGTCAAAAGGAGCTTATTCTGCTGCGTCTGCCACTAGCTGGGTGGTCGGTGCCAGGTGGAGCTTTTTGACTTTTGGGGTTTGCGTAATTTACTCTGCGGGTCCTCTCTTTCTTGGAATTTCACCTTCGCTTTCCCCCAAGTTTCTTGATGTTTTCTTCGCCTCGAGAGCAATCACGGAGCCAAAAGTCTCTCTCCTTGAGAAGCGTTAGTCGATGTTCTTTCACTATATCTTGTCACAGTTATCTTTTTTTTTCCATGCCGTGGTTAAATTGTTGGTAAATGCATTGTAGAAGATTGGCCACAAATTAGACTCCATCAAGATGTTGCTTTAATCACCGTCTGAACTTCGTCGTGCTGGGCTGGCCATAAGTAGGTAATCGACTTGACCTGGAAATTTAAAGAACTGCTTAGTATATATACATGTATCGACAAACGTCGAGGCACAAGAAAGAGACTTGCGTGTATAAAGATGCAATTCATTGTGCTTGTTTGATGGTAGAGTTAGAGTGAGTGAGTAAGCAATTAAGGAGATTGCAGTGTGAGATTTGGAGAAGCTTGAGAGGAGCTTTGTGTTTTTTGTAGATAAGATGTGAGATTAGCCTTAAAGATGAGCTTCGTGTTTTCGCAGTTTGCCATTTGTACTGCTTGCAAATAATTTTAAAATATTTATTTCTTCTTTATATTTTTTATAAATATAATTTGTCCTTGACAGACACAAAAGAAAATTAATTATAGTGTTGTCAAATTTTAAATAGATGACTTCTTTGGGAAACATGGCATTTCCTAATATTTAGCTCGTTCTTTGGGTAACATGTTCCAAATATTTAGCTCGTCTAATCCCACAAGTATTTTTTTCTCCACAAGGATCAGGAGAGGCTCCAATCAAATGGTAGAGAGCGAGGCTTTCTCTTTGTAAGGCCAAATGAAAATTAATAATAATTATCACATGTTAAAAAGATTATTTCTTGAGATAACATTGTATTTTCTGATATTTAGGTCGACTAGTCCTTGCAAATCCAAATATATTGTCCTGTCCATGTGCATTGAATGTGGTTCCGCGCACGTAGCAGAAAGCGTAAGCTCAAATGCTATGGTTTGGAAATTAACTTCATGGCATCGTGTTTCCAGGCTCTTAATAAGGGAAAAATGGGTTTTAGACTTCTTAGAGATATAACAAAATCTAGAATTGGCAATTTGAGTTCACCCGTTACAATTATGTATTGATTGTGGCAATAAAAGTTATATATATAACATTAAATTCGACAATTTTGAGTTTGCCATTAAATTGTTCTAAAATGTTTTAATTCGTCCTAGAAATTATCGGTCCTACAAAAATCTACTGCGGAAAAGAGCAAGCATTGTGAACGAGGATAGCCATTTACCTTACACGGTACTAAGTTTCAGCAAAAGAAAGCTCATCTAATAATCATGAATAGTTTAACAAATAAGCCATCAACACAAATCAATCGTGTAGATTTTAGATTTATTAAATGTGTTAAATGAGATTGTACGGTAATGTTTTTCATCATTGATGAAGTCAATTCCAAGACGAACTTATACAATTCATTCTGACACTTTCAATAATATAATGACCGAATGTTTTCGTTACAATGCCACGTTGATTACAAAAGAAAGGGTGCGGTTATGTTTTTCTTTTAACTCTTTGTGGCTGAAAAGCAAAAAACTCACCTATTCCTGTTTTATTTTGGCTTAAAAAAGCAAAAATCAACTTTTTCACTCTCTCGTCAAAAAATGAAATATTTCTTCAGATATTAAAATATGGTAAAAAGTATATTCAGATATACTTGTCAATATTGGACTAATGTCGAAGTTTCAGGTCTCAAGATTGAAAAATTAAAGTGTGCATTGGAAAATAAAAATAAAAAGTAAAAAAATCAATCCCCAATTAGTTGACAAAAAAAAAAGACTATTTGATATCCAATCACATTATTCTTTGGGTTAATATCCTGAAAAAACCCCAAACTGGTACACCTATGACAAATTTACTCTAAACTATTTTTTTGAGCACAAAAAATCCCAAACTAGTACACAAAAACAATAATTTGGGATAAATTTGTCATATGTGTACTAGTTTGGGGTTTTTCAGGGTATTAACCCTTATTCTTTTATTGTAAAGAGGAACCTACCTCTTCTTTGTCTTCTAGCTCGTACTTTTTTTGGCCAAGTCACGATGAAAACCATGAAAAATCTGTAAAAATTTACCATTTACTGATCAATCTAATGTCCTCCTCACATCATTAAAATGTAGAAAAATCTGTTAAAATTTCAATTTTGCACCTTCCTCCCTTATATATATAGATTAAAAGACATCACATGCAGCTACTATTACAAACGGCGCAAAAGGCTACACACCGGAGCGTAGTAGACATACACTGTTCACTGTTCACTATTCATACACCGTTCAAGATCTTGTTCATTTTACACTTCAAGACTTGTAGCACCCTCTATAAATACACCCACTCGACATAGAAGAAAGGACCTCGAAATTTTCCAGATTTCTCTCTTCTTCTCTCTCCCTCTCACTTGTAAACCATCCTCTCTTCCATCTCCATCCTCATCTCTTCCATCTCCAAGCTCTCTTACCTTGTATCCCCTGGTTTCAAAGTAAGTTAGTTTTCATATACATCGTTTTATATAGGGTTACCAATTTACATGATATGTGGTTAACCATTTCTTATAATACAAACATCAATACTCCCTGGAGTGCGGATTACCGCCCTAGTGGATGACTTGATGCTTTAGTTTCTGCATCTTTCAATACATGTAATTTCAGCTTTTCAGCTTTATATAATACAAGTTCATACCACCTTCATGGTTGGTTTTTGTTTATGCATACTCTTACTTTATATTATATATATTGCTTTCGGTCTTTACATTATCTTTAATTCTCGCGATTTTATTTAAGTCATTTACCTTCTTGCTCTTATACATTCTTCCTTGCTTTCACATAGATCTGTTAATCTTTATACATTCTTGTTCTCTCATATAGTACTCCGATTATGCATACTCTTACTTTATATTATATATATTGCTTTCGGTCTTTACATTATCTTTAATTCTCGCGATTTTATTTAAGTCATTTACCTTCTTGCTCTTATACATTCTTCCTTGCTTTCACATAGATATGTTAATCTCTATACATTCTTGTTCTCTCATATAGTACTCCGATCCTAACCCCTTTATGGTATCAGAGCCATTAGGAAAGTATAGATAGTCTTTGTAAGAACATACACTTAAATCGAGAGCCATTCGTTGGCATCCTTCTTGTTTCTACAGAGTGGTCCAGGCCATAAGTCCCTGAGTGGCTGTTAGACCGTTGGTTTAGCTCTGTAACGGTTCTGAAGAAGGGTTAGTTCCGATCCTAAGTATGAGCTTACATAGAAGATCTACATCTTCCTCTAGTTCTCTATCACAAATGGACTCGGATCCAAGTCCTATACATAGAGAAGAAGTACGGATAGAAGATTTCAACAAATCTATAGAAAATTGGGAAATTCCTAAAATACAACTTAAGGAAATATACAAGCAATCAAAGTTGAAGTTTTTCAAAAAATCAGACTATGTCATATCCACCGAAGAAAGAGATATTCCTCTTTCTAATTCCTATGAAAAAATACATCTTTTAAATAAAGAGTCCATCCAAAAGCATAAACAAAAATACAATTACATTCATATAGGACTAGTCCAAGTAGGAGTCAAACCTCTTACAAAAGAAGGCCTTAATACTTCCATTCTCTTAGTTTTACGAGATTCACGTCTTTTAAACTATGATGAATCCATTCTCGGTACTGTAGAGACAAGTCTCTGCAAAGGACCCATACATTTTGACTGTTACCCCAATTTTTATGTATCTCTCAAAGATAAGAACATTCTTCGAGCCCTAACACTCCAAATCAAAACCCATAATTACAAAGTGGCAGATGGTTCTATTCCTTTAGCCCTTGTTTATAGAATTCATTATAAAGCCATGTCCTCAGCCTTTGGAGAAAATGCTTTCAAACATAGTCCTCGAGGAGAAACACTTCTCCTCCAAACTGACATTTCTAGAGCTAATACAACAATTCCTAGGTCTATCAATTGAAACCAAGTTACTTTACTGCGAACAATGGGAATTAGAAAACCAAATTCCCCAACAAGTTGTTCAAAATACAGATCCAACTAATGTCATTCAACATCCAGAAGGAAGAGTGACCATTAGATTTCCTAGAAAATCTTTCGATTCAAGATCTAGTCCTTCTTTTCATAATTCTTATACAAGGTCTATAGATCTTAATCATAATCTTCCTCCTATAATCACCATTCCTCCTAGTACGCACAGAAACACTCCTCCTCCTAGTGTACATAGAGATACTCCCACACACGATACAACACATTTACCTCCTTCCACTAGTAGAAGTAATCAAGAGACACCTCCTGAACCAGAAATTAGTGGTTTAAATAATAGATCAGGGATTTCCAGGCCAGTTTATCAACAAAACCAGCCTGAACCAGTCCTAGAAAATACAGATTCCCCTCATCATTCTCCTACTTATTCTCAAATGATAGATGCTGAGCTTAATGTTTTAGAAAAACATTTTGAACCAAACAAAACTTTTCTTAATAAAGAATTTAATTCTGAAGCCAACAAACAAATTAGAGAATGGTTCTTCAAAACCTTTGCTGACAAAGCAAAAGACGTCAAACAAAAATATTACGACTACATATACGAATATGAAGTCCATATATTCTTCTTTGATTGGTTAGAAGAACAATTCCTTGAACCAAAAGAAATACTTGTTTTAGATCATCATTATAAGTGGAAACTTGATAATGGTGAAACCATAGAATCCAATCATCCACCCCTTAGAAGAATAAAAATACAACATGGAGAAAGTGAGGTTACAGCTACTCCTTTTAGGCTTCCAGATCAAGGAGACTCTCTTTATACTAACAAAGTCATTGAACAAAACAATTACACTAATCAACATTTGGCGACCATAGGAAAACAGTTGAATAGGATAGAATCCACCATTCAGAATCCTACTCAACTCGTCACACCACAAGTTGACACTTTCAAAAAAACCCATTTTTAAAGCCTTTGATTTCCCAAAAAACCTTAGCCCGGAGTTTGCCAAAGCTATAGAACAAAAGAAAAAACTCCTAGGAAAAGCAAAGCTAGAACCCACTCCTATTATAGACACCCCTAAATTCCAGAATCTTATCATTAAAGACACCCCTGACCAACCCACTATCAGTACATTGACCAAACAATCTGGTGACTCTGATAATGAATCGGTCGCTGAGATTAACAGACTCAATTGGAGACAACCTCAGAAGCTTTATTATAGTAGGGCTACTCCACCTGACATTGCACAAGAAGAATCATCACAAAAAATACAGAATAAATACTCTCCGATGCCATTTATGAATGGAATATAGATGGTGTTGCCGAAAGCAATATCATGAATATTCTTAATAACATGGTCATGCTTGCCAATGCCTACAAAACCCAGCAAGATGTTTCTGATTATGCTGTTGCTAATCTTTTAGTAGCCGGATTTACTGGACAACTAAAAGGTTGGTGGGATAATTATTTGACTGATGAACAAAAAATACAAATTTTAACTGCCTATAAAATAGATGATTTTGGCCAACGCATGGATGATGATCAAGGACATCTCATCCAAGATGCGGTGAATACTCTTATCTATTCCATTTCACAACACTTCGTAGGAGACCCTTCACATATTAGAGATAGGAATCAAGACCTCTTATCCAATATGCGTTGCAAATCCTTAGGAAGGTTTAGAGAATACAAAGAACTTTTCCTTCAAAGAGTTCTCATCGGACCCGATTGCAATCAACCATTTTGGAAAGAAAAATTCTTAGCAGTTTACCCCAAATTATAGGTGACCAAGTTAGAGATAAAATTAGAGAAGAATACAATGGCCAAATACCTTATGATCTTCTTTCTTATGGTGAAATAATCTCTTATGTTTACCGTCAAGGAACACAAATGTGTAATACTATCAAATTACAAAGATAGCTCAAGGAAGAACAATCTCTCACCAATAGAAGTCTGGGAGATTTCTGTGCTCAATACGACCCTTCTTATAATGAAAAAACAAAACCAAAATGTAAGGGAACTTGTCCTTCTGAGAAAGAAACAAAGAAACATCACAACAAATCTCAACCTCGTAGGAATAAACAAAGACACCAGAACAACCAAAATATACCTCATAATGATAGGAAAAATTTTAAAGACATCAAATGCTATTCTTGTGGTAAAAAAGGTCATATTTCAAAATACTGTAGGATTAATAAAAAATTAAATGAACTCTCTCTTGATGACAATACTCTTAACCAGTTAAATAACATATTCATAGAAAATGATGATACTTCTTCTGATGAACTTCTTGAGGAAGAAGGTCTTCAGATTAATGAAATAGATTCCTCTTCTGATTCTGATTATGAAGACGCCTCTCCTGAAAAACCCATTCTTGAAATAAACATGTTAACAAAAGAGGAAGAATTTCTCCTTAGCACTGCGATAAGATTACGACCCGAAAGCCAAGAAAGAATACTTAGATAGACTTCATTCTTCCCTAAATATTACCTCAAAGCCCAACACTTCTTACAATTTAAAAGACATCTTGAATAGAAACAAAAAACCACGAGTCTAGACCCGTTAATATAAATGACCTCCAAAATGAAATAAAACAACAAAAATTAGAAATTCAAGCCTTGAAAGCAACATAGTTAGATATGAAAAAAGAGATTTATGATATAAAATCTCTCGTCATAAAAGGAAAGACAAAATTAGAAGACCAAAATGAAATCACCAATACTTCTGATATTCCAGATCCAGCCTTCCTTATGTTATTAACAGAAATAACATCTAGAAAATGGATAATAAATATTATGATAAAAATCAACAATGAGTTTATTATTGAAACAACAGCACTATTTGATATAGGAGCTGATCTCAATTGTATCAAAGAAGGCATTGTTCCAACAATATACTTTGATAAAACTTCCGAATCCCTAAAATCAGCATCAGGTGATAAACTTAATATCCAATACAAATTACCAGAAGCCTTAATAATAAAAGATCAAATGTCTTACAAAACATATTTTCTCTTAGTAAAAAATATGAGACAACATGTAATACTTGGAACACCTTTTATTCAATTAATCCAACCTTTTACAGTTACTAATGAAGGCATTGAAACTCATGCTTTAAACAGAAAAATCACTTTTAACTTCGTGACAAAACCACAAAAAAGAAGCCTAAATATTTTACAAGAACATTCTATTTCTGAAATAAATTGCCTCATAAAAGACAAAGAGAACCAGCTTGAATTCTTAAAAGAAGATTTAGAATTCAAAAGAATAGAAGAAAATCTTATAAAATCCAACATCGTAGAAAAAATAGCCTCCCTACAAAAACACATAGAAAAAACTATATGCTCTACTCTACCCAATGCCTTTTGGGAAAGGAAGAAGCATATCGTTGATTTACCTTATGAACAAGATTTTTCTGAAATTAAAATACCTACCAAAGCCCGCCCGACACAGATGAATCAAGAAGTTTTGAAATTCTCAAGCGGAAATTCAAGACCTCTTGAATAAAAAACTCATAAGAAAAAGCCAATCACCATGGAGTTGTTCTGCTTTTTATGTCAATAAAAATGCCGAACTAGAAAGAGGAGTTCCCAGGTTAGTTATTAATTATAAACCTCTTAATACAGCCCTTAGATGGATTAGATATCCCATACCCAATAAAAAAAGATTTGCTAAACAGACTTTGTAGATCAAAAATATTTTCAAAATTTGACATGAAGTCAGGATTTTGGCAAATACAAATCTGTGAAAATGATAAATACAAAACATCTTTTCTATCCCTTTTGGTCAATATGAATGGAATGTTATGCCATTCGGTCTCAAAAATGCCCTTCGAGAATTCCAAAGAATCATGAATGATATCTTCAATCCTTATTCATATTACATCATAGTTTATATAGATGATGTTCTAGTTTTTTCCTCTAATATAGAACAACATTTCAAACATCTTTCTACTTTCATAAAAATAATTATACAAAATGGTCTAGTAGTCTCTCCCACTAAGATTGCACTATTCCAGACCAGAATTAGATTTCTAGGTCATTACATCCATTTAGGTATTATAACCCCAATAGAAAGATCAATTTCTTTTACCGATAAATTTCCAAATGAGATTAAAGACAAAACTCAATTACAAAGGTTTTTGGGTAGCCTCGATTATATTTTAGATTTCTTCCCCAATATAAATATCCTTTGCAAACCTTTACATCAAAGGCTTCGAAAGGATCCTCCACCCTGGACTTCGGTCCATACGGACATTGTCAAACAAATAAAATTGCATGTAAAAGATATACCATGCTTACACCTTGCCGACCCTTATGCTTTCAAAATAGTTGAAACATATGCTTGAGAATTAGGATATGGTGGCATTCTCAAACAGTCAAAAACAACAAAGAACAAGTTGTTCAATTTATATCAAAACATTGGAATTCCACTCAACAAAATTATTCGACAATTAAAAAAAGAAATACTTGCTATAGTTTTATCTATATCAAAATTCCAAGGAGATTTATTAAATCAAAAATTTCTATTACGAATTGATTGCAAATCAGCCAAAGACATTTTACAAAAAAGACGTTTTAAATATTGCATCAAAACAGATTTTTGCCGGATGGCAAGCCATAGTTTCAGTATTTGATTTTGACATTGAATTTATAAATGGTTCTTCAAATTCATTACCTGATTTTCTCACAAGAGAATTTTACGGGGGATACCAATATGCCAAGATCCAAAAAAGACAAAGATAAAGGCAAAGGCAAAGCCACGCCGAACCCTCCAATACACCACCAAAGCCAAAAGGCTTAACATCCGTCAAAACATGGCTCCAAATGGCGAAAAACAACCAAACATTCCTACAACAAACACCTTTGACAACATAACCCATATCATTTGAACCCATGCTAGCCTTTAATCGGTTAGCCAACATACTACCAAAAGAAACACTATTGTTACTTGCCCGGTCTTTACAAAACGTAAAGAAAGAGCCATCCAAGTGCCATAGAGGTAAGTAACAATCCTTCCCCGCTTGCTACACAAAAACAAGCGGAATACAAAAGAATTTCGAATGAGGTGGTTATTAAGCCTCGAGGCAACCCCTTTTCTCAAAGATCAAAATTTTTCCCCAAAACATCTTTTCAAAAAATATTGATCGTGGAAGATGGATTCTTTGATAAAGATCCAATCAAATTTGCAGAAATCATATTTCCAAAAAATTGGCTTTTCAAACCTCACAATACAAACAAAACCCTTGCTTATTATGAGCAAATTTTAGTGGAAACAGAATCGGCAAGGTTCACTCACTTTGCTGATAAAAACAATACATAAAATATCCTTTATTCCACTATATCCATCGGTAAAGTTATACACCCCTCACATTGGGAGCTTCACCCCATACACCAAGAAAATTCCAAACCGAGACTTACCCAAAGCCTGCCATACTCCTCCTCATATACATCTTTGGGACTACCAACAAGCTTGGTGGAACGTCTTTTCGACATAATACAAATTTCCAACACTCCTGGTTATTATTCTTCAAAGACAACTTCCCAAGACAAAGCTTACCAAACTGGTTTGACTCCTGGTGGGATCTCTTTGGTCCTTTAGACATAATATTACACCCCACAGTCAAACAAGGATACAAGGTTTTCAGTGAAAAATTCATACCAACACCTCATGATATAAGGTTTCCATGCCTTATGCATTTCTTTATAATATTCAGAATCTCTTGGGTAACAGCATGGGAATTTGAATACAATACATCCAATAAACCGGTGTCCCGGTACTTGTCCGAAAATACAAAACAAAATGGTGGGATGGATTCAGATTTCTTGATCAAGGATCCGAAACTGCGGTTAAAACATGGCTAAATAGCGAAAAACCCAAATAATCGCATCCCCATCAAATACATCGTTTTTACGGGAAAAATCCATGGCAAGTGCAGCACTTGCAGCAGTCCAAAAGCGAGAGATGAATCTTGCAACATCCTCGGGACGATGCTCTCGAAGCGGAAGAATCACAATGTGGATCTTCCAAATCTCAATACAGTTAAGAAGGATCCTCCCAGTCATATCATAGTGGAAACACTAATGAAGACGACTGCTACGGAATCAATCTGGATAGAGATTAAAAGACATCACATGCAGCTACTATTACAAATGGCGCAAAAGGCTACACACCGGAGCGTAGTAGACATACAGCATTCGATCTTGTTCACTTTACTTGTTTTGACCTTGTAGCACCATCTATAAATACACCCACTCGACATAGAAGAAAGGAAATCGAAATTTTCCAGATTTCTCTCTTCTTCTCTCTCCCTCTCACATAGAAGAGAGGATGGTTTAAAAGTGAGAGGGAGAGAGAAGAAGAGAGAAATCTGGAAAATTTCGAGGTCCTTTCTTCTATGTCGAGTGGGTGTATTTATAGAGGTGCTACAAAATTGTAACAAAGGTAAAGTGAATAAGATCGAACAAGGTATGAACAAGGTATGTCTACTACGCTCCGGCAGTGTAGCCTTTGCGCCATTTGTAATAGTAGCTGCATGTGATGTCTTTTAATCTCTATCCAGATTGATTCCGTAGCAGTCGTCTTCATTAGTGTTTCCACTATGATATGACTGGGAGGATCCTTCTTAACTGTATTGAGATTTGGAAGATCCACATTGTGATTCTTCCGCTTCGAGAGCATCGTCCCGAGGATGTTGCGCATTCATCTCTTTTGACCGCCGCAAGTGCCGCACTTGCCATGGATTTTTCCCAGTAAAAACGATGTATTTGATGGGGATGCGATTATTTGGGTTTTCTCGCTATTTAGCCATGTTTTAACCGCAGCTTCGATCCTTGATCAAGAAATCTGAATCCATCCCACCATTTTGTTTTGTATTTTCGGACAAGTACCGGGACACCGGTTTATTGGATGTATTGTATTCAAATTCCCATGTCATTACCCAAGAGATTCAATATTATAAAGAAATGCATAAGGCATGGAAACCTTATATCATGAGGTGTTGGTATGAATTTTTCACTCGAAAACCTTGTATCCTTGTTTGACTGTGGGGTGTAATATTATGTCTAAAAGACCAAAGAGATCCCACCAGAGTCAAACCAGCTTTGGTAAGCTTTGTCTTGGGAAGTTGTCTTTGAAGAATAATAACCAGGAGTGTTGGAAATTTGTATTCGTCTCGAAAAAGACGTTCCACCAAACTTGTTGGTAGTCCCGATGTATATGAGGAGGAGTATGGCAGCTTTGGGTAAGTCCGGTTTGGAATTTTCTTGGTGTATGGGGTGAAGCTCCCTCAAAGGTGAGGGTGTATAACTTTACCGATGGATATAGTGGAATAAAGGATATTTTCGTATTGGTTTTGTCAAGAAAGTGAGTGAACCTTGCCGATTCTGTTTCCACTAAAATTTGCTCATAATAAGCAAGGGTTTTGTTTGTATTGTGAGGTTTGAAAAGCCAATTTTTTGGAAATATGATTTCGCAAATTTGATTGGATCTTTATCAAAGAATCCATCTTCCACAATAATATTTTTTGAAAAGATGTTTTGGGGAAAAATTTTGATCTTTGAGAAAGAAGGGTTGCTCGAGGCTTAATAACCACCTCATTCGAAATTTTTTTTGTATTCCGCTTTGTTTTTGTGTAGCAAGGGGAATGATTGTTACTTACCTCTATGGCAATCGATGGCTCTTTTCTTTACGTTTTGTAAAGACTGGGCAAGTAACAATAGTGTTTCTTTTGGTAGTATGTTGGCTAACGATTAAAGGCTAGCATGGGTTCGTATGATATGGGTTATGTGGTCAAAGGTGTTTGCTGTAGGAATGTTTGGTTGTTTTCTGCCATTTGGAGCCATGTTTTGACGGATGTTAAGCCTTTTGGTTTTGGTGGTGTATTGGAGGGTTCTGGCAGTTGGCTTTGCCTTTGCCTTTATCTTTGTCTTTTTTGGATCTTGGCATATTGGTATCCCCTGTAAAAATTCTCTTGTGAGAAAATCAGGTAATGAATTTGAAGAACCATTTATAAATTCAATGTCAAAATCAAATACTGAAACTATGGCTTGCCATCTGGCAAAAATCTGTTTTGATGCAATATTTAAAACGTCCTTTTGTAAAATGTCTTTGGCTGATTTGCAATCAATTCGTAATAGAAATTTTTGATTTAATAAATCTCCTTGGAATTTTGATATAGATAAAACTATAGCAAGTATTTCTTTTTTAATTGTCGAATAATTTTGTTGAGTGGAATTCCAATGTTTTGATATAAATTGAACAACTTGTTCTTTGTTGTTTTTGACCTGTTTGAGAATGCCACCATATCCTAATTCTGAAGCGTCTGTTTCAACTATTTTGAAAGCATAAGGGTCAGCAAGGTGTAAGCATGGTATATCTTTTACATGCAATTTTATTTGTTTGACAATGTCTGTATGGACCGAAGTCTAGGGTGGAGGATCCTTTCGAAGCCTTTGATGTAAAGGTTTGCAAAGGATATTTATATTGGGGAAGAAATCTAAAATATAATCGAGGCTACCCAAAAACCTTTGTAATTGAGTTTTGTCTTTAATCTCATTTGGAAATTTATCGGTAAAAGAAATTGATCTTTCTATTGGGGTTATAGTACCTAAATGGATGTAATGACCTAGAAATCTAATTCTGTCCGGAATAGTGCAATCTTAGTGGGAGAGACTACTAGACCATTTTGTATAATTATTTTTATGAAAGTAGAAAGATGTTTGAAATGCTGTTCTATATTAGAGGAAAAAACTAGAACATCATCTATATAAACTATGATGTAATATGAATAAGGATTGAAGATATCATTCATGATTCTTTGGAATTCTGAAGGGGCATTTTTGAGACCGAATGGCATAACATTCCATTCATATTGACCAAAAGGGACAGTAAAAGCTGTTTTGTATTTATCATTTTCACAAATTTGTATTTGCCAAAATCCTGACTTCATGTCAAATTTTGAAAATATTTTTGATCTACAAAGTCTGTTTAGCAAATCTTTTTTTATTGGGTATGGGATATCTAATCCATCTAAGGGTTGTATTAAGAGGTTTATAATTAATAACTAACCTGGAACTCCTCTTTCTAGTTCGGCATTTTTATTGACATAAAAAAGCAGAACAACTCCATGGTGATTGGCTTTTTCTTATGAGTTTTTTATTCAAGAGGTCTTGTATTTCCGCTTGACAGAATTTCAAAACTTCTTGATTCATCTCGTGTCGGGCGGCTCTGGGTAGGTATTTTAATTTCAGAAAAATCTTGTTCATAAGGTAAATCAACGATATGCTTCTTCCTTTCCCAAAAGGCATTGGGTAGAGTAGAGCATATAGTTTTTTCTATGTGTTTTTGTAGGGAGGCTATTTTTTCTACGATGTTGGATTTTATAAGATTTTCTTCTATTCTTTTGAATTCTAAATCTTCTTTTAAGAATTCAAGCTGGTTCTCTTTGTCTTTTATGAGGCAATTTATTTCAGAAATAGAATGTTCTTGTAAAATATTTAGGCTTCTTTTTATGGTTTTGTCACGAAGTTAAAAGTGATTTTTCTGTTTAAAGCATGAGTTTCAATGCCTTCATTAGTAACTCGTAAAATGTTGGATTAATTGAATAAAAGGTGTTCCAAGTATTACCTGTTGTCTCATATTTTTTACTAAGAGAAAATATGTTTTGTAGAACATTTGATCTTTTATTATTAAGGCTTCTGGTAATTTGTATTGGATATTAAGTTTATCACCTGATGCTGATTTTAGGGATTCGGAAGTTTTATCAAAGTATATTGTTGGAACAATGCCTTCTTTGATACAATTGAGATCAGCTCCGTATCAAATAGTGTTGTTGTTTCAATAATAAACTCATTGTTGATTTTTATCATAATATTTATTATCCATTTTCTAGATGTTATTTCTGTTAATAACATAAGGAAGGTGATCTGGAATATCAAGTATTGGTGATTTCATTTTGGTCTTCTAATTTTGTCTTTCCTTTTATGACGAGAGATTTTATATCAGAAATCTCTTTTTTCATATCTAACTATGTTGCTTTCAAGGCTTGAATTTCTAATTTTTGTTGTTTTATTTCATTTTGGAGGTCATTTATATTAACGGGTCTAGACTGTGGTTTTTTGTTTCTATTCAAGATGTCTTTTAAATTGTAAGAAGTGTTGGGCTTTGAGGTAATATTTAGGGAAGAATGAAGTCTATCTAAGTATTCTTTCTTGGCTTCGGGTCAAGAATCTTATCGGTGCTAAGGAGAAATTCTTCCTCTTTTGTTAACATGTTTATTTCAAGAATGGGTTTTTCAGAGAGAGCGTCTTCATAATCAGAATCAGAAGAGGAATCTATTTCATTAATCTGAAGACCTTCTTCCTCAAGAAGTTCATCAGAAGAAGTATCATCATTTTCTATGAATATGTTATTTAACTGGTTAAGAGTATTGTCATCAAGAGAGAGTTCATTTAATTTTTTATTAATCCTACGCATTTTGAAATATGACCTTTTTTACCACAAGAATAGCATTTGATGTCTTTAAAATTTTTCCTATCATTATGAGGTATATTTTGGTTGTTCTGGTGTCTTTGTTTATTCCTACGAGGTTGAGATTTGTTGTGATGTTTCTTTGTTTCTTTCTCAGAAGGACAAGTTCCCTTACATTTTGGTTTTGTTTTTTCATTATAAGAAGGGTCGTATTGAGCACGTAAATCTCCTAGACTTCTATTGGTGAGAGATTGTTCTTCCTTGAGCTGTCTTTGTAATTTGATAGTATTACACATTTGTGTTCCTTGACGGTAAACATAAGAGATTATTTCACCATAAGAAAGAAGATCATAAGGTATTTGGCCATTGTATTCTTCTCTAATTTTATCTCTAACTTGGTCACCTATAATTTGGGGTAAACCTGCTAAGAATTTTTCTTTCCAAAATGGTTGATTGCAATCAGGTCTGATGAGAACTCTTTGAAGGAAAAGTTCTTTGTATTCTCTAAACCTTCCTAAGGATTTGCAACGCATATTGGATAAGAGGTCTTGATTCCTATCTCTAATATGTGAAGGGTCTCCTACGAAGTGTTGTGAAATGGAATAGATAAGAGTATTCACCGCATCTTGGATGAGATGTCCTTGATCATCATCCATGCGTTGGCCAAAATCATCTATTTTATAGGCGCTTAAAATTTGTATTTTTTGTTCATCGGTCAAATAATTATCCCACCAACCTTTAGTTGTCCAGTAAACTGCTACTAAAAGATTAGCAACAGCATGATCGAAACATCTTGCTGGGTTTTGTAGGCATTGGCAAGCATGACCATGTTATTAAGAATATTCATGATATTGCTTTCGGCAACACCATCTATATTCCATTCATAAATGGCATCGGAGAGTATTTATTCTGTATTTTTTGTGATGATTCTTCTTGTGCAATGTCGTGGAGTAGCCCTACTATAATAAAGCTTCGAGGTTGTCTCCAATTGAGTCTCGTTAATCTCGGGACTGATTCATTATCGAGTCACTCGCATTGTTTGGTCAATGTACCGATAGTGGGTTGGTCGGGGGTGTCTTTAATGATAAGATTCTCGAATTTAGGGGTGTCTATAATAGGAGTGGGTTCTAGCTTTGCTTTTCCTAGGAGTTTTTTCTTTTGTTCTATGGCTTTGGCAAACTCCGGGCTAAGGTTTTTTTGGGAATTCAAGGGCTTTAAAAATGGGTTTTTTGAAATGTCAACTTGTGGTGTGACGAGTTGAGTAGGATTCTGAATGGTGGATTCTATCCTATTCAACTGTTTTCCTATGGTCGCCAAATGTTGATTAGTGTAATTGTTTTGTTCAATGACTTTGTGAGTATAAAGAGAGTCTCCTTGATCTGGAAGCCTAAAAGGAGTAGCCAGAACCTCACTTTCTCCATGTTGTATTTTTATTCTTCTAAGGGGTGGATGATTGGATTCTATGGTTTCACCATTATCAAGTTTCCACTTATAATGATGATCTAAAACAAGTATTTCTTTTGGTTCAAGGAATTGTTCTTCTAACCAATCAAAGAAGAATATATGGACTTCATATACGTATATGTAGTCGTAATATTTTTGTTTGACGTCTTTTGCTTTGTCAAGAAAGGTTTTGAAGAACCATTCTCTCGATTTGTTTGTTGGCTTCAGAATTAAATTCTTTATTAAGAAAAGTTTTGTTTGGTTCAAAATGTTTTTCTAAAACATTAAGCTCAGCATCTATCATTTGAGAATAAGTAGGAGAATGATGAGGGGAATCTCAGATTTTTTCTAGGACCGGTTCAGGCTGGTTTTGTTGATAAACTGGCCCGGAAATCCCGATCTATTATCTAAACCACTAATTTCTGGTATCGAGCCATTAGGAAAGTATAGATAGTCTTTGTAAGAACATACACTTAGATCGAGAGCCATTCGTTGGCATCCTTCTTGTTTCTACGAGTGGTCCGGCCGTAAGTCCCCGAGTGGGTACATTGACCGTTGGTTTAGCTCTGTAACGGTTCTGAAGAAGGGTTAGTTCCGATCCTAAGTATGAGCTTACATAGAAGATCTACATCTTCCTCTAGTTATATATATAAATTGTTCTCTAGTCTTCAACCACATGTCGTTTAATTATACTGAGTAGGGGTGAGCATGGTCCCGGTTGGGCCGATTCACCCCCTAACCTTAGGACTAACCCGCATAGTGCTAGTCCTCAATTTTTGGAACCATGGACCGACCTTATTGAGCTTGGGATCGAGAACTGGACCGATCCAATGGGTTCGGTTCGGTTCCAGGGTCAACTCAAGACAAACTGATAATTTTTTATTTCATGTTTGCACTCCTTAAAAAAGTGATTGAAGACCGGACTAACCTAATGGGTTTGGTTCGGTTTCAAAGTCAACCTAGGACTAACCAATAATTTTTTATTTCATTTTTTTTTACTCCTTGAAAGGGCAACTAAAGACCGTACCGACCCAATAGGTTTGATGATGAGTGGGGTAAGCTAAGAAAGACAAGTGGTGAGGGTCAAGTGGGGTGAGCGTCGAACAGAATAAACATCGAATATTGAGCAGGGAGCAACAAGCCAAACGAGCATCGAGCGACGAGCAGCATGAGTGACCCAAAGCGAACGATGTGAGTTGTTTCTTTCGATTTTGGCAAATTGAAGACTAAGAGAACAAATAAGATAAAAGAAAACGAATACTAGAGAATGATGCCATAAAGAGTTGTTTATACCTTTTTTGTCGCCGTGAGGACTTCTCACAAAAACAATTTTCTAATTCGTAAATTATGACTATTGACGCCGTAAAAGGTATTAAAAATCTAAGATATTAAAGAACAATGTAAAATTACTCGAACTCATCACTAAATAATTGTTTAATGTTGTTGACCCCGTTTATTTTAAGGTTTTCTCTATATAAAATAATTATAAATAATATATTAAATATATATATTTAGGGTTGGTCCGGATTGGACCGACCTGGAACTCTCAGGACCGATGACCGCCCTGTACAGTGCTGGTCTTGAAATTCATGGACCAAGGACCAATCTAGTCTCCTTGGAAACCGGACCAGGACTGGTAAGGTTGGGCCGGTCCAGGATTGGTCTAGGGTTGACCCTGGACCAATGCTCACCCCTAATACTGAGTGTTGTGCCGTGTGCATTGGGCTTTAAATTTTCCACCGGGAGGACTCCTCCCAGTCTCTGTGCCCGTCCAAAGGTCTGATCTTCGGCGACGTTGCTTCGTTTCCCAGAAACTCGCCGTCGATTTTCTAGGTTACTTTCCAGAGAGAGAGAGAGAGAAAGAGGCGGGGTGCGCACCCAAGAAGAGCACGCAGACACGGCAGATGGTGGAGAAGGTGGTATTCAATTCCTTTTTCCATAACCCGCTAGAAATCGTTCGGGCGACTGACGAACGCAGAGAGGAGGAACCGGTTTTGAGGTGGGAGCAGTGAACGCCAGATTTTTCTACTATGGGTACTCTATATCCCAGAAGTTCACCTCCATCGCCCCGGCGTTCTTGATTTTTTCCTCTTATCGAGAGCGATCGCAGAGCCAAAATCAGGCTAGTTGTTTTGGGATTCGTTGGTGAATGCAGGGTAGAGGATCGGCCGCAATTTGAACTCCATCGAGGCATCACCTTCTGAACTCCGTCCACTAGGCAGACTGTAAGTACGTCCGTAATCTACTTGACTTGAAAATTTAAATAATTGCGGAGATATATACATTATCTCAGCAGAGGTTGAGGGGTGAGAAAGAAACTTGCACGCATAAATGTTCGATGCAATTGGTTGCGCTGTCTGATGGTATTCCTATTTCCGAGTTAGGTTGAAGTCCATAATTGTTGGCAGGATTTTGAGACAATTGACCAAAATGAAGAGGACGAGGAGCTCGGGGGCAATCCCGACCAAAATGAAGAGGAAGAGGAGATCGGAGGCAAGCCTGAGCATGGAAACTAAGCCAGAATCCGAGTACGATGTGTTTTTGAGTTTCAGGGGAAGCGACACGCGCCTAAACTTCACTGATTCCCTTTACCGCAGCATGGTACGTACGGGGATCCGTGTTTTCCTTGACAGTGAAGAACTTGAATATGGTGAAGAAATCAGTGAAGTTTTGAAGGCAGTGAATGAGGCTCAAATTTGCATACCCATCTTCTCTAAGAACTTCGCCTCCAGTTCATGGTGTCTCCGCGAGGTAGCTCGCATGATAGAGTGCTCCTTGGAATCAAATCGGAACAAAGAGATCATCCCCATTTTTTATGATGTGAAGGCTGATGATGTGAAGCTCAAAACTGATTTATTCAAGAAAGCCATACGCAAGCACAAGAAGAAGGTTGGCAAGGATGAGTTGGAGCGATGGAAAAGTGCCCTTGTCGAGGTTGGAGGTAAAATTGGACGGGAACTTATAGGCAAACGGTAAATTTCCTTGACTTCTTATGGTTAATAGGCACAATCTTTACATTTCATTGGATTAAAGTTTGTCCTTAGAAATTTCTGCACGTAAAGCATTGGGGCAATTATTTAAGATTTGCTTTACAAGATACTGAAAGCTAGATCCAACATCTGAGAACCCACAACAGAAAATAGAATTGGCCGATTTTTTTTAAAGCACAACAAACCGGGTCAAACCCGACCAAGACATGGCACTTTTCAATTCGTGCCCGTTAACCCAATATGACCCAACATGGAAACCAACTTTTTACTTATCATATTTTTTACTTGATCAACTTTTTGACTTACATGTCAAGACAATGGAAATCATGCGCTTTTATGTAATTTTCCACCCCACCATGGTCATCGCAAAATTTTGCACAATAAACATACTCTTGGTAAGTTGTCAAATCGATGGTAGTATTTTGATTTTAAAATTATACCAAGACATGATCAGAATTTGTTCCAAAAAGAGTGCATAACTAACATTACAAAAGTACATGGTCGTTGCATGCATGTATAAAATGGACGTTTAAAAGATTTTACAGAATTTCCCTATTATGAAATATTGGAGCTACTAATTAATGAAAAGAAATTCGACAAGATACGAAAAATTTGAACATAATATATGAGAGAATAATATTTCTATATTTGTACGGAAAGGATAATGTTCAGCTCAAAACCAGTTTGCAAGGAAAAGAGATATCCAACCACAAGAAGAAGTTTGGCCCTGATGAATTAAAGCGGTGGAAGTATGGCTCTTGTCGAGGTTGCACGTATAGAGGGATGGGATCTCATAGTCAAAGGAGGATTCTCCTGCACTTTTTCTCATGGGCAGTTAATTGGAACTCCATCTGTCTGGAAGAAACTGTGTGTCCAAATTTTCGAACTTATAGCAATGTGGTATTACATTAGAAGTTAATTGAATCTAGACTGAAATTGTGCTCGAAAACCTACAATTTAGGAAATGAGGTGTGGGTGAAGGGGATCTTTTTCTCAAACTCGCAAAACATTATGTCAAACCCAACATGTATACAAAATATAATTACCAGTACAGCTGATTATAATGCTTAATTTCCATTTGTTTGAGGTGTTGATATAGCTGAGTTATGTATCCACATGTTTCCTAGAGTCCTATAGTCTATCATGTCTATAACTGAAACAAAATTATATGCTTGCTGCAACCAAGGAGAAGAAATTGAATCGATTGTTGAACAGGTTTCCCGTAAGCTTAATACAAGACACATGAGTGTGACTGAACATTTGGTTGAAGATAGTGCTCAAGTGGAAGCCATAATGAAATTGTTGGATGTTGGGTCTGACGGTGTACGTTTTGTTGGTATCCACGGCACGGGTGGTGTTGGAAAAACAACTCTTGCCAAAGTCATGTTCAACAAGCTATCTTCTCACTTTGAAGGTTGTTGTTTCCTTGAAGACGTTCGAGCATCATCGCAACCTCCTGATGGTCTTTTAAAATTGCAGAAAAAGCTCTTATCAGGTTTTGTCAGTTCTACAATTACTGACCAAATTGAGAATGTTGATGGTGGGATCAAGATGATCAAAAGAGTACTTAGAAATAAAAAAGTACTCATCGTACTTGATGATGTAGATGAGAAAGAGCAACTTGAAAATCTAGCCAGAAAATCTGATTGGTTTTGTTCTGGTAGTAGAATCATTATCACAACTAGGGAAGAAATCATCCTAAAGACTCAAGTGGACCCCAATGGAATTTTGCTTTATGAAGTTCTTAGAATGAGATTTGATCTAGCACTTTATCTGTTTTATAAGTATGCATTTAGAAGTGACTCTACTGTAAAAGAATATGAGGATCCTTCAAGAGAAATTGTTCGTACAGTGGGCATGCTTCCTTTGGCCGTTATGGTGATAGGGTCTCATCTTTTTGACTTGGGCAATGATCTATCTGGGGCATTTGGATAAAAGAGAAGTATGGGATGAGACGTTGAAGCAGTTAAAGGAAGGTCCTTTTGACAAAGTCCGAAAATCATTAATGATAAGTTATGAACGATTAAAGCATAAGGAAAAGGAAGTATTTTTGGACATAGCGTACTTTTTCACCAATGAGGACAGAACATATCCAGTCATCATGTGGAAGGATTGGAGTTACCATCCTCACACTGCAATCACAGTTCTCTCTCTCAGGTCCTTGATAAAAATTAGAGATGACAACAAGTTTTGGATGCATGACCAAGTTCGAGACTTTGGAAGGTACATCGTTCTTGAAGAATACCCTCGCAAGTTTTGTAGGGTGTGGATACGTGAGAAAGCCTTGAACCTACTGGAGAGAAAAGAGGTAAACTATGATGGTTTTTGAATTAATATACTTGTTATATTTCCTGAAAAGTAGAAGCATGAAATATGATATCTTCAGTAAGAAACCGAAACTTGAAAGTTAGTTTATGTAGAAGAGGAAGAAACAACTAGCTGTTGGGAAAAATAGTAAACCATCGTTCTGGAAATCGCATGTTGCATGCTCAACCATTGGAGAAATTGTTTGACAGCACTTGATGTCTCTTTATTGTAGTTCTGTGTCTGTATGTTGCATGCTCAATATTGAGTCTATGCTATGCAGAAAAATGAAGATGTTGAAGCGCTAAGCCTGATGTTCCATGGCCACAGCTTCACACGAGAAGAATTAACTTGTCTACCAAAACTGAGGTTTCTTCAAGTGAGAAAGTCTGATTTTTCTGGCAACTTCGAAAATGTCCTTTCGGAGCTGAGATGGCTTTCTTGGCAAACATGGCAAACAACTTTCCATGCAAGTAACTTTCACTTTAGTAATTTGGTCGTTCTTGACCTTTCAGATAGCGATATTGGAGATGATTGGGTTGGGTGGAGCCAAATGAAGGTATAATATGCCATACTCTATAAACTTCTTTCTAGTCATTACCTGATTCACGATGATAAAAGCAAAATATATATTTTACTTCTTTGTATTATTACCTCATAAGATTGACATAAAGGTTGGATTCACTCCTCATTTCATCCGAGTGTAAAATATATTTTGCATGAGTAAATCCTAAATATTTTTATATCAAAGTAAAAGACAATTATGTCCCTCATAAAAAATGCTTCTTGTGGTTTATAACCTTGGTTTCTTAGCTCTAAAAGTTGCTTAGGCTTTGGAAATTGTGTATTTCAATAAAAGGAGTGTTTTCCAATAAATGTAAGTGCCATTTTGCCTCAATATGCATTAGAATATGATTTGAGTGACCTAAAGTTTGAGCCAAGGTGAGCAATAGAAAAGTCAATTGCAATCAAGTGTGAGATTGGCAACATTTAACCTGAACCGTGTAGATGATCACAATTTTATTTGGAATAGCTAAAGTTGAGTCAAGGTGAGCTTGAGCTTCATATATTTGATTGAAGCGGCCACTAGCCTAATATATTAGCTGATTGTCTATAATATGTTTATGATTACATTAACAAACTGTAAATAAATGAAAATTCCTTTACTTTTACTTTTACTTTTCTATTTTACCTGAGTTAATGAGCGAAGGCTCAAGCTTTATATTGAATCAAATCAGATCTTTCACAGAGGGGTTGGATAGGGTGATGTTGAAGATTGTGGTCGAAGGTGGTGTGCTGGTCGTCAATGGCGATTGGTGGAGAAAAACTAGGGGTGTTGGTTTTGGGGCTTGCGGTTGATCTGGAAATTAACAGTTTTTCGTATTTTCGTTGCAAGGATACTTTATTCTTTTGATTATCGAGTATTGTTCTAAGAAGCGAACTGAGGGTTTTTGGAAATAAAGCATGTAAAGTAAAAGATGGGTTGATTCTTTGCTTTTACCTGTGGAATAAATTTGACTTCTATCAGGGCCCTAACTCCATAAAAAAGAGCTCAGGTCGGAGATTATTCTAAATAATTTAAAGTAAGAGGGTTATTTGCAGCATCATAAAAATTATTTGGGAAATTCAATTTACCTAGATTATCTTAAATAATGACTTATGGATGAAAAGCTTATTAGTTACATTACGACACACGCCAATATTTCTCATTTATTTTTTCACTTCAATTTTCATTTTTGGGCAGATGGATAAACTGAAGGTTCTAGATCTGACGAGTTGCATAAGGATAAAACAAACACCTGACTTCTCGAACTTTATGTCTTTGGAGAAGCTAATTCTTGGTCGGTGTGTCGAGTTAACCACAATTCACCGTTCCATTGGTAAGCTAAAGCACCTAACGACTTTAAACATCAAGGGATGCAGCTCTCTTAGGATGTTGCCTGAAGAAATCGGTGCTCTACAATCTTTGATGGAGGTTATCATGCCCCAAACTTTTCAACCCTTCAATCTTCCGGACTTATTTGGCAATCTAGAATCTTTGTCGAGTTTGTTATTAGACGAGCACCTAGGAATCAGCCAACTTCCAAGCTATGTTGGAGGGTTCATGAAAGTTACACAGTTATCTTTATGTTGGTGTGTGGGCATAGAGAAGCTTCCATGCTCTCTTGGAAAAATGGAAATGTTGGTCGAGTTGGATTTATCAATGTCAGGAATAGTCGAATTGCCTGATTCTATTGGAGATTTGAAGAAACTAAAAGTGATTAGAGTAAGCTATACAATGATAAGAAAGTTTCCTTGTACAATTGGACAGGTGGAGATACTGGAAGAGTTACATGCTAGGAAATGTTGGGATCTAACAGAAGAAAACCTGGAGGAAATTGGAAAGCTATCCCGTTTGAAGATATTGGACTTATCATATACTCATGTATCTCGATTCCCCACAGTGCTAGGTTGTCTCTGTCATCTCCACACACTTGAATTGGGTTCGAGTGACCTTCAGGAAGTACCTAATCTTCCCTCAAGTTTGACACACCTTCACATGCAAGCACGTCAGTTCCCATCTATCCTTGACCTCTCAAGTCTCATTGATTTAGATTATCTAGAATTATCTAGATTAACTGTTTCAAGAGAGGAACCTGATCCAAGTTGGTCAAACAATTTGCCAGCGAAACAATTGATCCATCCACTTCCAAGTGGCTTGTCAACTTTGAAATGCAGGGGCATCGGGCTACTACCACCTCTTTCTAACTTAAGAAAATTATCAGTTCTGTGTGTCATTGAATATCCAATGCCATACTTCTCTATCTCTCAGGAGCTAATACATTTGACGGAATTGAAACTAAGTAAGTGCAAATTTGTTGAGATAATATATGTGTCACTCTTGAAGAATCTACAGCACTTGGAACTAAACAGATTGGACAGGCTGGTTAAGATTCAAGGTTTGTTAGAATTGGCATCCTTGTTGTACTTTCGTATTTCTGACTGCTATAAGATAAAAAGGTTACCGAACTTATCAAAGTTAGATAAGCTACAACATATAGAGGTAGAAGCTTGTCCAGAAATAAAAGTGATTGAGGGAATCAAGGGCTTAGAAAGTTTGGTGTTGGATAATCGTGGTTGCACTGTACTAGAGAGATTGCTGGATGTCTCAAGATCAACTTGGATTTCCCACAAAGTACCAGAGTGCCAGGTTTTCCTGAGTTTTAATGCACCGGACACTTCTTATAGCATTGTCGATGTCCTTTACAAGAAATTGGTTCGCAACCAAATTTCTGTTTTCAAGGATGACGACATATTGAGCTCTGGTGATGGAATTGGCGAAGAGCTTCCGCAAGCACTCGACAACTCCCATATCTATATACCCTTCTTATCTAAGAACTATGCGTCTAGCTGGTGGTGTCTCCGTGAATTAGCCCACATGGTAAAATGGACGTCAAACTCCCATGGGAAAAAAATAATCCTGCCCATTTTCTATGATGTGGAGGTTGATGATGTTAATCTTAAAAGCGCTTTGTACAAAAGTGCCCTAGATAAGCACAGGTGGAAATTTGGCAACGAAGTGGAGGAATGGGAAATGGCTCTAAGAGAGATCGTGCACACAAGGCGGTTCAACATGAATAGTAACAGGTAATGCTGCTAGCTTTTATTAACTGGACCAAATTGAACTTTAGCACCATAGAATTTCCTGATAAAAAAATGTGAACTTTTGCACAAAAACAGTCGAGGACACTGAAGTGAATTCTTATGCTTTGTTTGGAAGAGTTTCTTTGGTGGGTAAAGAAAAAGAAGGCAAAGAAATTTGAGGTGAAGAAAATGTATTCTTTGGGGTGGCTGGAGTTGTAGGGTAGGGAGGTGAAGATAGTGTAGGGATATGAAAAATGAAGAACGAAAAATGAAAATTGGCATATCTATTTCTTCGTATTTCTATAAAGTTAATTTCTTTGCAACAGCGCTGATAAAAATCGTTTTTTGAACGATGTAAGTAGAAAGCCCATTGCCAAAGCCGAGAAGGTTGCCTAGGTTGGACATTTCATTCTCCTATGAAAATTGAAGAATTTAACTAGGCATTGAATAATTACCATATAATCCTTCACAATTTTGTCATTTTCTATTACTTTTGAGAGTTCATTTGGAAATGAGAGAGAAAAAAAAAAAAAGAGGGAATTTCTCCCCTTCATTCTTCGCACCTCGGCGAGAAACATAATTGGTTGGCCTAGAAAAAGTTTATTTTACTTCCATATCAGCATCTGCATTTTAGGATTCAACCCAGGCACAATAAATTCTTTCCACTCTGAGTCTTGCTTTCCAAACGGAGTTTTTTGGTTTAGGATACAACTAAAGAGTAGAAAAAAAGGCACTCAAAAAGAACGAAGAAAATTTCTATAAATGGAGAAAAGGTGTGATTTGGAATTATTCTAGGAAATTTATTTAAATTGTCACAAGATGGAAAGAAGTTCATTGAAGTTTAGAACCCATATGAGATTCATGAGCTAAATCATTTAACTCTCTTGGCCATTTTAAGTTTCCAATTTATCGTTGGTTTGATGTTACATAATTATCATTTTTTCTTATTGAGGTAACATAGTGTATGAGCTTCTGTAGAATTTTCTAATAATGTTTGAGATTGAAAGTCGTTTTGAGTGCATTTTATGATATAGAGCGATGATAAAAGGTGCTTTGAAATAATCACTTCAATTGTCTCCATAACAGGAACATTAAAGGGAGTGCAAAAATGTTAATCCAGAATAAATGCAGTAGTTCCTGTAGTGAAATGAAATTAATGACTCCTAAATTTATGTATAGATGGAGTGACTAAGAACAATCAATTTTAAGCATATATACATTGAGAAAAATTAGATAACACCCTCCAAGAGCCAGGAAAATTATTAAAAAAATAATAAACATATTACAATTTTGTTAATTAAGTCATAAATATCTTTTTTGTCAATTGACTCTTAAATCATTTGCATTTATGTCAATTAAATCCATATGATCAATTTTGGTAGGCTAATGCTAACATGGATGTCAATCGTCCTATGTGACACGGACGATACTAAAGTGAACAACTTTTAATAATATTTTTAAATTTTTAATAATTTTTGTTGTTTAATTTCTTTTTCCTTTTATTTATTTTCTTTTACTTTTTATTTCCTTTCACTTCCTTCTTCCTCAAGCTAGTCGCTGGATCTTGATAATCAGCTAGACAAGAGGGTCGACGAGCTCGTTGGCCTCGCCTAAGCCGTTCGCTTGGTTGGTAATGGAAGGTCAAGACTTGCCTAGCCACTAGTAAGGCCTGAGCCCTCATTAGAGCTGTAAGGTTGAAGGTTGTGACTTCTAGTGACTGGCTGGAGGAAGAAGGAAGGGAAGAAAGAAAAGGAAAAAGAAATGAAAATAAATAAATAAATAGTTTGAAAAATTAAAATATTAAAAATTGTCCACATTAGTGCCCATCGCTCGATGTATGATAGCTGATATTTATGTTTTGATCAGATGGATTGAATTAGCACAAATGCAAATGTTTTAGGAGTCCATTGACAAAAAAAGGAAAGTTCAAGATTGAATTGGCACAATTATAGTAAATTTTAGAATGTTTTGATAATCTTTCCTCCAAGAGCTTGCCATTGAATGATCAATTGAATTTTGCAACAATTGATATAGAATCTCAATGCATGGTCTTTTCTAGGCATAAGTGCCAAAAACTTTCATAGGATGCTTGCTTGAATGTTAAAATTTTTTCACTTAAGCTTAACATCGGAGAAAAATTGATCACTTGAGTGTCAATTTCGGCCAAATATCCTACGTGGAATTTTTTTTACTTTCTAATTTTTTTATTTCCATCTGTATTTTGCTTTTTTTTTTTTTTCTTTCTTTTTTCTTTAGGGTCAACGAGGGTCACTGCGACTGCCTCACCCTCGGCTGCGAAGGCCCTAGGCAAGGCTGTGAGGGTCCTCATTGCCTGTGAGTGACGCCACCTAAAGCAGGTGAGGGTCGTTGCAGCATCACTAGTGGTTGGCAAGGCCCCGATGGCCTTTCCCAAGGCCTTTGCGGCAAGGGCGCTCACGCTCGCCCTCGCCCTGGGTGAGGCCGCGGAGACCCTCACCAGCGTTGCTTAGAGCGGGCGAGGGTTGTTGCGGCCTAGCCAGTGATCAGCGGATAGACTTGCCCTTGGTTGTGAAGCCACCTAGAGCAGGCAAGGATTGTTGCGGCCTCGCCAGTTGTTAATGAGGCCCCAACAGCCTCGCCTTTGATCGCAAAAGCCTTAGGTGAGGCCGTGAGGGCCCTCACCAGTGTCGCCTAGAGTAGGTGAGGGTCGTCGCAGCCTCGCCAATGGTCGTCCTTGCTGCAAAGGCCCTGAGCGAGGTCATTAGGGCCTTGCCGCCCTCTGGTGAGCCCGCAACGACCCTCTTCTGCTTTGGGTAGCATTGCTTGCGGCTGACCGGAGCGACCCTAACAACCTCACTTAGGGCCTTAGCAGCCAAGGGTGAGGCAGCCGCGGTTGGTGAGGGTCGCCGCGACCTTCATCAACCCTAAAAAGAAAAAAAAAAGAAAAGCAAAAAAAATTCAAAAAATAATAATTATTATTATTAAAATAATATTTTCCCGTGTCCATGTCAACTTTTCGACGGGGCAAATCGAAAATGGCACTCAAGTGATTGATTTTTCAAATTTGTGGCACATGAGTGAGCGAAAAAATCTTTTGGTACTCAAATGAAATTGACACTTATATTGTACTTAATCCTCTTTTCTACCTAGAAATGGGCCCTTCAACCAAAGAAGATCAAGTCTCTGAATTATATTTATTTATGTATTTGTTATTTATTATGTTTCCATTATTTTGTACCCTTGGGAGAGGGGGAGGGGTGGTGTAATAGGTTTAAACTTTAAAGTGGTATTATTTTATTGAATTTTATGTCAAATGCCCATTGCCTTCTTTAATTCAAACAAAAAATAAATACAATGCATAACAAGAAAAAATTTCCACCACTAACCTCAGGATTAATCTCTTTAATTAATAAAAAATATTTAAAAGTTGAAAAATTGAAGATAAAAAAAGGAAAAAATTTCAATTAGGACCCAAAGTGCCCTTGATTTTTAAAATAAGGGTTTGAAATTAATATTTTCTCAAATAGAGACATGAACTGCTCTCATTTTCGCAAATAAGAGTATGGAGTGATTTTGTTAGTCTTAAAGGACTTGACCTCATTGATTGGTGAGAGCATTTTCATCATTTACTTTTTCTTTCATTTTTTATTTTTCTATTTTTTTCTATAAAGCTAAACTCTAAAAAGAAATAAAGAGGCTAAAACTTAAAATACACACGCACACATCACACACAGACACAAGGGAGAGCTGCCGGCCTTCCTTAGCTGTAGCCATCGCCCCATCGCTAGTGACCATAGGCAGGAGGGCTGGCCCTAGCCCTCCCGCTTGCAACCTCATTGGCCATGGCTGATGCCCCACCATCGATGGGGCAGTGGCCACAAGTAGGAGGGCTTGGTTTTTTTTTTTTTTTTAATTTGTATTTTTTTTAAGTGATAGTCTTTTTTATGGAAAAAATAGAAAAAAAAAGGAGAAAAGAAAGAAAAAATGGAAGGAAATAAGAAAATATAGAGGATAGAAATGCCCTTGACTAGGTGATGTAAGGTCTTCCCTTTAAGACCGACATGGCCATTTCAAATCCTTATTTGAAGTAAGATTCACTTGAGGTCCTTTTTGAGAAATAGAGAGTACTCCCATGTCGTATTTGAAATTTTCCTTGAAAAGAATGATAGATAAGTATGAATATTTAGGAAAAATTATATGATATGGTTATTACTTAAAGGCCAAATGATGAGATAAAGGCCAATGACAAAGTAAATCTCAATTTTTTTCAACACTTTCCAATTTTATCCTAACCTTTTAAACCAATTAGAAAAATAGCCAAATCTTTCCAATTTGTATCAAAACTATCCCAAACCATTTAACACCATTTATGAGAGGAATATTCGGTTAGATTCTTTCCCGAATTTATCTAGTTCTAGTATTCAACGGAGGACATTTGAGGGAAAATAATGTAACGGATGCATAATTTAAGTGAGAATATTTATTTGGCTTCATATCAGCTATTTTTTTATTAAATTTATTTATGAATTTTTGATATGAAGAAAAAATGAAAAACTAGGTTCTTTTATGCAATATTCAGATAGATCTAGCGTGAACTTATCAAATAAAATCTGTTCACTTTTTTATGCCAAAAATAAAACTTTTCATGAAGAAAATAATAAAACAGTTTTACCTATAAAGAATATATGTTGTGCTTAGCACTTTGGATTTTATGGAAAAAAACCGAGCATTATGAAAAAAATATTACCTTCTTCAGTTTTGTTAATCTTACTACATCCATTCCATCAAGAATGTATACTTCATATCAATCGGCTAATGCATTATCTAAAGCATCTCCAATACATCAAATTGAGCAGTTTTTCTTGAAATTCCAATGCACGTCAGCTTATTGTTATGCTTAAATTCGGTCCATAGAAACTGAAATGGTTGACTTATTTAAGCATAGGGTCCCTAGAGACCCAGAGATCGTCATATCCGGAAGAAATTTATACCCTTTTCTTTCATGTCATTGATGACCAAAATATTTCCTGCTTTGCTGCAGCCATGGAGAGCTAATTGAATCGGTTGTTAGAGAGGTTTTATGTAAACTTAGGGGCAAAAATGTGGATGTGCCTGAACATTTGGTTGAGGATCATAGTCAGATAAAAGCGATAATAGATAAGTTGGATGTTGACTCTGGTGGGGTGCGTTTTGTTGGCATACATGGAATGGGTGGTATCGGTAAAACAACACTTGCGAAGGTTGTGTTTAACAAATTACTCCTTCAGTTTGACGGTGTTAGTTTCCTACAAAACATTCGAGAATCATCCCAACATAGTCTTGGTCTTGTAAACTTGCAGAAAGAGTTATTATCGAGTGTTCTTGGTTCTAGGGATACTGTCCAAATTGAAGACATAGGTGATGGGATGAATCAGATCAAAAGAGTATGTAGGACTAAAAAGGTCCTCATTGTTCTTGATGATCTAGACAAGAAAGAGCAACTCCAAAATCTAGCTGGAAAATCTGATTGGTTTGGTTTGGGTAGTAGGATCATTATCACAACTAGGGACGAAAGTATCTTGATGACTCAAGTGGAATCATTTGGTGAAGTGGTCCTAAATCAACCTAAAGGAATTTTGGCTCATGAAGTTTATGAAATGGAATTTGGTCGAGCATTTCAATTGTTTTGTGAGCACGCATTCGGAAGGGACTATCCCGTAAAAGGATATAAGTATCTTGCAGAGAAAATTGTCCATGGAGTGGGAATGCTTCCTTTGGCTATTGTGGAGATAGGTTCACTTCTTTGTTTCAGTCATGAAATTGGAGAATGGGAAGATAAGTTGATGCAGTTGAATAAAGGTCCTTTGAAGGTTGTCCGCGATGCATTAATGATAAGTTATGAAGGATTAGCGTATGAGGAAAAAAAAGTATTTTTGGGTATTGCTTGCTTTTTCACCAACAATGACCAAACGTATCCAGATATCATGTGGGATGACTATCAGAGTGCAATTAGCGTCCTCTGCCAACGGTCCTTGATAAAAATTAGAGATAATAAATTTTGGATGCATGACCAATTGCGAGATCTGGGAAGGAACATCATAGTTGAATATCCTCACAAATTTAGTAGGTTGTGGATTCATGAGCATGCTATAGCGATGCTATGGGAGAGAAAAGAGGTAAAATGGAAGAATATGTCACATAATTTTTATTTGGAAAGACAAACTTCTTGCATTTTTGCTTTCATTTTATTGTCAGCTTTGTTCAACTTCCCATTTGTCTTACTAGTGAAGAATTCTCTCAAACGTACCAAATAGATTCTTCTAGATTCTGTAGAATAGTACATAGTTTTCTAGGAGTTCTGAAACAACAAAGCGCCATTTCATGAGCAATCCGAGCAAAGTCAGAAGAAAACTAGTGGTATGAAGAGTTTTTAACTTACTTCCAAACACAAATAGAGAAAAAAAAAAACTATGAAGACTGCAATTAATATGCGTATCATTTTTCTTGAATAGTAGAAAATGGGAAATGGACAATTGATTTATAAGATATCTTCAACTGTATGCTTAACTAATCTTGAGTCTCTGTTGGCAGAGAAATCAAGGTCTAGAAGCACTAAACCTGACTTCCAGTGGTGGCTGGAGGAGCATCTATATGACTGAAGAATTAGTTGCTACATCAAAATTAAGGTTCCTTAGAGTGAAAGGCTTGGATGGCATCTTCGAGAATGTTCTTCTGAAGCTAGAAAGGCTTTTTGGGGAAAAATGGGGAACAGCTTTCCATGCAAATAACTTTCACTTCAATAATTTGGTCATGCTCGACCTTTCGGATAGCAATATTGGAGATGGCTGGGGTGGGTGGAGCCAAATGAAGGTATGATATGCCTTCCTCTTTATACTTCTTTCTATCATCACCTCATTCGCAATGATAGAAGCAAGACATATATTTTAGTTCTTTGTATCATTGCCTCATGCGATTGACATAAAGGTTGCATGCACTCCCCATCTCGTTTGATTGTAGAATATGATTTACTTGAATCAAAATAAAACACAATTATATCCCGCATAGAAAATGCTTCATGTGGTTTATAACCTTGGTTTCGTAGTTTTGAAAGTTGCTTAGGATTTGGAATTGGTGTACTCCAATAAAGTAGCTGTTTTGCATCAATATGCATCATTTATGATTTGCATGGCTATAAGACTTTTGAGTCAAGCTCAGTAATAGGAAAGTTAATTGGAATTAAGTTTGAGATTGGTAACACTCAACTCGAATGGTGTAAAGGATCACAACTTTATTTGGAATAGCTAAGTTGATGATTTAAATTAAGGTGAGCTTCACCATCACGAGACTTTATTCAAGGGGCTTACCAATCTAATTTAATAGTTAAGTTTTTCTTTATAAGTGCATAAGTGAACTGTCGAATGAATGAAAATGACATTATCTATAGGAAGGTTGGAGTATTACATTTAATCTAGTTTTTAACTACAGCGTCAAATTGAATCTCAGAGAAATCTATGGTATATATTCAGGGCAGTGAACAAATGTAATGGAGTTCCTTGTCTGTTTCTAAAATTTAATTTTAAGTCAGTTTTTGAGCTACAAAAATTGTGTGAAACCAACTTAGCTCGATTGGGTACCCTCCCCGCTAACGGTTGCCATTTAGTCACCTTTTGTGATCTTTCTACAATTTTTCAACTTAAGATGGATGCTTGTTGTATTAAGTTGAAGGTAAAACGCCCAAAATCATTCTCACATTTTATATTAGCTTCTATTTGCATAATTCATTATTGTTAATTTTGGTTGTTAACATGCAAGTGTGATTATGCATGTAGGCTATTCTGCAAATACTTACTCTACAAATACCTTATGCACGCTAGATTTTTCTAGAAATTGGATTGATTTTTTTAACAATTTTTAAATCCATCACTTTATATCTCTGATTGTTAAGTTGGCTAAAGGTTAAGATTGTGGCCGGAGGTGGTGTGCTGGTGCCCAGTGGCGGTGCGAAGAGAAAAAACTTAGCATGTTGGTATTTGGGGTTTGTGGGTGATTTGAGAATTATAGCTTTTTGTGTTTTCATAGCCAGGATACTTTAGTCTTTCAGTTATGGAGTTCTGTCATAAGACACATACTTTTGCAGATGGCAAAAAAGCTAAAAGTATTAGACTTGGGAAACTGCAAACACTTAACAAGGACACCTGACTTGTCTGACTTCCTGAATTTGGAGATATTGATACTTGTTGGCTGCTCCAAGTTAATTACGGTTGATTGCTCCATTAGTAAGTTACAGCTCTTAAAAACTCTGAATATGGATGGATGTGACTCTGTTGAGGAGTTGCCTGAAGAGGTTGGTTCATTGGAATCTTTGACAGAGTTCATCTTCTCTGGATCTTCCAAATTAGTCACGCTCACAGAGAGTTTTAGGAATTTGAAATCTTTGTCAAGCTTCAGTGTAAATTATTGCAAGGGAATGAACAAACTCTCGAACTCTATTGGAGGATTAGCAAAAATCACATATTTCTCTTTAAAAGGATGTGAGGGGATAAAGAAGCTCCCACACACTCTCTGGGGCTTAGAATTATTGGTCAAGTTGGATTTGTCATTCTCGGGGATAGACAGTCTTCCTGATTCCATTGGAAATCTGAAGAAACTCAAAGCCATCAAGGTGGGACATACAAAGTTAAAAAGGTTACCAGACGCAATTGGACAGCTAGAGATGCTTGAAGAGTTACATTGCCCAGAGTGTTTGGATCTATCAAGCGAAGTCCCAAATTCTATCGGGAATCTTTTCCATTTGCAGATCTTGGACTTGTCATGTACTCGTATTTCTGGTTTGCCAGACACAATCACTCATCTCTCTCACTTGGAAGAGTTACATGTCCGAGATTGTAGGGATCTTACAAGTGAAATCCCAAAGGCAATTGGTGAACTATCCTGCTTGAGGATCTTGGACTTCTCTAGAACTGGTATTTCTCGTTTGCCTACCACGATCGCTCATCTCTCTCACCTAGAAGAGTTACGTGTCCAAGGTTGTTGGAATCTACCAAGCCAAATACCAGATGCAATTGGGGGACTATCCTGCTTAAGGATCTTGGACTTCTCTGGTACTTGTATTTCTAGTTTGCCTGCCACGATCACTCATCTCTCTCACCTAGAAGAGTTACGTGTTCAAGATTGTGGGGATCTTACGGGTAAAATCCCATATGCAATTGGCAGACTATCCCGCTTGAGGATCTTGGACTTCTCTGGTACTTGTATTTCTGGTTTGCCTGCCACGATCACTCATCTCTCTCACCTAGAAGAGTTACGTGTCCGAGATTATGGGGATCTTACGGGTAAAATCCCAGATGCAATTGGCAGATTATACCGCTTGGGGATCTTGGACTTCTCTGGTACTTGTATTTCTGGTTTGCCTACCACGATCGCTCAACTCTCTCACTTGGAAGAGTTACGTGTCCACAGTTGTCGGAATTTTACGAGCAAAATCCCAAATGCAATTGGTAGACTATCCCACTTGAGGATCTTGGATTTCTCTGGTACTCGTATTTCTGGTTTGCCTGACACGATCACTCATCTCTCTCACCTGGAAGAGTTACGTGTCCACGGTTGTTAGTATCTTACAGGTAAAATCCCAGATGCAATTGGCAAACTATCCCGCTTGAGGATCTTGGACTTGTCTGGTACTTGAATTTCTGGTTTGCCTAACACGATCACTCATCTCTCTCACTTGGAAGAGTTATATGTCCAAAATTGTCAGTATCTTACGGGTGAAATCCCAGATGCAATTGGCGGACTATCCCACTTAAGGATCTTGGACTTTTCTGGTACTCGTATTTCTGGTTTGCCTACCACGTTCGCTCATCTCTCTCACCTAGAAGAGTTACATGTCCAAGGTTATCAGTATCTTATGGGTGAAATCCCATATGCAATTGGTGGACTATCCCGCTTAAGGATCATGGACTTCTCTGGTACTTATATTTCTGGTTTGCCTGCCACAATCGCTCATCTCTCTCACCTGGAAGAGTTATATGTCCAGGATTGTTGGGATCTTATGTGGGAAATCCCAGATGCAATTGGTGGACTATCCCGCTTGAGGATCTTGGACTTCTCTAGAACTAGGATTTCTAATTTGCCTACCACGGTCACTCATCTCTCTCACCTAGAAGAGTTACGTGTCCAAGGTTGTTCGAATCTATCGAGACAAATACTAGACACAATTAGGGGACTATCCCGCTTGAAGATCTTGGACTTCTCTGGTACTCGTATTTCTGGTTTGCTTGCCACAATTGTTCATCTCTGTCACCTGGAAGAGTTATATGTCCAGGATTGTGGAAATTTTATGAGGGAAATCCCAGATGCGATTGGCGGACTATCCCACTTAAGGATCTTGGACTTCTCTAGAACTGGTATTTCTAGTTTGCCTACCACGATAGCTCATCTCTCTCACCTAGAAGAGTTACGTGTCCAAGGTTGTCGGAATCTAGCGAGCCAAATACTAGATGCAATTGGGGGACTATCCCGCTTGAGGATCTTGGACTTCTCTAGAACTGGTATTTCTGGTTTGCTTGCCACGATCGCTCATCTCTCTCACCTAGAAGAGTTACGTGTCCAAGATTGTCGAAATCTAGCGAGCCAAATACCAGATGCAATCAGGGGACTATCCCACTTGAGGATCTTGGACTTCTCTTATACTTGTATTTCTGGTTTGCCTGCCACAATCACTCATCTCTCTCACTTAGAAGAGTTACGTGTCCGAGGTTGTGGGGATCTTACAGGTAAAATCCCAGATGCAATTGGCATACTATCCCGCTTGAGGATCTTGGACTTCTCTCATACTTGTTTTCTGGTTTGCCTACCACAATTGCTCATCTCTCTCACCTAGAAGAGTTACATGTCTATGGTTGTTCATATCTTCCGGTTGAAATCCCATATGCAATTGGCGGACTATCCCGCTTGAGGATCTTGGACTTCTCTAGAACTAGTATTTCTAATTTGCCTACCACGGTCGCTCATCTCTCTCACCTAGAAGAGTTACGTGTCAAAGGTTGTCGGATTCTACCGAGACAAATACTAGATGCAATTAGGGGACTATCCCACTTGAAGATCTTGGACTTCTCTGATACTCGTATTTCTGGTTTGCTTGCCACAATTGCTCATCTCTATCACCTGGAAGAGTTATATGTCCAGGATTGTGGAAATTTTATGAGAGAAATCCCAGATGCGATTGGCGGACTATCCCACTTAAGGATCTTGGACTTCTCTAGAACTGGTATTTCTAGTTTGCCTACCACGATAGCTCATCTCTCTCACCTAGAAGAGTTACGTGTCCAAGGTTGTCGGAATCTAGCGAGCCAAATACCAGATGCAATTGGGGGACTATCCCGCTTGAGGATCTTGGACTTCTCTAGAACTCATATTTCTGGTTTGCCTGTCATGATTGCTCATCTCTCTCACCTGGAAGAGTTATATGTCCAAGATTGTGGGGATTTTATGAGGGAAATCCTAGGTGCAATTGGCGGACTATCCCACTTAAAGATCTTGGACTTCTCTAGAACTGGTATTTCTGGTTTGCCTACCACGATCGCTCATCTCTCTCACCTAGAAGAGTTACGTGTCCAAGGTTGTCGGAATCTAGCGAGCCAAATACCAAATGCAATTGGGGAACTATCCCACTTGAGGATCTTGGACTTCTCTTATACTTGTATTTCTGGTTTGCCTGCCACGATCACTCATCTCTCTCACTTAGAAGAGTTACGTGTCCGAGGTTGTGGGGATCTTACAGGTAAAATCCCAGATGCAATTGGTAGACTATCCTGCTTGAGGATCTTGGACTTCTCTGGTACTCGTATTTCTAGTTTGCCTGCCGCAATCACTCATCTCTCTCACCTGGAAGAGTTACATGTCCAAGGTTGTCAGTATCTTACGGGTGAAATCCCAGATGCAATTGGCAAACTATCCTGCTTAAGGATCTTGGACTTCTCTGGTACTTGTATTTCTGGTTTGCCTGCCACGATCACTCATCTCTCTCACCTGGAAGAGTTACGTGTCCAAGGTTGTCGGCATCTTACGGGTGAAATCCCAGATGCATTTGGCAGACTATCCCCTTGAGGGTCTTGGAAGTCTTTGATACTCGTATTTCTGGTTTACTTGCCACGATCAATTGTCTCACTTGGCTTAAAGAACTTGTGTTGAAGGACTGCAAGGAGCTTCAACTAATGCCACAGCTTCCTTCGAGTTTGATAAGCCTTATCCTCGATTCTTATCATCGTGAAATCATCCCAGACCTCTCTAACTTATTTACTTTAGATCACTTGAACTTGTCCTTTCATAAGTATAATCTCGAGGCTCCTCACCAGTCAGAGGAAATTTTGTCCCCTTGGAAGATTGTAGAATCCATCCACCGGCTTCCATCTAGTTTGTCAACATTGCATCTCATGGGTATACTGCCACCGCAACGGTTTTCCAACTTCAGGAACCTATCAAGTCTCTCCATTTCTAGATGCTCAATGGCACATCTCCCGGTGCTTGAACACTTGGAGAAGTTGAGGAAATTGTCCATAGAAGTATGTCCAACCCTCAAGAGAATACCTAATCTATCATGCTTGAAGAATCTAGAAACTTTGTATCTGTCTGAATTGGGAAGTCTTGTGGAGATACAAGGTCTGGGGGAGTTGGAATCTTTAGTGTCACGACTGATTTTCTGCTGTAAGTCATTAGATGGATTACCTCAACTACCAAAGTTGGCAAAGCTCGAATTTTTTCAGCTCCACCGCTGCCAAGTGCTATGGGGCATTGAGGGTCTCGGCCGCTTACGATGTTTGAAGCTCTTTTGTGTCACAGGTTGCATGTCCTTGGAAAGGTTGCCTGATTATACAGCGTGGACCACGCTATCCACCGATTGGAAAGCACCGGAAACATCGAGTGCTGATTGGGAGTCGCCAGGAACATCGGGCCTACGTCTATATCAAGAGCTAGCATCAATCAATGTGTTACCTAGATTTTGTACCCTTGTAAGTCTTGTCTCTCCATTTATTTGTGTAGAGTGGGCTCCTGATAACGAAAGAGGTGGATTGTCCATATATATTAGTTTGTCCCGCAAATTCGTTAACGACGATAAGCATTTCATTCTTCATTTCTTGATGAGATGCACACGAATTGTTTTAGAAAAGTTCCATATCGGAAAATTGATATGATGTGAAGTAATTAATATATCATAATAGATCCACAATTCATTACCTTAAACTTTTTACTGAAGGTGGATTTAACTACATACGTCAATGGACTCGGATTTTAGCTCCCTCCCGGGTTAAGGTATTGGAAATTCGTGTCTTCTTCTCTTACTTTTGTGCTCCTAACACTCCTATGCAGTCCTTACTTTTATAACTTTTATCAATATAGTAAGGTACGTAGATCATACATTAAATTCTTTTAATTTTAGCTTCCTAAATGCTATTGCTAGAGTATAAAGTCCCCACTTTCAATTTTTCAATCGTCCATGACTTTGTTACAGGTTTTGCATGATATGTTTATCATCCTAGCGAAAAGTTAGATTAATGGTGGGAAATAATGAGGCCGGATGGACTGAATTGACATATATGCAAAACATTTAGAACTTATTTGGCCAAAAAAAAAAGTCTATTGCAATAGGTTTATGATTTTTCTTTTTATATAATTTCCTCAAACAAAGTCCTTAGCAATAAATTTGTAAAGCCAACAACGAGTCATGCCTCTACCACTTCCAATGTGCGGTTTGATCCGTGTGAAAGCCAGATAAAAAATTCTTATAGAAGGTATGAGTGACCTCAAACAAAGCTTGTTAAGGAATTGCTCCTTGCAATGATTATGATTGGGTGATGCTCGGTGTACTGGTATATATGTGTGTATTTCCTCTTGAATATTGCTAATCCTAAGGCATCATGACGATTCTTGTTCAGAACTCTCTCTAATCACTCGCTGTTTTCGCTATTTGCGTTCGTTTGAAACAGTTGCATTTGCTTTAATTTAAACTCAAGCCAGCCGTTGACCACATCAGGTCCAAGTCAAGGGTTACAAGCTTGAATTTGTCTACAACTGGTTACTTACCTCGCAAACCGATAATTCAGATGTTAAAATTAAGGCTTACCTTATATTCTTATCATTTCGTGCTCGTACAAACCTGTAGTGCAATTCTCGGCTGTTCCTTAACATTGCTGCCACTTGCCCAGATCTTATTCCTTTGAAAACCTACCATATCCTGATTGTTTTTGTGCACTGCTGGACTTCTTCTTTGACTTTTCTTCTGTGGGTATTGTCTTCAGCCCTGCACTCCACTTAGCAATTAATACGAAAGGATCGAATCTTTTGGAATTCTTCCAAACCTGGGTCGGGAAGTGGTGAGTGATGTGAGGCGATGAAGCTACGGGGAGAGAGAGTTCGCAGATGTTTTCTCTTGCAGACGTGCAAGCACCGTAGGAAATTGCTGAACTTGCGAATCCTTGCACCCGGGGGGCTGATTTTGCATCTGGACTGGCCGCACGAGATTGGCTGGGACTGTGAACTCGCTCAAGGTGCTGAGATGGCCTATGGAGAGCTTCGCCCATACCAGCGCACTGGGGCCTCGTCGGAGCTAGAACATTGCGAAGAGGCTCACTGGTGTTGCTCAGAACTCACTGGACAGAGGAGACTAGGCTGGGAATAATGGCAGAGACAAATTGGAGATCGCCAAAAGGCAGAAGCAGCTCATGAAAGAGATTTGTATTAAAGTCTCCCTGGCTGGGATGGTAATTGATGACTTTCTGCACTTTTATCACTAAGACAATCGGTCTGAAGCAAAATCATTGTCCATAAGCATATGGTGTGGGAAGACTTAAAGGTGGTCGTGAGGTATGCAAAGAAAAGACACATCTGGCTTGGGATTTGAGCAGCTTTTGATAGAAAGGGGTTACACCTATTTCCTATGGCATAGTACCTGCTAGTGCTACTGACATTTACAAGGTTTCTATTTCCACATTGACCCTAATTAACCATTTCCTCCTGCCATATGCTGCACTTTTTTTTCTTCCTTGTTAGTTCATCTACTTCTTGTTTTTGGCATATCAAACTTCTGACGCGAAACCTGGTCTCTGTAATGATTTTGCCCTGGATATTACAATCAACAAAGATAAATTGTTTAGCTAAAAATCTGGGCATAAGACTCTTGTGGACCAGTTTTCCTATGTATCTTTTCATTTTGAGTGAATTTAATACGTGACTTTTTAGTGGAGTTCTTTGGCAACATATTGGAATGAATCAATGAGAATACAAGTTCAAAATTTTATGATACCTAAATGTTGTCATAATCGAAGGTAATAACAGAGAGGCAGTTTTCATTGATCATGCTTTTAGCTTGCTTGCGTCCAACCACATTTCGGTCATTCAGATGTGGTACGGACGGCCACAAGAGCTAGCGGAGTTTCTTGTGCAAGAGAATGATGTCTAAATTGAAGCTGAAAATATCTTCCAGGTGACTAACTGAAATTCTTCTTGAGATTCCAATATGTATAGCATGAGCACTTAGATAATTCGTGGTTTTGAAATACAAAGTTTCAGTTGAAATTTCTGGAGAAATTAGAGATTTGAGGTCCTTTGACTTCTCAAACTTGAGAAAAGGTAAAGCCACTTCAAGAAGAAACAATATACGGGACATGAACACGTTGAGGATCAGCAATATACTCCGGTCTGTGTGATATTAACAGATAAATTTGCAGATCGAATGATCAATTAAATTGTATTCTCAAGTTGTGGGGATTGGCCTTTTGCAAAATATTATTGAAGTGGGCCGGAAACTCTCATATCTACTTCTTGTGGAAAGTTTAAACTCGTCATTAGTAATCAAATCTTTGAAGATGTGAGGTTTACTGTAGTAGAATTAAAATTTTCTACAAGCATCGCATTGATGGTTCGCATCCTATTCTAGAAAAGGGATCTTTGAAGATATGCTCGCGTATCTTAAAAATAACCACGCCAGATCCAAGCTACTTCGTAAAGGGAGAACTTTTAAGGCTGGTGTCCGCCCTGGAATTACGTTGAAATCCCAGTTCAACATGATTTAAAACTGTTTCGCATTTTTGTCTATCTGCTTCCACGTTTGTTGGTATTTCTACACTCATTCTGTCCACAACTACAGTCTCGTCCGAATCAAAGCAATATGTGCAGGCGCAAGTCTCAGATTACTTGGTTTTGTTTGTAAGCAATGTGATCTCCAACCATTTCAATGGCTTTTTCATTGCCTCAAAACTCCAAGAAGATGACATTCGACACGTAAAGTCATAAGCAATTTGGTCTTAGATTTGTGTTGGACCAAATTCAACGAAGGGAGGGTCTACTTTGCAACGTATTAATCTAAATTTTACCATTTACTTCAAAAAAAATTGCAAAAATCATTCACATTAGCATCTGTCATACTACGTTTTGACTAGAGGACTATATTGATAAATGTCATATTGTTTATGACTAAATTGACTAAAATTAAAAAAAATGAATTAATTGTTGTCCAGTAGATTTAAAATTGAATTAGTTGTCGTTATTTTAATTGGTCAACAACAATCAAAATAAACTCCTTTACCCAAAAAAAAAAAAAACAATCAAAATAAACTCTAAGTAAACACTTAATGTGCAAATAGTTTATTATACACCCTAAAAGTTTAGGATTGCATTGGCTTGAGTGGATCTGTTAAACATCACCAAAAGTTTGTCCCATTAATGTGTGAACAATTTGCTATCCGTCTAGCGTATATTGCGGCTTTTGTCTTCTTTTGACTAACCTTACTTTTTTTTTTTTTTTTTTTGGACTCTCTTAATTGACGCCAACGATTTAACTGAGGCTGGGCACCGGGCCTTGCTTAAACATGCATGGCATGAGCATGCCAGGATCGGCACATTATTTTGTCGGCCCATGTGTCGGGTCTTGTTCATGGTTGGCCTTGGTCCGATTTTTAAAAAGAAAAAAAGTTCAATATAACTAATTTTTGTTAAAATATAACAAGAAAAATTAATTGAGAAAGTTGATGAAAAATCATTAAAATTATACCAAATTAAGTACATGTACATCTTCATATAATTTGAAAAAAAAAAGTGCACACAAGTAGCACCAAAAGAAAATGCATAATAAATAAGTTATTATCAGCATTATATCCCTCACTATAATTGGGTGATACAGTATCATCATTATCCTTTCGCTCATGTGGGGTGCATTCTTCTATAGTTTCTTATAAAAACTAATCATGTCGTACCACTACTAAATTTAAAACTTTAGCAGATTGTTGACATCCGAACTTTCCTGAAGGTTTAAGTAAGAAAATTCATTGGTTCAAGATCTCCAATTGTGGTGAGTCTCATTTCTTAAAAAAAAATAAAAAAATCGGTGTAATGTCCTTAGCATCTCAATTGCATGTAGAAATTAGGAGTACTGCATTTCATCAGTAATTAGGCGTCAATTTTCAATAGACCAAGAGTTGATTTTTTGGGTTTGGTGGATATTTTGGGCTAGTCAAACCCAAAAAGTCAACTCTAAGTAAAAAAATTGCAAAAAAAAGACATAAAAAATTGTATATAGATGTTAATTTATACAATTTAGATAGGTGTGTAGAATTAGGCCTTTAAGTTTCGAATTTTCGTAAAAATGGCCAACGGTTGAATTTTTTGTCAAACCTTCAACCGAAAAATCAGAATTTCATTAGTTTCTAATCTGTTTTTCTTATACATTTGATTTAAAGACTGCAAATTTAGAAGTTTTCAATCTGATTAAAGAAATCTCAACCTATGAAACCAATCACTCATTTAGAGTAAAAATTTGGCACATAAGATTAGAATTACTTAAACTCACACTCGGTGTCACTTGATGTAACCGCACAAAATCCTAAAGAAAAGAATAAAATGTATTCTTCTACCCATTTTGGACGGGTAGCGCCGTAGCGGCACGTGTAAAAGAAGAAACAATCCCTCTTTTATTGGTCGAGGTTTACGCCATTTTTTTTTACGGAGAGAAAATCCAGAAGAAATCCCCTCCAGAAGTTGGCTCTCCCGGGTCAGCCACCGAACGACACCACCGTACGCCGTTCACCATCCCCCATCAACACACCTCCGCTCGCTGGCCAATACAGAACCGAGAGGGACCTTGTCTCAGAGCACGTGAGAAATCCTCCTCAAAACCAGTCCCCGACGTCTTCCATCTATCTTGAACACGGCTGATCATTGCTTGTCACCGTCAGTTGTAGTTTCGAAAGGGCGCCCAACGCGCTCCACTCTGCTCTGCTCGGGTTCATTGCTGAAAGTCAGATCCTTTCGTTGGCCGTGACTCTGATCCTCAACGACAACCAAAGCTTCCGATCCAGTTACTGATGACAGTTTCGCAAGGGTGATTATTGGCGAGCAAAATGAGCAAGAGTCACGGATATGCATATTGTCGAATCTCTATTAACGTATTTTCAGGTGCTTGGATTGGCCTTGGTGGTTCTTAACATACTAAAGAACGTTCTGCAATATCGGGGGCCTTATCTTGGAAGGCCCGTGAATGGACACGGCGGTATTTCGGAGGTGGTCAATGGCAGTTGCGGGGTAGTATATGAACGGTTCTAGCTGAATCATGGTCGTTCGTAGATGTCATCTTAGATTTGCGTGTGTTTGGTCAATATATATATATATAGAGAGAGAGAGAGAGAGAGAGAGAGAGAGAGAGGGGGATGGGCTTTATATTTCTTAATCCATAATTGGCTTAGTATAGTCGTCCTTCAAGATGGGCTTAATTAGGTTTAATGAACTTTGGGCTAGAACAGTCTTAAGTGAGCTTGGGCTTAGTTTAGTGTGATTTGGTTTTGGGTTGAGTTTGTTCTTTATTGAGTTGGGCTTACACTAACTGGAAGACATTTTGCTCAACACCAACGTAGCTGAGAGGATTTCAAACCATTCTCAGACATCTTACAAATTTTTTTGCCTTTTCTGTTCTCTATTTAACTTGTTAATTATTGGGGGAAAAACAAACATAATCGATGATGTCATATAAATAAAGCACCCACATATTAATATCAGACACTGCTTAGAAAGAGGAGGGCCAGGTGTGAATAGCCCTTATAGCTTTGGGCTGAATGCAGCCCGAGAGCGAAAACCTTGAAAAGGCACTAAAACATGAAATTTCTAATTCAAATAAATTATAATTGAACATTGAGACAAACCGATGGCTATGAGAGACTCAAGTTTAAGCTGCCAAAGTATGGAACGAACTAATTTCAAACTTAGTGATAGTTGATTTGAGAGGCTTCTCTAAGCTAATTAAACTTTTTTATACTACAACTGCTTGAGACAAGGCAAGTTAAACTTTGATCATTAAAAAAATCTGACCTAACTCATGCATTTAATCCCCTCACACATGTTTGTTAGGCACTCGAAACAGAATTGTTTTTTTTTTTCTTCTAAATATTGTGTTAATAGATCGATTACATTATTAATCACTAGATTACATGAATGATTGTTCATTTATTAAGGCTTGCTTAGGTCATGGGAATTCTCAATTAAACCTGAAAATTGTTTGTTTATTTGACCAAACCCTTCTCTTTCCGTGGAAAATAAGAAAGCTCCAGGTCTGGACTCAATGCAGATCGCAAGGACTGTCAAACGAGGGAAAAAGAGAAGAACTTGCTTCGTGAGTTCTTCCTCGACTCAATAAAGTTCCACGCATTCACTTCACCAATAATAGTGCATCGGTGCGGAAGACGCGATTGACATCAAAGGACGGGAAAACGCCAAGCCAAGCTAACTTTTGATTTAGACAAGCCGAGGAGGGAAATTCATGTGTACATGTGACTGGTCGATAGACATTGTTTTTTGGTCATTATCTCATAAGAATTGCGAGGACAATGACGTGATAACAAGAAGTTGGTGATATCCAATCACTAATGAGTTTCATGCACAAGAGAGCGTGGACTTGCGAAGTCTATTTATTTGTTTATAAGTAAGAATTTGTATTCCAAAAAATATTGTAAGTGGAGCATGTCATCAAGCATCACGAAACATATCATGCATCACCCATCCTTCTAATGTATAGTAGTTTAAAAAAATAAATTTCTTGGTAATATCTACATATAATAATCTGAATCTAACATCTCATATGAATAAACAACTAGGATGATAAACGATGCTAGCAAATATTTGGACAAAACCAAAATACTCTTGTGACATGTGAACGAGCCATAAAGCTTCAAGATGCAAAGGTAAAAATCGAAATAAATTGCTTTAATTAATTAAGCTGTAATACTTTTTGGAAAATTGTATTAATTATGATTCCTTAGCAGACAACAACTTGCTAAGATAATCAAGGGTGAAAATCTATTTATTGAGATTGAAAGCTGATGAGGTCTAGATTGTACAATTGAGCAACCAATCATATATAAAAGAGTACGTCCAGCATTCATCGATTATGATTTCAATATCAAGAGAGATTATCTCGTCTATTTTTAAGATGAAGTTATCACAAAATTAATGTATTATGATTGTATATGTGCCCTAAGAGAAAATTATTGCCCGACAACATTAATGGACAAGATCATCCACATAAAAATTCTCAGCTAACAGCATGGGAAATTTCCAAACAAACACACTAGACAGTTCATGGTACTGAGTACATACACAACCAACTTTTGTTTTTATTTTTATTTTTATTTTATTTTATTTTATTTTATTTTATTTTTCCCTCTTATTTCACTCGAACAGCCAATGTTTCTATTTGTAATTTTGTCCACCTTCCAGATTCTTTCTTTCCTTGCACTCCAACTTGACTTGAACCTGCTGACGTTTACATTTCCTGTTCAACAATCGGAAGACTAATTAATTAATTGATTAATTAATTGATTAATTAATTATTAATTATATTTGTTTGTTTGTTTGTTTGTTAAGCATTCCGCAAGCAAGAGGTAGTTCAAGTTTGAGCACATTAATATATCCAATTGAAATTAACTTCACTCAAAAATTGTAATGGATCAAGTATAATATATTAACTACTCTACTCCATATCAATTTTCCAATATGATGTTATTCTAACATAATTTATAAGTGCTAAGTATATGTCAAGACAAGGCATTTTAAACTTTAGTCATGCAAAAAATCTGACCTAACTTGCACATTGAATCCCCTCACACATGTTTGTAGGGACTCAAAACAGAATGCTTTTCTTTTTTCCCTAAATATAGTGTTAATAGCTCGATTACATTACTAACCACTAGATTATATGTGTGATTGATTATTTATAAGGCCTAATTAGCTCTTGAGATTTCAATTAAACCTGGAAACTGTTTATTTTAATTGACCCCCTTTCCTTTCCTAGAAACTAAAACTCGTCCAACGTGGGTTGGACTCAATTGGCAAGGATGGTCAAAAATGAGGAAAAAAAGGGAGGAACTTGCTTCTTGAGTTCTATACCTTGAGTCGGTCAAGTTCCACGCATTTAGTACACCAATGATAGCGAGTCAGTAAGAAAGACGCGACTGAAACAAAGGACCGAGCAAAACTTCCGACTAAGAACTGCCGGGGAGCGAAATTCATGTGTTCACAAATCACCGATCAGTTTCGTGCCCAACAAATAGGGAGGTCTCGTGAAGTCTTTTTTTTTTTATATTTATAAGTAAGAATTTAAATACCAAAAAATATTATAAGTGGACCAAGTCATTAAACACTACGAAACTAATGCATGATAGTTTGAAAAAATCCATAATCAATTTCTCCGTAATATCTATATTTAATAGCCTAAATCTAACATCTCTTAGATAGTAAACTATGCTAGGGGTGAGTATGGTCCGAATTGGGCCGGTCCACCCCCTAACCCTAGAATCAACCCATACAGTTGGTCCTCAATTTTTGGAACTGATGACTGACCCTATTGAGTTTGGGACCGAAGACCAGACTGACCCAATGGGTTCGGTCTGATTCCAGGATTAATCTGAGACCAATAGATAATTTCTTTTATTTCATTTTTTGTACTCCCTAAAAAGGTAACCGATGATTAGCCTAACCCAATAGGTTTGGTGACGAGTGAGGTTAGCTAAGAGAGGCCAGGGTGAGCATCGAGTGTCGAATGGGGTGAGCGTCGAGTGGTAAGTGGCACGAGTGGCCAAAAGCAAGCAAGTCGAATGTCGAGTGGCGAGTGAATAAGTTGTTTCTATTGATTTTGACAAATTGAAGATTAAGATGACAAATAAGACAGAAAAGAACCGAGTACTAGAGGAGGATGCTGTGAGGAGCTATTTATGCCATTTTGGACGACGTGAGGACTTGTCAAAAAAACATTTTCCTCATTTGTAAATTATCGTTGTTGATGTCATAAAATACATTAGAAATCTAAGTTATTAAAGAACGGTGTAAAATTACTTGGACTCCTCACTAAATAGTTGTTTAATGTTGTTGTGCCGTTTATTTTAGAGTTTTTTCTATAAAAAAAAAATTATCAATAATATATTAGATATATAATAATTATACAATAAAGGTTGGTCCGGATTAAACCAACCTTAAACTCTTAGTACCGAGGACCAACCCTCACAATGCTAGTCCATGAATCCTAGGATCAAAGATTGACCCAATCTCCCTGGGAACCAGACCGAGACTAGCAGAGTTGGGTCGGTCTAGAGTCGATCTAGGGTCAACCCTAGACTGATGCTTACCCCTAAACTATGCTATCGAAAATTTGAACAAAACCAAAATAATCTTGTGTCATGTAAACAAGCCATAAAACTTGAATATGCAAAAGTAAAAATTGAAATCAATTGCCTTAATTAATTAAGCCATAATACTTTTTGGGAAATTGTAGTAACTATCATTTGTTTGACAACAAATAGCTAAGATAATCAAGGGTGAAAATACATTTATTAAGATCGAAAGGTGATGAGGTCTACGTCATGGTAGGTGGACTGTGAGCATGTAATCTACTTGACTTCAAAATTAAATAAGTGCTAAGCATATGTCCAAATCTTGATAGACCTTGAGGCGCAGCAAAGAGACCGGCACATATAATTAATGCAATTGGTTGTGCTTGCCTGATGGTCTTCCTATATCCAAGTCTCATAGGCTAGAGTCTATAATTATTGGTTGGCTTCTGAGATGACCGACTAAAATCAAGAGGAAGAGGAACTCGAAGGCAATCATCCTAAGCATGGATATTGAGCCAAAAGACGAGTGCGATGTGTTTTTGAATTTTAGGGGACTAGACTATTGCGACCTCTTTTTCGATGCCCGTTCAAGGCCAAGTGTTTGTGGAGGCTAATGGTTCGGCTAGGTCTATTAGGCTTAACCTGGACTCTTCCAAGTCCACCAATTCACGACTTAATGGTACAAGTTTTTTTAACCTGTAAGTTAATTTTAAATACGAATCGCCACTAATCAATTTAGGGTGGGTCGATTAGAAACTTAAGTGAAGTATCGAGAGAAATACTTGTTCCCTGCGTAACCAGAGAAACTAGGTTCGGAACTTGATTACACTTAATTACTAATGCCCTTCCTCGGTACATATTCTTGTTTAAACCCAAAGTTTTTTTTTTTATTATTTTTTAGGGGTTTTCTATGCATTTGTGGAGGAAAAACATTTTTCTGTACATTTTTCTATCTTTTGAACATAAAAGGGATTTTTGGACTTTTTGGTCTTTTTCTGGAAAATATAAATCATTTTTTGGCTTTTTTTTTTTAATTTTTTTGGGAAAATATGGGAAATTTTTTTTTTTTTTTGATTTTTCTGGAAAATAAGCAGCCCCCTTTGGCTGGTCATTTTTTTCTTTTTTTCTCTTATTATTATCTATTATTTATTATCCAAAAAAAAAAGGAAAAAAAAAACATAAATAGAGAAATTAAGGCCTAATCAAAACCTAATCAAAATTTATGTATCAACATAGACACACGCTTGACCTTAGTTGATAGCCCTCACATCCACTTGATGCACACCACATGGTCAAATGGGGAAAAAAAAAACAAAAACGAAAAAGAAAAACGAAAAAGAAAACATGGGCTGAACATCATTAGCAAAGCTCAAGGATGGTCAAATGAGGAAAATAGAGAGGAACTTGCTGCGTGAGTTCTGAGTTCGAGCTTGACTCAGTAAAGCTCAATGCACTCCCTTCATCAACGATAGTGCGTGAGTTCTGAGTTCGAGCTTGACTCAGTAAAGCTCAATGCACTCCCTTCATCAACGATAGTGCGTTAGTGCAGAGACGCAACTAAAAACAAAGGACCGTGAAAAAGCACTAAAAACAAAGGACCGTGAAAAAGCCAAGTCAACTTTTGATTGATACAAGCCAAGGAAGCAGATTCATGTGTTCATATGACTTATCGATAATCTTTCTGTGGTATTTAAAGGACGCATTTGGTAATATTTCTATTCAAAAATTGTTAGGAATAGAAATAGAAAAAATTATTTCTATTTTAGGGAATAATTTTTTAACAAAGAATGCGTATGGTAAACTTGTACAATTTTTTGTTTCTTTTAATTTTTTAATACTTTTTATTTTATTTTTCCTTTTTTCCTTTTTACTTTCTTCTTTTAGGCCAATCGCCAGCCTTAGCCATGGCCATGGACGGGCGACAAGGGCCGGCTGCCTTGCCTAGCCACGACAAGGCCGACGACACTTCGACGAGATTGCCAGCCCTTGACGGCTGATCGCCAGTCATGGTCAAGGCTGGCGATCGGCCAAAGAAAAAAGAAAAAGAAAAAAAGTGTTTCTCGGAATTGTTCCGGGAATAAGAAACAAGTTTTTTTTACTTCTTATTTCTGTTCCAAATCTGTTCCCGAGAACAAAAAAATATATTTTTTGTTCTTGAAAACAAAAATGTAAACAAACGCATTTTCGTTCTTTTTTTGTTCCCTAGACAAAAGAACAAAAAATTGTGTTGCGGGAACATAAACAAATTTAAACAAACAGCCCCATAGACTCTATAGTTCCCTAGAGAGTCAATTTCCAATTAGTGGTCATTGAATCTCATGGGAAAAAAGTACCAAAAAAGTCCTAAACCTATTGGTACCAATTTAATCATCAATATTTCAATTAGACCAATTCAATCTTAAACCTTTTACATCGGTACCTTAAGTCCATCCGGCTAATTTTGGTTAGCTAGCGCTGACATGGACATTGGCTGGTGATCGGACGATGTGGTAATTTTTAAATATTTTTTATTAATACCAATTTAATCATCAATATTTCAATTAGACCAATTCAATCTTAAACATTTTTACATCGGTACCTTAAGTCCATCCGGCTAATTTTGGTTAGCTAGCGCCGACATGGACATTGGTGGTGATCGGACGATGTGGTAATTTTTAAATATTTTTTATTAATTTTTTGAATTTTTTTCCTTTTTCCTTTTTCTTTTTTCTTTTCTTTTCTTTTCCTTTTCTTTTCTTCCTTCTTCCTCCTTAGATTATTCCGGCCATTGGGCGAGGGCCTCGAAGCCTCGCCCGGCCTCTCCCAGGGCTACCAGCAAGGCGGCTTCACCCGTATCTATGCAAGGCTAGCCTCGCCTTGGCCTCGCCAACCTCGAGCGAGGGCGCAAGGCCGGCCTCACCTAGATCCAAGCAAAGCTACCTCACCCACGGTCCTAGGCGAGGCCAAGCGAGGGTTGCGACCCTCCGACGGCTGGCAAGGGCTTCGCGGCCTTCGATCGGCCTCGCCCAGGTCAGCGAAGCCACCTTACTTGCGGCCATGGGCGAGGTGGCTTTGCCCGAATCTGGACAAGGCCAGCCTCGTCGACCCCTCACCCGCGGTCAGCAAGGCCAAGGCGAGGCTGGCCTCGCCCGATCTAGGCAACGCCGCCTCGCTGGCCATCGCGTAACAATCCAAGGAGGATGAAGGAAGAAAAGAAAAAGGAAAAAATTCAATAAAATAAAATAAAAATTAAAAATGGCCACGTCGGCATCCAATCATCGGGTCGATGTCAACGTCGGCGCCAGCCGGCCAAAATTAGTCGAATGGACTGAATTGGTACCGATGTAAAAATGTTTAGAACGAATTGGTCAAATTGAAAAGTTTAGATGAATTGGTACCAATGCAATAGGTTTATGACTTTTTTGGTACTTTTCCCGACTCGTGGGCAATGCGGATTAATATGTAGGGATATATATTACCTCTCCCTTTCAAAAAAATTGAAATGATTGATTTTTTTCGGGAAAAGTATCAAAAAAGTCCTAAACCTCTTGCATTGGTACCAATTCGGTCTAAACTTTTCAATTGGACCAATTCAATCCTAAATTTTTTAATATTGGTACCAATTCAGTCCATCCGGCCAATTTTGGCTGGCCGGCGCTAACGTGGACGTTGGCCGGACGCTGACGTGGCAATTTTTATGATTTTTTTATGATTTTTTCGAATTTTTTTATTAATTTTTTATTAATTTTTATTAATTTTTTTTCCTTTTTTTTTTTTTTTTTGCTTTCTTCTTTGCGGTTGCCGGCGAGCCTCCGGTGAGGCTCGCCGGCCACCGGGCAAGGGCCGCGGCCCTCGCTTGCCGCCGGCGAGGGTCGCGGCCCTCGCCCGGCCTCTCTCGAGCCGCCGGCGAGGCGGCCGCCGGATCTGGGCGAGGCCAGCCTTGCCCGCAGTTGGTGAGGCCATGGCGGCCATCGCCAAGGTGGAGGCGAGGGCCACGAAGCCCTCGCTAGCCACCAGTGAGGGTCGCGGCCCTCGCTCGGCCTCACCCGGGCCGCGAGCAAGGCCCGGCCTCGAAGAAGGAGAGGAGGGTGTTGGGGCGGCGGGCTAGGGTTTCGGAGGCGAAGATTGGGCGGAGGAGCGGCGGTGTGAGTCGCGGGAGGTGGGGGACCAGGCCTTGAATTCGGATCTCGTGGAGGTGAGGGCGGCAATGACGAGGTCAAGAAGCTCCGGGGTCGACGGCGGAGGAGGCGCCGGGGACTCGCCGACAAGGCGGGGCGAGGCCGAGCGAGGGTCGCGACCCTCGCCGACCCTCGCCGGCGGGCCGTGGAGGGCTTCGCGGCCCTCGCCGGCCGCGGGCGAGGCCGGCCTTGCCCGGATCCGGGCTAAGCCGCCTCGCCGGCGGCTCGAGAGGCCGAGCGAGGGTCGAGGCCCTCGGCGCGCAAGAAGCGAGGGCTTCGCGGCCCTCGCCCGGTGGCCGGCGAGCCTCACCGGAGGCTCACCGGCAACCACGAAGAAGAAAGCGAGAAAAGAAAAGGAAAAAGGAAAGAAAAAAGGAAAAAAATTAATAAAAAATCATAAAAAATCATAAAAAAATTCGAAAAAATTATAAAAATTGCCACGTCGTCCGTCCAGGCCCGCCACCGCCGACGTCCACGTCGGCCATTGCCCCGGCCAAAATTGGCCGGATGGACTGAATTGGTACCAATATTAAAAGGTTTATGACCGAATTGGTCCAATTAAAAAGTTTATGACGAATTGGTACCAATGCAAGAGGTTTATGACTTTTTTGGTACTTTTCCCGAATTTTTCTATTTGGAATTGTCTTAGGTCTAATTCCTATTACTTTAGCTAGATTATTTGCAACTGCAGATTTACAATAGAGACATGGTTTCATTTCTCAGACAAGCCTTAGCCTTGTGCTGCATTAGAGGTCATCTAGAGCAGGGTTAGGGCGAGTGAATATAAGATTGCAGTGCAAGATTTCGAGAAACTTGAGATGAGCTTCGTGTTTTTGGTAAAGGAGATGATCTGCTATTAGTCTTTAGCATGAGAGATATCTATAAAAAAGAATCTGCAACCATCAACTTCCATTCCCGCTCAATGGCATGTTTTCAGTTGAGTAAAACTCTGAACCCGCAGTTTTGTTTGTTTTTTAAAAATATAAATAAGCCAGTTTCAACTTAAAATTCATCAAACCTGTTTGGCATTTCCAAAAGAGGATGAGAACGGGGAAATTGAAGAGGATTTCCTTGAAAGCAAACGGCCCCTATCAATCGGTCAAAAAGACACTGAGTAAACAGTTAAAAAGGGGGGAAAACGGTCAAAAAGGAAGTTGTGGATGCAGCTTGTTCCAACCCCAATGCTCCTGACCACGCCCTGACCACTTTCTTGGGTAGTCAGAGCAGCTTTTTTTGGACTTTAGTGGTTTGCATATTTGATTGCTACTATTCTGGGGTCCGCTCTTTCACGGAAACTTATTAGGAGAAACAAAAATTTCATTTTATAGCGTAATGCGATAAACTCTTACCCATTTTTTTTTTCAAATACCCAACTGCCCAATTAATATTGTTCCTCTTTTCCCCAGTGGCTTGCATCTTAACTCCTGTCTTTCCTCTCTTTCTCTAAAAATCACCCTCATCCTCCCCACGTTTCTTGATTTTTCTTCATTTTGGTTGCAGAGCCAAAAAGAAACACTTGTCCTCGAGAAGCGCTAGTCAAATCTTCTTTCATCAAGTCTTGTCGCAATTAGCTCTTTTTACAAGCCGTGGTTATATTGCTAGTGAATGCAATAGTAGATGATTGGCCGCAAATTGGACTCCATCGAGGCGCCGCTTTTATGACATTCTGAACTTCGTTGTATCAGGTGAACTGTAAATGCGTAATCTACTTCACTTCATATTTAAATAAGCGTTACGTATTTTTACAAAAATTGACAGACCTTGAGGCAAGGGAAAGAAACTTGCACTTAAAAATGTTGGATGCAATTGGCTGTGCTTGTTTGGTGAGATTACTATTTTGAAGTCTCATAAGGCTGTAGTCTATACTTATTGGCAGGATTCTGAGATGATTGACCAACATCAAGAGGAAGAGGAGCTCAAGGTAATCCTAAGCATGGAAACTAAATCAAAATTCGAGTATGATGTGTTTTTGAATTTTAGGGGACCGAACGTGCGTCGGGATTTTGCTTCTCTCCTTTGTTCCATGGTGATGGGCGCCAGAGTCGATGTTTTCTTAGAGAGCTTTTGAAAGCGATTGACAAGACTCGAATCTACATACCTATCATCTCTAAGGGTTGTGCTATCAGTTCGTGGTGTTTTCATGAGGTTGCACACATGATAGAATGCACATCAAAATAAAGGGCAACAAAGTGATACTCCCCATTTTCTATCACGTGGATCCTATTGATGTTAAGCTCAAAACCCAATTGTACAAGAGAGCTATAACTAAGCACAAGATGAAGTTTGCCTCCGAGGAATTGAAGCAATGGGAAAATGCCCTTGTAGAGGTTGCCCATATAAAGGGATGGCATCTTATTGTTAAAAATGACGAAAGGTAATTTTCCTTGACTTTTTGGTTAGCAAGCCCAATACTTACATTTCATTGGATAAAATGTACTCCCTTGAAATTTCCAAATATTTTTGGCTATTCTTTGCTAATATTTACCTTGGAAGTCAGTGAAAGCTAGACCCAACACTCGATAACCCGCGTAACAAACCGCCACCCCAGCAAGGCATTTTCCAAGTCTTGTTGGGTTAACCTAATATGACACGACAGGTAATACCCACTTCTCACTTAGTAATAAATTTTATTTAATCATGTCATCACAACAGAAGAGGAAAATTGTCCAAATTTTTTTAAATCTATTGCGCTTTGTCGGTCGAATCTAGAAAATTGAACTTTTGCACTCTATTGGGAGGTTAGTGAAGATTGCAGGTTTGTCATTAAGGGGGTGCTAGGAGATAGAGGTGCCTCCATACTCTCCTAAAGGGCTTAAAGCTTACACAACCATGTTGATGTGGGTGTTGTGATAAAGGAGCTTCCATACCCTTGTGAAAAATAAACCCGTTGGTTTAGTTGGACTTGAAATGTTAAAGACGGTCAATCTACTGGATTCAATTGGAAATTTGAAGAAGTTGATGGACTCTTTAGTAATAAGAAAGTTACGTAGGTCATATATAAGTCTGACGGGTGAAATTTCTAGTGAAATTTCCTAATTTCTCAAGATTTTGTTAGGAACTCATGTCCAATTTGCTTATCTCGTAATTCAAGTTCTGTAGCAATCAACATATTAATTTGAATAGATCCATGGATTTTAAATATTTGTTCATCAAAGAGCTAATGGCAAATGATCCCTTCAAGCAGATCCTTGTAGTTCATCATAGCCAGAGGCATTGAGTGGGGGAAAATAGACCATAAGTTCTTTTTCTTTTTATTTTTTTTATTTTTTTTTTGCCTCTTCTTTGGTGTATGAGTTAAAATGATCTTCGGGTTATGTTTCTTCGAGTCACCAATGTGAACTTTTCGTTCTTTGTGTGTTGCCGCAGCCCTGAAGAAGTGGTCGAATTGACTATCGAGAGGTTTTGAGACATCCGATGGATGTCAACGCCAGATTTTGATAGAAGTTTAATTCAAGATGGGTGATAATTGATACACGCCGTAAGCCTATACAAAATTTTGGGAGAACGTAGATGAGCACAAGATCTCTTCTAGAAAGTTACCTAACTTTCCTAGCAAAAATATCTTGAGGAATTTCAACATAAATCTTATGAACGTTTACTAAACTTTAGCGTACTTGCTATCAAGCCAATGAATTTTGATTTCTTTCATTAAGAGCAGGAAACTTTACCATTTTTTTTTTCAATCTAATGATGCATTTTTGCTAGATTTCGCATAAATTGAAAATCTTCCATTAAAATGCTGACATGGTGAAAATGTGGTTGATTTTTTTTATGCCATGTAACTACACATGTTCACTCATCACTATCATGTGTCCACCACATTAATACATCGCCAAAAAAGTGAGTGTTGCGGTTAAAAAGTACATCAATTGTAAAAAATGAAAAAAAAAAAAAGAAAAGAAAAGAAGAAGAAGGTACAGTGCTATGAGTGGTAGGATAATTACAAAATCTACCAAAATTCAGTCACATATAGATATAGATATTAAAAGTATTTGCATTACTAGTATTAAAATTTACAAAAAAAATAACAAATTATTATTATTTTTAAAGAATGGAACCTGGCTCGGCTCGTTTTTCTTTTTCTTTCTCTTTGACCCACGCGGGCCGGCCCACGAGCGGGTCTTCTTTCCTCACGTCGCGCAACAGCGACATACAGAAGCATATCAGCAGGAACAGAAGCAGAGCAGGCCGCGGCACAATCCTAGGGTCAGGGATCAGTCGGCCATGGCAGGCTGGCGGTGGCAGAAGCCATGTGCGCATGGCTGTGGTCTTTGAAGAGAAAGAAATCAGCCAAAAGGGTTTCGGGGAAGAGCTTGAGAAACGGAGAGAGGGGATTTTTTTTTTTTTTTTTAACAACAAGGGGCGACAGAGAGAGAGTGAGGGCTCCAAACATCTCGGCCACGCGCGCACCCGTCCGACGACCTCTCCCGGCGCCGAACAAATGAGCCTCGGTTCTGCTATTGTCCTGTTTTGACTGCGCCAGGCCGGAGCTCGTGGCCGTCCAGTTCACGCGATCTTCGGCCCCGTCAGTCCTATGATCTGTTGTCATTAGTATCTGCCTGTCTTCCTTCGAGAACCCAGCACGGGGTTGAGTCCCGTCCGACTCGGAAACTCCATTATCAGTATCGCACGTCGCCTGTTTGTGAAAATGCCTCAACTCCGCAAACTTTTTCTTGAGTTCGATTTGCTTCGGGAAACATAGGTCGTTTCGCGCATCCTTTGTTTGCGTCGTGACAGGTTCGTGGAGGGGTAATGTTTACAGGGGCTGGGAGTCGGCTTGGCCGAGGACAACTCCGTGTCACTCGGACTTCAACTAATGGAGGAGTCAGAGTCTGTAACGGTTTGGTCTGAGTCGGGTCTGTCGAGCACAAATCACTCATGAAGACGCTCCAATAGCCCAAGTTGGTCGTTGGAGGATCGAGTGATTCTTGATTTAATATAGGACGGTTGGCGTTTTGTTCTGGGTTTAATGGACGCCATTGGTTTCTGGGCAATGCTGGAGAAGACGTGACGGAGCAAGCGTGGAAAGCGATAGGGGCATAATGGATTTTAGTGCAGGTGGGCGTGGTTCTAATTATAATTGGGTTGGTGTTTCCGGGCTTGGATTGACTAACTGAAGGAGGGCTTCAGTAACGGCTTGGTGTTGCTTTAGGAAGAGAGTGGGCTTGTGAAGTTTTAATTAAAATAGGCCTAATAGTAAGCCCATTGGAAGCATGTCTTTTTTATAACCCAAACCTGACCTTACTATGGACACGGGCCGTAGAATGAGGCCCGCACCTTCACGGGTCCAGTCCCATATCCGGACCGGACCCATTAGGCACGTTTTTTATTTGCCGGTGGGGCCTCCATTTTGAGCTGGATTGGGCCCGCACATCAGGTCCAACCCGGGCTGGATCCGGATATCCACCCCTAGTCCCTACTTCCAGATTAAAAATCAGATTTTTTTTTAAAAAAAAAAAAATCTAAAAACTCCGAAAAAATTCTATTTTTTCTAAAATTATGAAAAAGCTTAAAAATTTATTTGTTGACTAGTTCTCTTAAAATGTGTGAAAATCTTTAATTATAAATTGTGCTCAAAATTGAATAAGCTTTTTGAGTTTTACAACAGTTTAAATGTTATTTTAAAGATAATTCTCTTATTTCTTAGTGTTGGATTTATTTTTTTCCTTGCAAAATGTTTCATTGGTTGCTTGTTGATTGTTGTTTTAATAATTGTGTACTTATATAACCATCTCACATGTTAGTGGATAGATTTAGAATCAATCTAAACTGCCTAACAAACATCTTGAAATGAACAATATTAGGTACTCTGAGTGCAATAATTGATTAATTAGTGTAACCCAATTTTCAACCTTAAATTCTTTGGTTATGTATGAAGTGAGATATACTTCCATGCTCCACTTGGTTTTCTTACCAACCTCAACAAGCTAGTGGTGACTTCTAATTAGAAAATCCTTAGAGTGTCAATTTGACTTAATATCAAATATCCCAACGTCGCGTGAAATATGGCCTTGGGAGAGCCCGCACCTAAGTTAGGGCCATAGGCCCACCTTTTAGGTAATACCTCTAAATCTATGTATTTTTTCCCTCTGAATGAAAAAGGTAGGTCGCAACACATAATATGTAATTATGTAAATAAATCCATCAATAAAGACAAGCACATTGTAATTGTAAATAATTCAGCACAAATAACAAGGTGGAGAAGCCTCAAGCACTACTCCCTCAAACCAACCATCAGCAGTGAATGGGCAGGCAAGTAAAAATGAAAGACCACCAAAGCCAAAGCCCACAAGAATGGAGCCATAAAACAAAGGAGTTTACCATCACATACTTATGTCAAGTGTAATCAATTATATACATGTGAAATTTCGTTCTCTTCTTATTATGTGACAAGCATCTTAACCTTTTTCAATTTGAGCAATGTCAGACCAAATTTTGGTGTAGATGTAGACCAATTAGATTGTCATTTTGATATCCCTTTTTTATTGCATGCCTAAAAAAAAAAAAAAAAACAGACTTTTTCTTTTGTCTTCATTGTTTTAGTCTCGTATCGAAAAAGTACTTGAATCGGGTGCTAACGAGAATTCTAGACACCTGAAATATGCCAATGCAAAAGGCAAGACTTAGAAGTTCTTAAATTGCTTCTAAAGACAAAAATAAATGGAATTCCATTCCAAGTAATATCTCTTCATTTTTTTTTTAAAGTGACTATTGTACAAGTGAATGTTCAATATAGCCCAAATTGTAATTGTATTTAAACTGCGAAAGCTTAATCAAAAGATTAATTATGAAAAAAAAAAAATTAAGGTAAAAAGGAAAATTGGGTCCAAGTCAGAATGTTCGATAGAGCTTAGATGGTAGCGGCTCGAATTTTTGTTGGTGTGAAGAGAAACTGAAAGCATGATCAACACAAGAATGGACTAGAACAGGGTGCAGGTGTAACTTATAAAAACACAAGATTGGAAATCATTTAAGAGAAATCACAAAATTTTGGGAGTGGAGCCAAATCTTGATAAATGAAAAAAAAAAAAATCGTGTGGAGTTGTAGCAAAAACTTAAAAGAAAAGAAAAGAAAAGAATCATGTGGAGTGCACAATACCCCGAATCTCTTCATTTTCTTGATAAAGCATACTATTTTTGCAAATAATTGTGTGTATGTGATATTGCCCTATCAAACCTTTAGGTCAAAGGTCTTAACAGTTCATAGAGAGAGCCAAATGAGATTGACTGATGGTTGGCATGATTTTATGGGTTCTAGTATATAGAAAGAAGCATTTTTTAAATTAAAAAAAAAAAGAAAAAGAAAAAAGAAAATAAGAGCGCTCAAGTGTTGTCACGACCCTTTTAAAACAAGATAACCAATGGAGTTTGCAACATTGGCATCCTAGACAACACCATAAAAAAAAAAGATATCATTCTTTTCTAAAGTCGGCTCTATCCTTTCTATTAAAATATTTAAATAATAATTAATAAAAATCACACATTTATGTAATAATTTAAGTTTTTAAAATAGTCGTGTAGTGGTCTTGCATACATTTTAAGGATGAGCGGTTCTAGGTTCCTTATAGGTTTCGCATGGAAGCCGAAACTTACCCTTGGGTATAGATTCCTCATTTTTTGAAATATGAAACCTTACCATCAAAACTAAGAACCTATAATCTACCTTGTCACAGGTTCCAAGATCGGTTCTAGGTTCTCATATGTTTTTTTTTTTCATTTTTAATTTTAGAAAAATGGAAATGAACGCAATAATAATAAATAAGCTTGTCATTCATCAAAGAGAATATAAAACGAAAATAACTATCAATAAAGGAAAAAGAATTCTTGACAAGGAATTCAACTAGATAATATAAAGAAAATGGAGCAAAATTTTGCATTGAAACGGAACAAAATTCACTAGACCATAAATTTTATTTTAGAATTTTGTATTAGGGAACTTATAACATCATAAAACCAACTACACCATAAAAACAAGAGCATTAAAACTGTGGGTACGAGCATTAAAAGAAAGATGAGTTTTTGGTCCTCAAACATCCATGAAAATTTGTTCCAAAATTTGTTCACCTAAAATCAAAAGAAACAACAATCATAGTTAATAACTTAATAATAGCTGTAAATTTAAAATTGAAGTGTCGCGTATCGGTTATTTGCAATTATAACTACAATGTTTTCTTTGCGATTGAAAGTTCACCATAGGTAAGGTAGCCTAGCATTGCAATTTAAGTAAGTGCTTCTTGGACATGATGAGAACTAACATCTTTTGGAACCTACATAAAAAGGCATACCACGATGCTCAACTTGACTATATAATCAACAATATATGAGACCTAAGCCATTGGATGAAAGTGTAAAATAAGTATTAGATTCCTTACCACATATATTTATTCTGCTTTAACTAGTAAACTTTATTTATTGACGATAATCTCCTCATTAAGACAATCTATATCTATAAAATAAAACAAAACAAAAAAAAAAAAGAGATTAAATACAATGTTCACTTATTAGATATATAAAAGGAATTACAATATATTAAAATGTAAACATCACTTACCAACTCAAATTTTTCTGCATTATTGATGCACTGTTCAACATTAACCGGCACACGAACGACTCTCAACCAATCTTGAGTGCAAATCAAATCTTTCACTACTTTGGGAGTCAAAGAACTTCGAAAGCCATCAAGCAAAAGGTCAAATGTAATAAAAGTTGACTCTGAAGCAATAATAGTTACGGGAATAGACAAAATATCCAAAGCCATCAAAAAAAGGATCTTACATTTTGAGCCAATAGTCTTCCACCACATCAAAAAGTCAAGATCAAGAACTTATTCATTTTTTTAAGACACTCATTAAGCTCGGATTTGTTGTCATTACATCATTGTTCGTTCGAGTATAAAAATATTTTCTTCCAAGCTTGGGCGTCGTACTTCTTTATACCTTCATTACAACCCGCATCAGCATTAGAACCACTATTATTTGCACTCAAACTATGGTTATGAAAATTTCGATACTTGAAATATGAGAAGATTGCTCATAAAATGCATACAAACGCTTAAATATGTCTTTCACCTTATAATGCATTTCTTTAATTTTCAATTCATCATTATAAATTTGTCCATACAAGAAACTCACATAGTTCAACTTAGCTCTAAGATCTAACACAACCATAATCAACACCATTATATTCACTTTATCCAAGCTTCCATAATATTTGTCAAATTTTTCTTTCATTTTCGCACCCATAGCTTGAAGCTTAAGATTTGAAACATCGGCCGCATCTTTCAAATATCTATACAAAAGAGCTATCCATTTAAAATAATCATTTGAAATAACATATGAACTCCTTGACATCCGATTGGTGGCATCATAAAATACTTTTAGAAATTTCGAAAGAATAATAGCGTTTTCTGAATCATCATCTTTAGGAATTTCATGATTAAGCTCACTTGCAAAAGATAGATCGTCTTCTTCCATCATTTCAAAAGCTTATCTAAACTTTATGATGGTGTTTAACATGAGATAAGTGGAGTTCCATTTAATGGCAACATCAAAAGTAACCGAACCCTTGTAAGTGATATTTTCACTCTCAATACAAAATTGAAATGATTTAGCTCTCGCGAGAAAACTCCTCACATACTTAACCACATTTTGAATACATGCAAGAAAGTCACATACCTTAGTCAAGCCATTTCTCACAATCAAATTTGATATATGAGCTATGCACTTCATGTGCAAAACACTACCATCTTAATATCAATAACCTTTCTTTGGAAAGTTTTTCTCTCAAATAGTCAATTGCAATATCGTTCGAACTAGCATTATCCACGGTGATTGTGAACACATTTCTTTCTATTCTCCACTCTTGGATACATTTATTTACCATTTTCTCAATCTCCTTATCCCTATGACTATGCATCACCACAAAATTAATAATTCTTTCATGCAACTTTCAATTTTCATCAATAAAATGTGCAGTGAGACACAAATAATTTAAATTTTGAATGAAACTTCATGTATAAGTTGTGAGTGTGATCTTAAAATTAATCTTTCCAAAATAAGTTTTCAAACAAGTTCTTTCACAGAAATACAACTTCATGCAATCTTTTGCCACTGTGAAACATGATAAATATTTAAAGGGATGTTGTAACTCACTAACAAATTCACGAAATCCAACACATTCAACCAAGCAAAAAGATTGTTCATCAAGGATGATGAACCAAGTAAGCATTTGCCTACAACGTTCTTGATTAAACGACCATGTCGATAAAACACTACTAGTACTAAAATCTCCCCCTGCCTTGATAGCCATGTCTACATTATGTGGTGCAAAGAATTTCTGCCTCTTATTTATATTACGAGAAAACTTCTTACACGTGATCAAGTGCTTTCTCATTGTAGAAGTACCGTTAGCAACACAGTACTTAAGCATAGACTCACAATGAATGCACTTCATTTGATATATTTTTTTATCCTCATCATTGATTCTTGCATAATGATTCTAGCATTCATATGTATTTTTCTTATCATAAGGAGGAAGACAAGAACCATGTACCTTATCTGTCATACTCATGGTAGGACATGACTCTTCTTTATTTTCATTACTAGAAAATTCAAATTCGATGATCGGATTCATCTCCTCACATCCCTCCACCTCCATTGACCTGTTATCTTGATACATTAACTTCGTACTACACAACAATAATTGAATATAGTTAGAAATTTCAAAATGAATAGCAAACTAAAAATGAAACACCACAATCAACACATTTATTTCAATGCAATTCATATAATGATGCCGATAATTTAGGTCATTGTTACTCTTTGTACTATATATGCTAAACATGAATACTTACAATTACTGGAACTTCTAAAAATCGAACGTCTATAAAGAGAGTGCCCACTATTAGCTCCTTTATAAATAAATTTAAAAAAAACTACAAAAAGAATCAGACAAAAGGAAAATTATCAACCCCAATAAAGATGAACGGAACGTAAGGGCCATAAAAAATAAATTTAGGCATGGTATCATTATAAACCTCATCTAAACCGACAAGCGACTAATGCAAAATAGAATATGCTCAACAGTTCATCCTTTTTCACAACTTAGTCTATCCCTATTCCTCTTATGTTTTCATTATAATCATACATGAATACTGCTGTTACACCTTTTGCTATTTGGCAAATCATCAATCTAATGTTTAAAGCTTCTTAAAAATCATATCATAGATTGCATTTGAGTTGAACTTGGAGAAAATGCCAAGCCATTTTCCCAAACATCGTTGGCTCAAGGTTTATTTGATTAAAGCAAATACCGTTTGGTTGCTTTAGCTTCACCAATTCCTTGGGCTAGATCACCACTAGCAGTAGCCCCAGGTCGACTGACTTGACAACCCTAGGTCAACTAGCTTTTGCAGCGATGTTGATGAACTAAGCAAGGAGGGGCCAAGAAGAGCGTTGATGAGCAAAGGAAACACTACCACAGCAGTTCAAGGGATAGTCCAGTCAACTAATGACGGAGAAAGGGGGTGGTAGTGATTACCAACAAGTGGCGGGGTGTCGTCGTCGAGGGTGTTGTCGTCGAGGAGCGAGCATTATCCGGCGGGGGCAAGTAGAGTCCAACGGGAGGGTGAGTGACGTCAAGGGTGGCAAGCGGTGGGGTGTTGTTGTCGAGGGCGTCGTTGGGGGCGGTAGTGTTCGACCCGAGGGGGCGGGGTAGGGGGCGACGATAGGGCAAGCATGGGGGCAAGCGGCATCGAGGGTAGCAAACAGTAGGGCGTCAGCATTGAGGGCGTTGTTGAGGAGCGAGTGGCATCCAACGGTAGGGCAAGTGGGGAAAAGAATGGCATCTAGCAATGGGACGAGCGTGAGGGTGAGCGGCGTCGAGGGTGTCGTCGTCGAGGGAGTCAATGATAGTGGGGGAGTCAAAGGGACGGGGTTGGGCAAAGAAGGAGACGAATTGATTCCATTGAAGACTCGAAGTATTAGGGTTTTTAGGTTTAAGAACCGGAATTGGGAACCGAGAATTGGAACCAGCCTCTCTAGAATCGGGAACTGAACCGGACCCTCCAATTGGATTCTTCGATTCCCAATTTTACTCGAGAACCGCACTCACCCCTAATAAATCTCATATGATATCAGAGCTAGCAGGTCCTCAGTTGGAATTTTCCAAGCCCATCTTTGCGTTCCCAATTGCATATTTCTACACTTTGGGCCAAGGCTAAAGGTTAGCCTATATGTGAGAGGGAGTGTTAGAATATTTTAAATAGTAATTAAATAATAAACAACGCTTTTATTTAACATCTTAAAATTTTAGAATAATCGACAGTGGTCTCACAAAACTTGACATGATATCAAAGTTATAAGGTCTTGAGTTTGAATCTTCCTACCTTTATGAAGAATTTTAAGATTAATTTCAACCCAATTTTTTTTTTATAATAAAGTTATATTTCCTGAAAAGTAGAAACCGAAAATGGGCAGTAGTTTCCAAGAGATGATGTTGAAGCGCTAAGCCTTATGTTCGGTCGTCACAGCTTCGCACAAGAAGAATTAGCTTGTCTGAGGTTCCTCCGATATTAACTACTTGTGCTCAATTGGTGCTATGCAAAAGAAATAAAATAAAGGAAGCTTCAGTAATTAGTAGAAAAAATTAGAATCGCATCTAATTGAAGACATGGAAAGAGGCCCTAATTGACGTTGCAGCTATGAGGGGGTTAATCCTGAAAACTAACAGGTAGTGCTCTGCTATTTCACCACTATATTTGAGGTATATAAGTCATTCAACTAAACTTTACAAATATAGAGTTCCAATGTGCAATGCAACCCTCTTGCACATGAATAGTTGTACACTTGAGCAAATTCGTATCCTATAGAATAACTCAATAATAGAAAAACTGGTGCAGAAAAGGAATGGAGAATATTTTAATGACAAGAGGAACTTTGATTTAAGTAAATTCTATAAAATAGGCTTAATGTGTTGCAAGATCAAGAAAAGCTGATTGGAGATTAGAACAAGATGGGATCATTCCGATTTGAGTCCACTGTTGACTAAACACAGTTAAATATATTTGTTACAAAGGTGATAGAGTGCGAGTTTTACTTTTTAAATGGATGTTCGAGGTGTCTTTAGGTCCTCTGCAATACATAGAGGAATGATTCCTAGATTTTGCAGCCATAAAAAGGATTGACACAAAGTTATCAACGTTCTGGTCATAAGTTACTAGTGAAAGCTAAAGAGCAGAATTTAACGGTAAATTATCGGCTAATTTCCAAATTGACCATTTCAATGTAAAGAGAAAGAAAATGCTTGGAGAGATAGGAGAATCTTATTTCATTGCACATAATATAGATGAAGAAGTTAGCATAATGCTACAAACTAAATTGTTTTTTTGTTAGAGCCTCACTAAAAATAATTCGTAAGAAAATGCCATGGTTTCTCAAGATTTTACTTAGTATAATTCGCTTATCTCATAATTCAAATCACTTAGAAACCGACATCTCATTTCAAATAGATCCCTAGATTTCAAATGACGGTCCATCAATGAAGTAACATAATGATGACGTATTCAGTTTGGTAGTTTGATCCAATTTCGTCAATTCATCAACAAAAGCTACTTGACATTGGTTCATGAATATTTTTTAGCATCCTAAATTTCTTCAAAATTAACAATGTCCAACCAAATTTTGGTGTGGCTGTAGACTGATCAGTTGTCATTTGATATCATTTTATTCCACGCTTGATAAAACAAACTTTTCTTTGTCATGCATTGCTGCAGGCTACAGAAGAGGCTTTGAGATAGCTGACATATGCTACAAGGAGGAGGACCCAAGTAGTTGAATGATAGATCACAGATCGATGTTTCGATGACGAAGATGTCGCAAAAGGTACTGAGTATCATAATGTAGATGGGCCCCAATACTAAATAATTTCCTAACAAGTGATCATGTGATTTTAAGCAATGTCACCTTCATTATTTGCTCACCTTCTAGATATGAATTTGAATGAGACCCAGATATTTCTCTCTCTCTCCCCCATCCAATTTGATGTTATTATTAATGCAATGCTTGTTTTAGAAAATTCATGTTAATGAGTGCTCTTCCAATTTGTTAAACACATTTGGTACGAAGTATTTTCAATTTTTAAAATATTCACTTTTCGTAATACAAGAGAATTCAATGTATTGAAAATAAAAATAAAAAAAGATTTCTTTATTGACTCCTTAAAAATTGCTTCACTAGACACTCGTTAGCAATATCCATATTGTAGAATAATTTTGTTGTTGGTGGACAAATGCCATGTGTGTCTGTTGCTAAATGTGTTAATGAGAGACAAGTTATCTAGGTTGTTGATGCCATTTTTGTAGGTTGTTAAGTATTTTATAAGTTGTATAGATATATTCTTTCGTCTACTCATTAAGATAATAATAAGGAAAAACTTAAATAAGGACCTGGAGTGGAGTCATTTTCTCAAAAGAATGACCTAAAGTGGATATTGTCTCAAATAAGGACCCAAAGTGGGTAACTTACTCTCAATTAAGGACCTAAACTTCTAATTTTATTCATAGCCAAAGGTACTTTTGTCCAAGAACATTGTTGTTTATTTTTTGTCTCTCTCTTTCTTCTTTTTTCTTTCTTCATCTTTCTCACTCTCTACATCACCTCCATTATCAGCCCCTCCATCGCTCTTTGTGTCATCTCATTGTATGACCAAGATTGGGTTTTCTTTAAGATGAGTCATTACGACATAGTCTAACTCGTTGAAAATTTTAAATTTCGATCCTCAAAATGGTTCATAGATAATTCCACAAAGCCAAAATGAGCTTTCAAAAAAAATAAGTTCTTTTTATTCCAACATTCATCACAAATTCTGATCTCAACGTCATAATATGAATATGCTTTTGCCAAGACTCAACTTCTTGTCCAACTCCCAAGCTCCGCAACTAATCCCTTTGGCGACATATTTCTCTCACCTCGAGAGTGCATCAAACTCCACTTATTCCGAGCCTTCTGCTAACCCAGCAACTACAATTTTTTGTGCTGTTTTCGATCCTACTTGCCAACAACAAGTAGCAATATCCAAGCATCACCAGATCGTCTTGTTTGACTAACTTATGCCTCTATTCAATTAACACTTGGTGATCAACAATTTCACGCCAAAGAACAATTTTGTTGTAACTGACAACTATTTCAACCTCGGTAAGAGTTTGCCTCATCAATTTCAAATTTGGGTTTGCCTCTCTTGCGTAAATTCAATCTTTCAAAGATGCCCCTTCCCCTTTGCAATGCCAATGGCTCCTTTCAATAATCCCTAGTCTAGAGACATCCACTCACACTCTTGTCATTCTCATCGACATAGCTCTTCTCCTCAATTGATAGCCCATCTTGAGATTGATCATTAGTCGTATCTGACATCATTAACTGTAGAACTTGTTGTACTCCGTTGCCCCCATTACTGCCATTGACAAGTCGTATTCAAGCTCTCGACCTCATCGACCACTGCCCCTAATAGAAAATCAAACATCATTGTCGTCAGATGGAGGTCAATTCGAGCTTTAGGCTGAACACAAGCGAGCCAAGATTTGATGCATCTTGAGAAACTAAGGATTTTGGCATCCGAGAAGGTGGCCAGTAGCAAATAACTCCAATCCAACTTCTCGTCAATAGGACCAACTATGTGATGACATGAAGCTCATGAAGTCGTTAGTAGGGGCCTTGATTATGGTGTTGAAGAAGGAGGCAATGTAGAGCGAAGGAGGAGGTGTGAGGAAGATGAAGAAAGAAAAAAATTAAAGAAAAAATGTTCTAGGACAAAGCTACCCCAAGCTGTAAATAAGATTGAAAGTTTGGGTCCTTATTTGGGACAATTTAGCCACTTTGAGTCCTTATTTGATACTATGTCCACTTTGGGTCCTTTTTCAAAAAAACGAAACCACTTTCGGCCCTTATTTGAGATTTTCCATAATAATAATAACAATAATATAAAATAATATAAAATTTCATTTTTGTTGAATTTGTAATCTGAAATAGTTAGGGCAATAATGATTCTTTTTTTTCTTTTTTTCTTTTTGGGCTCAAAAGTGCAATGATGATTCATGAGCCAAGAAATTGCCCCACTAAACCAACCTAATCTCGTACCACCCATTTATGTTCATAAACATTTCTAGTTGATGGTGCAATTGCTTAAATTGCTTGCATTCATAGTGAATATGTTTGCCTATCACATATTTAACGCTCACTTATGGATGTTGATCCTTATATTTCGAGATGAGCACTCCCAAAACCGATGCACCTTTTGTTCAATATTGCACTTTGAAAGTTAAAAGCAATTGGAATGTTATGGTTGAGTGTTGAATGTGTGCGAAGAAATTATTAATTAAGAAGTGTAAATACATTATCAAATTGACTCTAAAACAAATTAACGAAAACTAGTTTGGGGCCACATATGACTTCATCATAGAGGCAACTTGCTCGGAAGGTTTAGGAACATATTCTTGTGGAGTTTGAAACAAGTTCAGATTCACTTGTTAAGCATCCATTCAACTTCTTTGAGAGGTTAAAGACTAACTTCTAGAAGAAGTTTCAAATTGAGTTCAGCAGGAGATTATAAGGAGTAGAGTTAGGGTGAGTGAATATGCATAAATACGAAGATTGCAGTGTGAGATCTTAAGAAGCTAGAGATGAGCTCAAAGAGGGAAAATTGTCCAAAAGGTCTTGAACTTATTATATGACGGTCAATTCATTCTTAAACCTTTCAATTTTGTCAATTTAGTACTAATTTTTTCAACAATTTACCAATTTAGTCCTATACATTTTGAAGATTTGTCAATTTAGTCATAAACAATTTAACAATCTACTAATTGGCCGGAAACCGTTGAAGTGGTAGTGGAGTCATCACCGACCATCCTACATTACATGATAGGCGTTTACGTGGACATCATTTACAATTTTTAATCTTTTCTAGTTTTATGATTTCTTTTCCTTTTCTTTATTTTTCACTTTTTTCCCTCCGTTGGCCTTCACATGAGGCTAGCAACCTCAAAACCAGTTGACTTGATTTAATCTCAAACTAGCACATAATTAAGCTCCAAGTTTTGTTCTTCTGTGAAATTTTCAAGCCATTCTCCTTTTTCCACTTACTAAAAGAAAGATGCACCCTATAAGAAAATAACCAACAATCATATAACATAGCATAATATATGTGTATATTATTCATACGCTCTTGTTATATATGAACTCGGGAGTAATTGCTGAAAAATTCACATTCATAGGTCGCATATGTGTACATCACTAAAGGTCTGACACTTCCATGTAATATCTTAGCCACAGGGGATTTTATCATAAGAATAGCTTTTTTGGAAAATAAAACTTTCATTGAAGATAAACAAATGCAAGGCTTTCATAAAATTAACGAATGAGGTGGGTTGATCAAATGATGGGGGAACTTATTTCGCTTCAGCCCTAGATGGAGATCACTTTTGCTAAACAAATAGAAAAGAAAGATCTAACCAAGCAAATGAGTGAAAGTTAAAAAATAACTTGAGGCTAAGACAAGGTCAATGGGCTAAACCAAACTTATGTATAAAGCAAAAGGCATTGAAATTTTGTCCCAAGTTTGGAACCGCAGAGTGATCACGATGATTCTCCAATAGTCAAAAGTCCTATTCACTTTCGCGCATATCGATTTTTGTCAACATCTCTTTTGGTATGCTTGTAGATTGATTTATTCCAACACATTCACATTACGGGTGAGCATGGTCCAAATGGGTGGTTCACATTCAGGATCTGGAAACCAACCATTAACGGTTAGCTTTGAAAAATTGGAATATGGAACCACTCATTGATTCTATAGATTCACCCTGAAACCAAACCGTCAATTTAGTCCGATTCCCAAGGGGTTCCATAGAACCAATTCCACCAAGCTTCATGCGTTAGCAATGTAATGTGCAACAAAGAATTACACAACGATATTAGTATGTTAGGAAGTGTGTAAGTAAGAGAGCACACTCATCAAACTTGTTATAAGTGAGCAAAAGTAGACAAAGTATATGATACAAATACTGATAAGTACCCTAGGGGTTTAATTTTTTTTCATTATTTATTTTATAATTTAAATACATTATATATTATCGGTTCGGTCTAGGTGGGCGGTTCCACATTTGGAACCGGAAACTGGACTAGTACTCACTGGTTCCAATAAATTAGAACCAAGAACCGGACTAGTTCCCTTAGGAATCATTAGTTCTTGGGCAGTTCGGTCTAGTTCTAGGTAGTTCGGTTTGGTTCCGGGTGGTCTGGGCAATATGGGCAATACCTGGTTCATTTGCACACTCCAAATTCACATTATATGCTCTTGGGGAACTTATTAACAAGACCCTAACCATAATTGTCCATTTTGTATCATATGTTTTACAACTAAGACATTTTTTTATTATCTCAATTTGGATATCTTTTAAACATATTTACCAATCGGACAAGCCATGTCAAATTGGAGGGGTAAAATTAGTCCTTTGCTAGAAAAGAAAACATTTTGCTTGGCACCAACATGGCTAAGAGAATTTCAAACAATTCTCATACATCAATAAAAAAAATTTCTTTTATGTTCCCTATTTAATTTTTAAATTTTGGGGAAAAGGCATGATCGATGACGTAATAAAACAAATACCTACAATTCACTCTAGACATTGTTTAGAAAGAGGAGGGCCACGCGTAAATAGCACTTTCATTTTTGGGCTAAATGTGACCGGAGATAGAAAATCTTGAGAAGATGCTAAAACATGGAACTTCTAATTCAAATAGGTTAGATTGGAACATCAATACAAACTAATGGCCCATAAATTCGATTTGAGAGGCCCAAAGTTTGGGCTGCTTAAGTATGGAATGGACTAAACTCCAACATAGTAATAATTGATTTGAGAGGGTTCTTTAAACTTTAAAACTTTTTCATATTGTAGGTGTCAAGACATCACATGTTAAACTTGATAGTGCGATCCAACCAAAAAAAATTAAAAAAAAAAACTTGATAGTGCAAGAAATCTAATTTAATCCATGCATTATTTCCCTCACACATGTATATGTCATGACTCAAAACAGAATTTTGTATTTTATTCTCTTTAGATCTTGTGTTAACAGCTCATTACATCACTAATGATTTGATTAGTTGCACGATGGGTGATTTATTAAGGCCTACTTAGCTAGGGAGAATTTCAGTTAAACATGAAAATGGTTTATTTTAATTGATCAAAACCTTTGCTTTCCCGAAAAATAAAACTCATTTCCAATAAAAGAAAAAGGAAAGAAAAAATTAGTGGAGCCCACTTAGCATTTAGCGGATCCCAAGGAGGAGAAAAAAGAGAAACTTGCTTCGTGAGTTTGACCCCCGACTCCGTAAAGTTCGCCAATAATAGCGCGTTAGTACGTAGATGCAACCAACGACGAAGGACCGTGAGAAAGCCAAATCAAGTCAAGTCAACTTTTAATTGTTATTGGCACGTTAGTACATAGACGCAACCAACGACGAAGGACCGTGAGAAAGCCAAATCAAGTCGAGTCAACTTTTGATTAAGACAAGCCGAGGAAGGAAATTCATGCGTTCATGTGGCTCATCGCTAGGGGTGAGCATGATTTTCGAGTAAAACTTGAAATCTGAAAACTAGATCAATGTAAATCTATAACTTTTAAATTATAAAATATGTAAGATAGGTTCCGAATTCTAGAAAATGAGGATCATATTTTAACAAGTGGATTTCAGGTTTTTAATTTGAGGTACTTGGAACTTGTAACATAAAATCTAAAACAAGTTTTAATGTTTTTTTTTTTTTGTCCATGTTTCCGTGCGATCATCCGATATTTTATACCGTTAGATAATGAGTATATAATATGAAAGTACTAGTCTGAATTTCTATTTTATGGGTAAGATTTTTACTTTATTAATGTTCATATTTTTTATATGTCTGAATATAAGTTATGATTAGTGAAAATAATATAGATAGAACCTGGGTAAACCCTGGAACCAACCTTGAAACTTGTAATAGGGTAAGTTTCAAGTTCAAGAGTATGTAAAATATGTTTTAGGTTCCAAAAAATAAGGAAATTATTTCAATGGGTAAATTTTAAGTTTTAGGTGAAACCTATGCAAAATTTAGAAATGTTCATCCCTACTTTTATCCAGTTGAATTTTTGCCAAGATCTCATTTTCCACTATTGATAGTTTTGTTCGTTTTGTATTTTTCTTTTTATGAATGACAAGCTTGTTTATTATTATTACATTCATTTTCATTTTGTTTAACTAAAAATGAAAAAATAATAATAATAAAAGAATCAGTTGAACCTTGGAATAGACCTAAAACCTATGATATAGGTTCGAGGTTCTAAAAATTGAAGAACTTGTACCAAAGGGTAGGTTCAAGTTTTCAAGTGGAACTTGTAAGGAATATGGAATTGCTTACCCTTACTTGTCAATGAATGATGAACATTGGTTATTGGTCTTGTCTCTTGGACAAGCCTTCGCCTCAATTAAAAATTGCTCGGACAACTACTAACGATTACTTGGTTTCAACCAAAAAAAAAAACTACTTGGCGTTATCCAATCACCGATGAAGCATGGACCATGAAGTCTTTTTGTTTGTTTATAAGTAAGAATTTATATACCAGAGAAACACAATAAGTAACTACAATAAAGTTATTGGTAAAATAACCAAAAAAATCTTAAGTTTATTATAAGAATATTAATTAAATCCTAAAATTTTCAATTTAGTCAATTTATACATTTTTAAGGAGTTTTGATGTAGTCCATCAAGTAAATTTTAACTAGAAATCGTTGACGTAGTGATGTAATCATCTTTGAGCATCTTGTGTAGCATACCAGTGATATGGAATGACATTATTTTGATTTTTTTTTTATAGATTTTTTTCAGATTTTCTTTTTTTCAAATTTGCTCAAAATGACGTTAATTTGATTGATGAAGTAGTAATAATTCTCCAAAAACCATAGAAATTATGATTTGTCTTTCATCTCACTCAATGTTACTATTAAACAATGCTTATTTTAGAGAGGAATAAGTGCATTCAAAATTTTAAGGCTTATTAAGAAAGTGCAATTACTAAAATATTCAAAATGTGCAATAAAGTTCTAAAGTTTGTCAAATTAATACAATGAAATCCTTCCCTTAACCTTATTTAGCTTGGCTTATGAAAAATACTAATGCGGTTTTTTTTATTGTTTTATCTCTCCTAACTAGGGTTAAATTTGTCAAAGCATTAAACATAAGACTAAAACGACATCATCTTGATCCAAATGTTATTTTTTTAACCTAATTCTTAGTTAAACCTCATTAAAAAAAAAAAAAAAGAAGATAAATCTTTATCAAGAAAAAAGGGAAATAAAAGCACACAGGTGAGGGCAATTGGCGAGGGTTGCCAAACTAGCAAAGTGAAGGAAAAAAAAAGGGCACACCGATAAAGTCACACAAGATTTTTTGTTAGTTAAGTTGGAGGGAGTTAAAAAAGACTCAAGTGCATTAATTTGACAAGTTTTAGGACTTAACTACAATGACGCTTCATGAGTTAGGAATTACCTTTTTAAACCAACATGATCTCTCACCACCTATTTATGCACATCGACATATGTAGTTGATGGTGCATTGCTCAAACTATTTGCATTAAGTGTGAATATGTCTACCTACCCCATATTTAGTGGCCATCTATGGATGCTGATTTTTATATTTTAAGCTAAGCAATCCTAAAACCGATGCATGCTATTTAGTATTCTTAGAACGTTCATTTGACGTACCCTTTGAGCTGTAAAAACAACTTGAAAATAGCGATTCAATATTGCGATTTTGGGAAGTTATTATTAGTTAAGAAGCATAAATACATTATCAAAATGACTCTCAAACCAAGTAATGAAAGCTAGCTTGGGGTCATGTGTAACTTTATCATAATGTTAACTTGTTGGGGAAGTTCAATAGCAACTTCTCGTGAATTTGCTTGAGACGGCAGAGGAAAGTGTTTTCAATTAAGTAAAAGTATGAACGCCTTTTAGAAAGAAACCAGCTTCAGCTTTAAATTTATGAAACCAGATTGGTGTTTACAAAAGAGAATGAGAAGAGGAAGGTGAAGGATCCTCTTCAAAGCAAAAGCAGCACTACCGATCGGTCAAAAGAACTTGTCTGTCGCGTCTGCCATGTGTCTCCCACTAGCTGGGTAGTTGACGAAGCTTTTTGACTTTAGGGGTTTGCATAATTTAAGCTGTGGGTCCTCTCCTTCTCGGAAATTCACCTTCGTTCTGCCCCGCGTTTCTTGAAGTTTTCTTCGCATCAAGGACAATCACATAGCTTAAATTCACCTCTCCTTGATAAGCACTTCTTTTGCTAAATCTTGTCACAATTAAGGCATATTTGGTAATCATTCTATTATCGAGAATAATTTTGCTCATAAATGATTTTTTTTTATTTTGTTCGCAAGAACAATTTTTGACCATTTGAAGACGCTTGGTAAATTATCCAATTTTTTTAAAAATAAAAATGCATTTGGTTAAACGCTTAAAATTTCTGATTCAAACCATTTTCTTTTAATCTTTTAATAATTTTATTAATTTTTTCTCTTTTTTCTTTTTTCCTTTCTTTTTCCTTTTCATCTCCTCCTTCCTCCTATTGTTGGCCAGGGCCAATGACCAGTTAGATGAGGGCCGGCAGCCTCGCTGGAGCGTCACCAGCCCCCGGCGACCCGAGCCACGATAGGGCTTTGTTAGCCCGAGCCACGGCAAGGCTCAGCCTCATAGTGGCTCAATGTTGTTGGGGCCGAGGACGCTCTAGCAAGGTCACCAACCATGGCCGAGGCCGATGACCGGCCAAAAGGAAGAAGAAAAAGAAAGAGAAAAGGAGGAAAGAGATGAAAAGAGAAGAGGGAAGAGGAAAAATTAGATTTGATTCTAGGAATTGTTCTTGAGAATAAAAAGAAACTTTTTTAACTTGTTGATTATATTCCAAATCTATTTTGAGGAACAAAAAAACGGATTTTTGTTCCAGAAAATTAAAAAAAAATGGATTTTTGTTCCCGAGAAAAAAAATTTACCAAATGGATTTCTATTCTTTTTTCATTACAGAGAACAAAATAATAGAATTAGGCACTATTTGGAGTGCTATCAAACAGGCCCCTTGATTTTTTTTGCGTGCCGTGGTTAAATTGTTGGTGAATGCACGGTAGATGATCGGCCATAAGTTGGACTCCATCAAGGGGTCGTTTTGATCAACGTCTGAACTTTGCTAGGCTGGCTACAAGTTAGTAATCAATTTGACTTGGAATTTTAAATAACTGCTTTGTACATATATGGCACAAGAAAGAGACTTGCACATATAAAGATGCAATTCATTGTGCTTGTATGGTAGAGTTAGAGTGACTAAGGGTGCATATAGTAACATTATTCACAATGATAGAAGCAAGATATATATCACCAGTCCATATTTTATTATCAGTTTGAGATTTTTCAGAGTATTAACTCAAAAGGAAAAGCACGTGGGAACTCTTTTAAACTCTTTTTTTTTTTTTTTGGTATTGGAGGAACAGGCCATAGCCGACAGCCGCGCCAGAAACCCCTGCCGACACTTAAGCGGGAGGACCCACCACCCCCGAGTCACACTTAATACACCTAGCCTTCCCCCGAGTTTTAAACCCTTCATCTCTTCGTTAAGGATCAGCTGTCTGAGCCTTTATCCAGGTTGAAATGCCACCGACCCAGTAACTCTTTTAAACTCTTTGTGGCTGAAAAGTAAAAAAAAACTCACCTCAGCCTATTTATTTTGGCTTAAAACAAGCAAAAATCAACCTCTTTCACGTTCTTGCCAAAGCTGAAATATTTCTTCAAATATTAAAAAATGGCGAGAAGTTTCATTTAAGAAAAACGTGTCAATGAGATTTTTTTTTTTTTTGGTTGTTAGTCAGATTTCTTCTTTCTTAATTTTCAATTACCTGTTCTTTAATTATGCTAGTGGTGGACCACGTGCCCCCGTACACGATCTTGTCATATTGACCTTTAAATTTTCCACCAGGACATAGAAGTTGACCCCGCCCGCCTTTTTTGACCCCTCTCGGTCTCCGCGCGACTTCGTGTTCTGATTTTTGGCGACTTCCTTATATTTCCCAGAAAGTAGCCTTCAACCTCCCCACGTTGACTGCCCTCCTTCTCTTCACGGCGTCGATCTTCCTTTGCTGAACCGGCCCAATTAGCCATCTTTACAGAACGGTTCTCCGCTCTGGGTGAATAGAGCTGAGAGGATCGGCCCACAGATGGACTCCACTGGAGGTCAGGCTCTAATCACCATGGTCGCTTTGGCTGTAGCGAGAGTGTAAGTGCTCTAATTCCACTTCTTTTCGATCTCTTGTTTACAGATAATGCACAATAAAATAAAACTTTGCTCCTGTACATGTTTAATACAATTCAGCCTGCTTGTGCAATTACTTTCCTTATTTTATTATGTCTGGATCAGGTTACAAGTCTGTAATTTTTGTATCACGAACTCGAGGAGGAATAGGAGCTCGGAGTCAACCTTGAGACTGGACGATGGGTCTGGAGAAGAGGAGGAGGCATTAAGGAGGGACTCAGAGTCAACCTTGAGAACCGGCAATGCATCTAACGAAGAGTACGATGTGTTCCTGAGCTTCCGGGGACCGGATACTCGCAATGGATTCACCAGTTGCCTCTATAATGGCTTGAGAAATGCGGGAATCCGCGTTTTCTACGACAACGAAGAACTCAAGGTCGGAAAAAAAATTGGTGGAGGTTTTTCGAAAGCACTTGACAAGTCTCAAATTTACATACCTATCTTGTCTAAGGGTTACGCTAACAGTAAATGGTGTCTCCGGGAGATTGCCCTAATGGTAAAATGCACGTCAACATCTAATGGGAAGAAAGAAATACTTCCCATCTTCTATGACGTGAGTACTGATGATGTTAAGCTCAAAACCAAGTTGTATAAAAGAGCCATGTCCGAGCACCAGAAGAAGTTTGGCTCCAATGAATTGAAGCAGTGGGAAGAAGCCCTTCTTGAGGTTGCACATATAAAGGGATGGGCTCTTAAAGGCAAAGGGTAAATTTCCTGTACTTTTTATTGTTAATATGCACAGTATTTACATTTCATTGAATGAAAATTCGTCCCTCGAAATTCCCAAACATAAAGCATTTTGACGTTTTTATGTAAGATTTGCATTAGAAGTTAAAGAAAGCTAGACCAAAAAAGCCGAGAACCCATAATAGAAAATAGAAAATGCCTTTTTATTTTTTTAAAGCACAACAAATCGACTCAAACCCAACCGAAACAAGGCATTTTTTCAATTCATGTTGGGTTAAGCCAAATTGACCAGATAGGTAAGACAAACCTTTTACTTAATCGTATTTTTCACTAAATCAATTATTTTACTTAACCGTATTACCACAATAAGTATAGTAGAAATCATGCGATTGTCTGTATTTTTCACCTCTGGTGGTAATCATCAATTTTGTACAATAAAAAAAACTCCTGTAAAATTGTTTGATTAATAGGAGTAATGCAATTTCAAAATTATACCAAGACATGATTAGATTTTTTATTTATAAAAAGTGCATAATTAACATTATAAAAGTGAACATGCATACGCCTATGCAGAAAAGGGACATGTAAAAGATTTTACAAAATTTCCTTATTATAAAATATTATAATTATTCTTTAATGAAAAGAAAAGATCGACATAGTATGAAGAAATTGAACACACACACATCTTTTAAAGGGCTAATTCCAAAAAGAGAAAAAGAAAAAACCCTAAACTGTAGGTCCAGTCCTAAATCTGCCCTAAATGTTTTTTTTTTGTTTAAAAAAAAAAGTTCTAAACTTTAGGTTTAGTCCCAAATCTGCCCCATACCTTTCTCTTATCTCAAAAAAAAAAAAAAAAAAAAAAAAAAAAACTCAAAACTTTAGGTCCACTCCCAAATTTACCTCAATTTTTTTTGTAAAAAAGAAAATCATCAATTTTTACTATATTCCTAAATTTGCCACCATTAGCGCTCTGTCCAAAAGTCGCGGTTAGTAGTTCTTAATTTTTTTAATCCTAAAATGGTTTAATTTTGGAAACAATTTTCCACGTCGCTTTACGGATGTGTATTTTTTATCGATGTGGAAATGCCACTTTAAGTTGGGACTAGACTATGAGATAGATTTGAGAATATATTAAGAGTTTTTTTTTAATTGTACAAACGGATGATAAAATCCCAAATTTGTACATTTGTTAATTAACACGTGTCATCTAATTCAAATTTGACAATAAAATTTAATAGAAAAGACATAAGATTATAAAAAAAATTAGTTTATGTTAAATTTGTTACATCTCTACCAATGCGGGATCTTTTGTGATATTAACTCGTTTTTTTTTTTTTTTTTTATAGACAAAACAAAATTCGAGGTAAATTTGGGACTAGATTTAAAGTTTTAGGATTTCTTTTGTAAATTCAATTTTTTGGAGTTGCGCCGCCCGCACCCCACCCCCCCCCAAAGAGGAAATATGTGGTGCCGAAAAATCAAAAACAAAAAACACAGTGATGGTTAATATTAACTATGTTTGAGTTAAGTTGCTTTATGGCCATGTCGGTCATGTAGTAGTTATCATCCAGCCTCTTCCATCAACCTTTGGGAAGTATGCCTTCACAAACGTGAACCTGAGTAGCCAGGCTTTAGCGAATACTCGCGGGACCCAACTCCACCCTACTCGTCCTATCTCTTTTATTACATGATGTGATTGTCACATACCAACAAATCACCGACAACTTATCTTATTCCCTTTGGAAAAAGAGAAAGTAGGGAAAACAAAGAGACAAGGGAAAAAGTGGACACATCAAATCGGAGGACAATAATACCGTGAATTTCGAGTTTTGTGCTCTCACAAACCTCAGCATATATATAATCTTGCCTTGAACAAGTTTTTACACTTTTTTGGCCCGAAACCCGTTAAACTTTCACAACTGTTAAATATTGATATGTAGTTTGGGCCAATTACAAAATAAATCCCAAAATTTATGTTCAGTTTCGAATCTACTCCGAACCTTTTTTTTTGTCTCATAAAAAATCCCAAACTTTAGGTCTAGTCTCAAGTCTATCCCAAACTTTTTTTTTTTTTTTATAACCCAAGGAATCTCGTAAGCCGATAGCCGGCGAACAAACTCTAGAAGAGCAACTGCAGGATCCACCACCATAATACTCCAAATAAGAATCCCTAACGACGCCTCTAGGATTCGAACTTCTCCCATTCGTGAGGGGGAGAGAGCCCGAACCAGCTACGTTGCTGTGAGCGGTGGTAAAATTTTTTTTTTTTTTGGTAACCTAGGGAACCTCGTAAGCCGACAGCCAGTGAGCAAATCCTGGGAGAGCCCAAACTTTTCTTTTGTCTAAAAAAAAAGAGTTAATACCACAAAAAATCTCGAACTCGGTAGACATATAACAAATTTACCACAAACTAATTTTTTGACCACCCTCCATTAGTTTTCATTAAATTTTACTATCAAATTATTGAATTAGATGATACATGGTAATTAATGGGTGTACCAAATTTGGAGTTTTACCTTTTGTTTGTATAAGAAAAAAATCAACTTTAAGTATATCCTTAAATCTATCCTATGGTCCAATCCCAATTTAAAGTGGCATTTCCACATCGATAACAAATACACATCGACAAGGAGACATGGAAAATTATTTCCAAAATAAGATCGTTCTTGGATAAAAAAAAAAAATTAAGAACTACTAACTACGACTTTTGGACAAAAGGTTAACAGGGGCAAATTTAGGACTATAGTAAAAATTGATGATTTTCTTTTTGACCAAAAAAAATTGGGATAGATTTGGGATTGGATCTAAAGTTTTGAGTTTTTTCTGACACAAAAAGAAAGTTTGGGGCAGATTTGGGACTAAACCTAAAGTTTGAGGTTTTTTACAAGACAAAAAAAAAGTTTAAGGTAGATTTAGGACTTGACCTAAAGTTTGGGGATTTTTATGGGAGAAAAAAAGTTCAGAGCAAATTTGGAATTTGACCAAAATTTTTGGGTTTTTTTTTTTGGGGAATTGGCCCTCTTTTAAATGTTGTGTGTGTGTGTGAAAAGCATCTCCATGCACAAAAAGAAGTGTGGCCCTAATGGACTGAAAGAAGGCTCTTCCGGAGGGGAATTTTCTTTGGAAGAAACTTTGTGTGTCCAAAATCTCAAACTATATCGATGTGGCATTAGATTAGAAGTTAATGGAGTCCTGACTAAGATTGTGCTTGAGAACCTACAAAAGGTAATGAGGTGTGGGTAAAAAATGTTTTCTCAAACCTGCAGAAAAAAGTGTCAAACCCAACCTGCACCTGAAAATTTCCTATTCAACTGATTATAATGCATAATTTCCATGCGTAGAGTTATGTATCTACATGTTCCCTGGAGTCTTGTTGTCTATCATGTCTTTGAATGAAACGAAGTTTTCATGCTTTGCTGCAGCCAAGGAGAACAAATTGAATTGATTGTAGAAGAGGTTTCCCGTAAGCTTAATTCAAAATGCAAGATTGTGACTGAACATTTGGTTGAAGATACTGCTCAGATGGAAGCCATTATGGAGTTGTTGGATGTTCGCTCTGGTGGTGTACGTTTTGTTGGTATCCATGGCATGGGTGGTGTTGGAAAAACAACTCTTGCCAAAGTCATGTTCAACAAATTAATTTCCCACTTTGAACGCTCTAGTTTCCTCGAAGATGTTCGAGCATCATCACAATCTCATGGTGGTCTTTTAGAATTGCAGAAAAGGCTCTTATCAGATTTGACCGGTCATGGGATTGCTAACAAAATTAAAGATGGTGATGATGGAATCAATATGATAAAAAAAGCATTGAGTAACAAAGAAGTACTTATTGTACTTGATGATCTAGACAAGAAAGAGCAACTCAAAAATTTAGCCGGAAAATTTGATTGGTTTTGTTCTGGTAGCAGAATCATTATCACAACTAGAGACGAAAGCGTCCTGATGGCTCAAGTGGGCGTATTTAGTAAAGAGGTCCTCAACCAACCTGAAGGTATCTTGCGTTATGAAGTTTGTGGAATGAGATTTGATTTAGCACTTCATTTGTTTTATAAGCATGCATTCAGAAGTGACTCTGCTCTAGAAGAATATGGTGCTCTTTCAACAGAAATTGTTCATACAGTGGGCATGCTTCCCTTGGCTGTCGCGGTGATAGGGTCCAATCTTTTTGACTGGGGCAAAGATTTGGAGCATTCAGATAAAAGAGAAGTATGGGACGAGACACTAAAGAAGTTAAAGGAAGGTCCTTTTAAGGATGTCCAAGATACATTAATGATAAGTTATGAAAGATTAGAGGATAAGCACCAAGAAATATTTTTGGATATTGCTTGCTTTTTCATCAATACTAACAAAACATATCCGGTTATCATGTGGAAGGATTGTGGGTACTTTCCCAGCATTGCAATGAGGGTTCTATCTCAAAGGTCCTTTATCAAATTTAAAGAGGACAATAGATTTTGGATGCATGATCAAGTTCGAGACTTTGGAAGGTACATTGTTCTTCAAATATATCCTCGCAAGTTTTGTAGGGTGTGGATTCCCAAGGATGCCCTGAAACTACTGGAAGGAGAAAAGGTAAAGGGGAACTGCATATGTTTGAAAATATTTGGAGCAAGAAATTCTTTGAATTTTTCTTTCCCATTTAAACCAGCAATTTGATTGAAATATGCATCCAAAAAGATAGCTTTGTTTTCCGTCGCTTTTGTCTCGTCGGGGTCACATCTTCTGTCAAACCTTCGGTCAAGGGTCTCAAAGTTTGAAGGGGAGCCAAAAGAGATTGCCCGAAGGTTTGCTTTATTTTCTTGGTTCCAGTGAATTTTTGAAAAAACTAAGAACAGTTTACGTGTGATCCAGGTAAAATGAAAAAAAACTTGCTTTATCAAGAAATTTTTAGATTATTTTCACTCAGATTTTTTTCAGAATAAACGAAGAAGAATTTTTTAATTAATATGTTGAATTATATTTCCTGAAAAGTAGAAATCGAAAATTTGATTCCTTCATACTCGAAAATTAGTTGATGCAGAAGAGGAGGAAACAACCACTTGTCGAGAAAAAGAGTTTGCCATAGTTCGAGAAAGCGCATGTGGCGAGTTCAACCATGACAGAAATTGTTTGACCATGCTTTTGAGCCATCTCTGTTGTAGCTCTGTAAAACGTATGTTGCATGCTCAATATCGAGTTTGTCATGTGCAGAGAAATGAAGATGTGGAAGCACTAAGCCTGACTTCAGATGGCTGCAGCCGTAGCATTGAATCTAAAGAATTAGTTGCTCTACCAAATCTAAGGTTCTTTCAAATGAAAGGCATCGATATTTTGGGCAACTTCGAGAACCTTCTTTTGGAGCTAAGATGGTTTTCTTGGGAAATTACACATAAGGAATTTTATGCGAAGAGTTTTCATTTTCCTAATTTGGTTGTGCTAGACCTTTCAAGGAGCAATATCGAAGATGACTGGGGTGGATGGAGTCAAATGCAGGTACAATATACCTTGCTCTGTTCACCTTCTTTCCATGTTTACGGATCATTTAAGCATGGTACACAGGCCGTTCTGCCTTGATCTCAAATTTTTTGTGCCAGTCTAACTTCTAGAGTCGACTACTAACAACTAAACACATTTGAAAATCAAATGAGAGGAAACTATAGAATCACATGGCATCAGCACATCATCCCAGCAAATGATATTACGTGCGGAACATCATTGTTGTACTATATTTCGTCCATTCATTACAGACTGCTTTAGTAATCGAGGCACAGAAAAATATGATACGCGTAAAATCGGTGCTAGCAAGAATCATTAGCTGTGCTCACCGGTCCATAGTATTATTCAAGCATCCATTATCGCCTTGGTTTGAGGAATTCAAAGATTTACGTACTTTGGAGTTTGGAGTTTGGATGCTTTATGGCTTGTTGAAGTCTCTTTTCTAACGGGTCTTATATACTTTTATATTCATACTGTCTCTTTCAGTTTATTATCTTAAGTTTTATGGTTGAATTTTTTAATTTGATATTAAAGCCAGTGCTATCTCTTCTTTCGCATATATGTGTCTACCTCCATGTGCCGTGGTCAAATTCCACGAGTCTCTCCTAGACTTTGGTGTTCCTTTGGTACAACCTTGTCCTATGCATATTTTATTCTTCACACTTTTAAAACTCGATCATGATGAATTATTGTGACATCGTAAGTTTCTTTTTATGATGCATTACAATTTTCCTTATAGTAACTTAATTATGACTCTACACCATGAAGATGCACGAGTGAGGAATATATAGAAGTGCCCAATTCTAGACTCGAAATATAGTTTTATGTGTAACGCTCTTAAAACATGGGAAGATGTAAACTTCAATGGCAATTTGCGAGCAGATTTCTATTAATTCAATACCGAAACAAAAATTAGTTTGCGCATTGTAAAATTTGAATGATAGATGGTGAGTTCGAAATCTTGTTGATAAGTAAGAACTGATTGGCAAATTTTTAGTTCAATAAATTATCAACAAAATAACAATTTTACCATCATCAAACCTAAAAGCGGATTACCAATTGTTTTTGAATATTACAAGTGAACCCCTTCATTAATTAGTAGATTATGATTTGCGTAGATACTTTAACAAACAAAGTACTAGTTTCCATGGTAAATGGTTAGTAGATAATGGCCATTGCTTCGATTTTACCGAGTACCAAGTTTTATTTTTCAGTAACATACAAATATATTAATTGATTAATCAAGTTGAAATACTCTTTTAGACTACGAACTATCTTTTGCCGGTTGATTATGGATTGCTTATACACTTTACTAGTAGTATCGGTTGACGATTGCAAATTATGAACAGAAAAACTATCGTACTATAAAATCACAGTAAAATGTTAGATTTATTTTGATTTTACAAGTACTTAAGCTTGCGAGTCAGAAAATGACTGACGAGATGATTGATTTACCAGGCTGCCCTAGTAGATTATAAACAGCCTTTCGTTTTTGTACAAATGAGCGGGTTTTTCATTTGTAAAATATGAATTAATTGCTTATATAGTTTACTAGTGGTGTCGATTACCAGTGATATTCTACAAACAAACTGTTTTATCACTATAAATCTCTAGCAGCTTATGAATTTTACTACTAACTTACTATTCCACCACTAAGGTTTAGATACGAGTAGTAAATTTATAAAAAAGGAAATAATTTTCAATTACATTGACCTAGTTGCGCCAATTGCAAGTAAATGAGAGAGTATATTGAATTATAAGAATGATAATATTTACTTTGTAAAAAAATATAGGATGATCGATGTGTTTCATTCTTTTTAACTCCACATTGTCTTTTCCTACAGATGACTAAAAAATTAAAAATTTTGGATTTAACGGATTGCACAAAGTTGACGAGGACACTTGACTTCTCTAATTTCACGTCTTTGGAGACGTTAGTACTTGCTCGGTGTTCCAACTTAATCGCGATTAACCCCTCCATTTCTAAGCTTCAACTCCTAAAGACTTTGAATGTCAAAGGGTGTGGTTCTCTTCAGGAGTTGCCTGAAGAAGTTAGTTCTCTACAATCTTTGAAGCATATCATCATGCCTGAAAATTTTCAACCCTTGAAGCTTCCGGAGAGATTTGGCAACTTGAAATCTTTGTTGAGTCTTAGATTAAGCCTGCACCCCAAAATGTGCAGACTTCCAGACTCAATTGGAGGGGCGATGAGTATTACATGCTTAACTTTACGCGAGTGCGTGGGGATAAAGGAACTTCCAAGCTCAATTGGGGAATTAAAAATGTTGGAAGAGCTGGATATATCAAACTCAGGCATAGTTGAACTACCTGATCTGATCGGAAACTTAAAGAAACTAAGGGTGTTGGCACTAAGTAGAACGAAGATAAAGGAGTTTCCCCATACTATTGGAGGACTGGAGATGCTTGAAGTTTTAGATGCCCACAAAGCCTGGGATCTGACAGATAAGAACTTGGAGGAAATTGGGAAGCTATTTCATTTGAAGACATTGATCTTAGCATTTACTAGTGTTTCTAGACTGCCTCCAGAGATAAGTCGTCTCCATCTCCAAAAACTTGATGTAGGTTCAATTGACCTTCAACAAGTGCCGTCTCTTCCATCAAGTTTGAAATTCCTTGTTGTTCAAGCTATGGACTTCTCTGTTGTCCCTCACCCCTCAAGCATCACCGATTTAGAACAACTGGAATTATATAGATTCAGCAATTTGAGACGTAGACATCACTCTACTAGGCGGGACTATGACTCAAAACTTAAAGCAGCTTTGATGAGGGAGCAACCGTGCTATCAGCTTCCATCTCATTTGTCGGACTTGAAACTCAAAAGCATTAGTCCACTGCCACATTTTTCCAACTTATTAAATTTGAGAGTTCTGCATGTAATTGAATGTCCAATATCACGCCTGCCGGTCACACTAGGTCTAATACATCTGAGGAAACTGTACATAATAAGATGTGAATGCCTTGAGGAAATACCTGGTCTGTCACTCTTGAGAAGTCTGGAGCGCTTGGAACTAAAGGGCTTGAACAGGCTAGTTGAGATTCAAGGTTTGTCGGAACTGGAAAATTTGCAGTACCTCCTCCTTTCCAGTTGTGATTTAATTGGACAGTTACCCAATTTATCCAAGTTGGGTAAGCTACAACATCTAGAGCTAGAAGCTTGTCCAAATTTAAGACCCATTGAGGGCATCGAGGGCTTAGAAAGCTGGGTGTTTGGTAGTCGTGGCCGCACTATCCTGGAAAGATTGTTGAATATCTCGAGATCGACTTGGTTTTCCCACAGATTGCCTATAACCGATGTGTTCCTAAGTTTTAAGGGACCAGAAACTCATCATAGTATTGTCAGTTATCTTCACTCTCGGATGCTTTGGAAGCAAATGTCTGTTTACAGTGATAATGATGACTTGAGGTCCAATGAAGAGACTGGGGAAAAGATTCTACAAGCACTCGCTAATTCTAATATCTACATACCCATCTTCTCTAGAAACTATGCTTCCGGTCATTGGTGTCTCCGCATACTTGCTCACATGGTTAAATGCACATCAGAATCAAAGGGGAAAAGAAGAATCCTCCCCGTTTTCTATGATGTGGAGATTGATGATGTTAAGCTAAAAACTGATTTATACAAAAGTGACCTAGACAAGCACCAGGCGAACTTCAACCATGATGAAACGAAGTCATGGAAAGAGGCCCTCATTAAGGTCGCAGCATTGAGGGGTTTCGTCTTAAAAAACAACAGGTAAATCTGCCCTTTCGCCACTAAATCATGAGGTAAACAAGTCATTCAATTGAACTCTCCCAACACTCAAGAATTTCAAAGTTACTGCAATGCAACCCTTTTGCATACAAATTGTCCACTCAACCAAATTCAATTTTATAGAATAAGAAGCGGATCCTTCTTGCCTGTAGTATTTGGAGGAACTCCATGGTCGAATAGAACGAAATTGCATACTATTACGGCCGCACACATACATACATACACACATACATATATATATTTTCGGAGTTAAAGATCTTCAGGTTACAAGTGTTTGAGAAATCAAATCAACGGTTAGATCATGACTTTAAGGGAAAAGAGCACCACAGGGGCTGTAACTTTCGTATGGCACTCGCTTAAATACCATAACTTATATATAGTGCTCACTTGAATGTCATAACTTTCTTTCTGATTATTTGAGTGCCATACAACTTTTCAACCGATTACTTTAGTGTTGTAACTTTTTAAAAATGTGCACCATAAATGCTATGCCACATCGTATTTCTGAAATCTGCGTGAACTTTAAAAAAAAAAAAAGGATGATTAGTTGAAAACAATGATACTTAAGTAAACTTTTTTAGAAGTTATGAAACTTATGTGGTTGAAAAAAAAGTTATGACACTCAAGTAAACGCCATACGAAAGTTGTAACGGTGTGGTATCCTTATCCTTCATCTCGAAATCCTTTAAATTTCTGTCTGTCCAACTAAAATGAGCTGTCCTTCATTTGTGCATTGCTGCAGCTACGAAGAAGTACTTCAATCGGTTACTGAAGAGGTTTATAAGGCAAGGAAATTGTTAGATGTTGACTCTTGAAGGCTTCTTTTGGTCGGTTGTCAAAGTAAAGGTGAATGTGTTTGCTATCAATGAAATGAAATTCTCGCCAACTCCATTCTGATTCTATTGTTTGGAGGATCTAGATATTTCATGTGTTAATGAAATTGGTTTACGCTGCTAATGCTTATGTGCATTATTTACAAGGTTAACTAATATGTATGAACAATTATATCAGTGAACTCCCACGCTTTATTAGAGGGTTAGTTAAGCTTATACGTCAAGATTTACAAGTGTGCTTTGCAATAAAAGAAAAGGAGCTCCATACACAGTTGGGAAAATTTGAATCATTGGTAGAGTTGGATTGGCAACTCTTAAAGATAGTTGATTTGCCTGATTTAATTGTAAGAGTTTTCCAAGTGTGAGTTACATTAATTGATATTATAATTTACCGATTTACGGGGTTGATTTAATGTGAGATAGAAGATTTCTTAATTAGTATAATATTGGGCTAGCTAGTGTGGGCCAAGTTGAGCCTGACCCGTAATGAGAGGGCGTGGTTGGAAATTCTATAAATAATACTCAAGTTTCTCATTTAACCTTAATACACACAATTATACTCACAAAGGAGTGTTTATTAAGCACTAAGGTAAGGAGCCGTCTTGTTGAGCTAGTGATTCAAATGGCATATAGAAGAAATTCATGAGTTTGGATCATCGCTATTCCGCATCAATAATGATGGTCCAAATCAAGTTTGTTAATCTCCTTATTTATTTATATGCATTCTTGATTCTAGCTATGGAGATCTTGGGTTGCACTCTCGTGTCTTACATCTGGTATTAGAGCATCCATAGATTAGAACACAAATGCATAGTTTTTTTGCCCTATTTTCGTAATTTTTTGTTCAATAAAATCAGTTTTAATTACAAAAACGGAACAGGCTTGTCGAGATGAGCAAAACCATAGCCGACACACCACCGAGGGAGGTTGCACGTGCCTCCATGAGCAGCCATGCATCGCTAGGAGTTGGCACATGTTGAAGACATGCTACCATGTGCTCGCATGCCCGACTGCACGTGGCGATGACTAGCGCGTGTGCACACGCTAGGAATGATGTCAACCATCAGGGTCGCAGATCAACCTAACCTAACTTGGGACCTGACCTTTGACCTTGATTCGACCCCTTGTTGACCTCGACCCGATCTGATTTACCCAACCGTGGTGTTGCCTTTGCTCATCAATGCTCTCTTGGGGGCTATTGCTAGTGGTGATTAACCTAAGGAATTGGTGAAGCTAAAGCAACTAAATGATATTTGCTTTAATCAAATAAACCTTGAGCCAATGATGTTTGGGAAAATGGCTTCACATTTTCTCCAAGTTCAACACAAACGCAATCTATGAGATGATTTTTTAGAAGCTTTAAACATTAGATTGATGATTTGCTAAATAGCAAAAGGTGTAACAGCAGTGTACATGTAGGATTATATTGAAAACATAAGAGGAATAGGGATAGACTGAGTTATGAAAAAGGATGTATTGCTTAGCATCTCCTGTTTTGCATTTGTTACTTGTCGGTTTAGATGAGGTTTATAATGGTACTATGCTTGAATTTATTTTTTATGGCCTCTATGTTCCACTTATCTTTACTGGGTTGATAATTTTCTTTTTGTCTGATTCTTTTTGTAGTTTTCCGTGTATAAAGGAGCTAATAGTGGGCACTTTATAGAAATTTGATTCTTAGAAGTTCCAGTAATTGCAAGTATTCATGTTTAGCATATACAGTACAAAGAGTAGCAATGAACTAAATTATTGGTATCATTATATGAGTTGCATTGAAATAAATGGTTTCATTGTGGTGTTTTATTTCTAATTTGCTCTTTATTTTGAAATTTCTAACTATATTTTATTATTGTTGTGTAGTGTGAAGTTAATGTATCAAGATAACATGTCAATAGAGATGGAGGGATGTGAGGAGATGAATCCAATCACGGAATTGGAATTTTATGGTGATGAAAATGAAGAAGAGTTATCTCCTACCATGAGCGTCGCAAATAAAGTAATTAGTTCTCGTTTTCCTCATTCTGATAAGAAATATACATCCGAATGCTGGAATCATTATGCGAGAATCAATGATAAGGATAGAAGAACATATTAAGTGAAATGTATTTATTGTGGGTCTGTGCTTAAGTATCATGTTGCTAACGGTACTTCTACAAAAACAAAGCACTTGACCATGTGCAAGAAGTTTCCTCGTAATGTAGATAAGAGGTAGAAATTCATTGCATCACGTAATGTAGACATGGCTGGCAAGGAAGGGGGAGATTCTAATAATGGTAGCGTCTTATCAACATGATCGTTTAATCAAGAATGTCGTAGACAAATGCTTGCTCAGTTCATCATCCTTAATGAACAACATTTTTCCTTAGTTGAGCATGTTGGATTTCATGAATTTTTCAGTGAGTTACAACCTCTCTTTAAACATTTATCACATTTCACAGTGACAAAAAATTGCATGAAATTGTATTTCTGTGAAAGAACTTGTTTGAAGACTTATTTTGGAAAGATTAATTCCGGGATCGCACTCACGACTGATACATAGAGTTCCATTCAAAATCAGAATTATTTATGTCTCATTACACATTTTATTAATGAAAATTGGAAGTTGCATAAAAGAATGATCAATTTTGTGGTGATGCATAGTTCTAAGGGTAAGGAAATTGAGAAAATTGTGGAGAAATGTATACGGGAGTGAGAAATAGGGAAAAAAAAAAGTGTTCACAATCATTGTAAATAATGCTAATTCGAACAATGTTATAATTGGCTATTTGAGGGAAAATTTTTCCAAAGAAATGTTGTTGATATTAAATGATAGTGTTTTACACATGAAATGCACAATGCATATATTAAATTTGATTGTGAGAGATGACTTAACTATGGTACGTGATTCTATTGCGCATATCCAAAATATGATTAGGTATGTGAGGAGTTATCCCGCGATAGTCAAAATATTTCAATCTTGCATTGAAAGTGAACATATCACTTACAAGGGTTCGGTTATTTTTTATGTTGCCATTAGATGGAACTCCACTTACCTCATGTTAGACACCACCATAAAGTTTTGGGTTCTTAGCATCGTCAGCCACACCTGTGTGATTTTTCTGCAAATAGCTATTTTATTTATTTTCTCAATAACCAAGATATCATATACTTTTTCAGTTTTTTATGCAATGAGTTAAAAATCTTCAATCTACAATTTGTTTGAGCAGAAAAAGTACAAAAAAAAGTCATAAACTTATTACAATTGTACATATTCGTACTAAACTTTTCAATATGACCAATTTAATCATAAATATTTTCACATCGGTACCAATTCAGGTCATTCGGCCATTTTGGCTTGCCCGCACTAATGTGGATGCCAACTAGTGGTGGGACGCAGACATGAATTTTTTTTTAATAATTTTAAATTTTTTTGAATTTTTTTATTCTTTTTCTTTCTTTCTTTTTTCTTTTTCCTTTTCCTTTCTCTCTTCTTCCTCATTGGACTTTCCTCGTAGTGGCTAGCAAGCCTTGAGCGAGCCTTCAATGAGACTCGCAGGCCACAAGGCAAGGGCAATGAAGCCCTCCTCGTCCATTGGCGAGGAAGCCCTCCCCAACTGTCGGCAAGGGTCATAGCCCTCGCCTGACCTCGGCCAAGGCCGCTAGCAAGGCAACTTCGCCTAAATCTGGGTGAGGCCAATGGCTGGTGAGGGTGGCTTGCCAACCACTACAAGGAAAGTCCAAGGAGGAGGAAGAGAGAAAAGAAAAGGAAAAAGAAAAAAAATCAATATAAATGTGAAAAAAAAAATTATTTAAAAAATTGCCATGTCAATGTCTAGCCACCGATCGACATTCACGTTAGTGTTGGGTGGCCAAAATTAACCGAATGAACTGAATTGGTATCAATGTAAAAGTGTTTTGGAGTAAATTGATCCAATTGAAACATTTAAAATTAAATTGATACAAATGCAATAAATTTATGATTTTTTAAATATTTTTACTTGTTTGAGACATCAAATCAACAAAGAGAACGTCATTTTGATATCCTTCATTATGCATTTTAATTATGTTTGTCGGACTAAAATAAACCGCCTTTCACTGTGCATTTTCGTAGCCCTGAAGAAAAAGTTCTTAAGGTTATTGCCAAGGCTAGTAAGAGCAAGGCAATTATAAGATGGAACTCCTGAAGGCTTCTTTTGGTTCAATGTGAAAGAGAAAAAGAATGAATTTGCTTTCTATGTCATAACATTTTGTACAACTACATTCTGTTTTGACTCTTTAGAGGATCTATATATTTCATTTCGTAATGAAATTAGTTCACAATTCTAATCCTTTCGAGCTTTATTGCAAGGTCAGTGTATCTGTATAAAAGAGAATATCAATGAAACTCCCATGCTTTATTGGAGGGTCAGTGGAACTTTCACATTTGTCTTTATAAGCTCTATCTGGACATAGAGCTTTCAAACTCAACTAGAGGGTTAATTGAGCTTCCTACGACGTTGTTCACGTAGGCCCTCTACAACAAAAGAAAGGAGCTTCCATACTCAGTTGGGAAAATTAGAGTCGTTGGTTGAGTTGGATTCGCAACGTTTAAAGACAGTTGATATGCCTAATTCAATTGGAGATCTAAAGGCATTGAAATTAATTAGGATGGACAACTCATCTATAAAAAGTTACCTGATACTATTGGACCACCAGAGGTGATTGAGGTTTCCATTCCAAGTTTATGGGTCAGATGGAAAATCTTTGATGAAATTGGGAGATGATATCATATGAGGATCTTGGAGTACATTCATCTGTGTTATTTCTAAATTGCCCATGACAATTTGTTCTCTCTCCCATGTTCAATTTTTTTTTTTTTTAGGGACCACTAACAAATTTGACGGTCACCTAAGCTTCTTTTATTGATCTTTGTTTTGGTGCATCTAGCGTCCAGATTGTTCATGGTCTCATGAATCTGGTTAATTTTAGATTTTCCAGACACATTTGTCGTTTCCCTCGAGCAATATTTCCACCGGCCTCCGCGTAGTTTGTCATTATTGTGTCTTTTGCTTAAGAGATATTACTAATGCTTTCAATCCTGGAGAACGTTTTGGTTCTCGATGTTCATGAATTTAACTCTACGGGAGACTTGGATTACTTAGAATGCAATAACCATACGTGAAATTGTAGTTTCATACTTTTAGAATGTTTGTTTTCAATGTGATGATTGTTCATCAGTAACAATAATGGGGAAATTGGAAGCTGATTGCCCTTCAGATATATGAATTTCCAAATTTTCACTAAGATAAATTTTCTAGCAACAAATATCTTTAGGAATTTCAAGATAAATTTAATGGATGTTTACTGATCTTTAGTGTATTAGCAATCAAGTCATTGGATTCTAATTTCTTTCATTAAGAGCAGGAAACTTTACCTTTTTTTTTTTTTTTTATCTAATGATGCATTTTGGCCGGATTCTGCACAAATTGGAAATCTTCCATCAAAATGCTGATGTGGTGAATATGTGGCCAATTTTTCAAATGCCATGTCACCACACATGTTCACTATCATGTGTCCACCACATCAACACATCACCAGAAAAGTGATCATTGTGGTTAAAAAAGTGTACCGCTTGTAAAAGAAAAAAGGAAAGTAAAGTGCTTGAGCGGTAGAATAATTGCAAAATTTGCTAAAATGCAATGTTGCATATAGATACTAGGAGCATTTGCATTACTGGTATTAAAATTTACAACAATCTTTTAACAAATTATTATTATTTAAAAAAGGGAGTGGAGCCGGGCCAAAGCTGGGCCTACCCCCCCCCCCCCCCCCCCCCCCCCCCCCCCCCCCCCCCTTTTTTTTTTATCTTTTTCTTTTCCCCGCGCTAGCTAGCCCACGCCTCTACAGGAGCAATGTAAATAAGTAGATCAGCAAGAACAGAAACAGAGTAGGCCACAGCACGATTCAAGGGTGAGGGATCAATCGGCCACAGCAGGCTGGCAGTGGCAGAAGCCATGTGCGCCTGCTAGTGGTCTTGAAAAGAGAAAGAGGATGTCCAGCCAAAAGGGGTTCAGGGGAAAGCTTGAGAAACGGACAGAGGAGAGCGTTTTATTTTTTCTTTCCTTTTTTTTTTTTCCGGAGAAAGGGTGACTGAGAGATAGTGAGAGCTCCAAACACCTCAGCCACGCGTGGACCTGTTCGACGACCTCTCCCAGCGACATCCTCTAACCGTACAGGTGATCCTCGGCTCTGCTATTGTCTTGTTTTGACCACACCAGGCCGGAGCTCGTGGTCGTCCAGTTCACGTGATCTCTGCCCCCGTCGGTACTATGCTCTGTTGCCATCTGTCTCTGCTTGTCTTCCGTCGAGAACCCAGCGCGGGTTCGAGTCCCGTTTGAGTCGGAAACTCCATTACCCGCGTCGCACGTCACTGTTTGGTGAAAATGCCTCAACTAGATCCGCAAACTTTTTCTTGAGTTTGATTTGCTTTTGGAAATATAGGTCGTTTCGTGCATCCTTTGTTTGCGCCATGACAAGTTCGTGGAGGGATAAGAAGTCGGCTCGGCTGAGGACAACCGTGTGTCGCTCGGACTTCGACTAACGGAGGAGTCAAAGGTCAGTCACAGTTTGGTCTGAGTCAGGTGTGTCGCGCGTAGATCGCTCATGAAGACGTTCCAGAAGCCGACGGTGGTCGTTGGAGGATCGAGTGACTCTTGATTAATATAGGATCGTTGGCGTTTCGTTGTTCTGAGTTTAATGGACGTCGTTGGTTTCTGGGCGTGCTGGAGAAGGCGCGTCGAAGCAAGCGATGGGAGCGAAATGGGTTTTAAGGCAGGTGGGCGCAGTTCTAATTATAATCGAATTGGTGTTTTCGAGTTTGGATTGACTAATTGAAAGAGGGCTTCAGTAACGGGCTTAGTGTTTGCTTTAGGAAAAGAGTGGGCTTGAAGTTTTAATTAAAATAGGCCTAACTAGTAAGCCCATTTGAAGCATGTCTTTTTATCACCAAACCCGACCTTAGTTGGTCACGAGACGCAGAATTAGGCCCGCGCCTTCACGGGTCCAGTCCCATACCCGGACCGGGCCCATAATGTCCTTTTTGTTTTGCTGGTGGGGCCTCAATTTTGAGCTGGACTGGACCCGCACATCAGGCCCAGTCTGTGTGAAAGCCTGGTGACCCCGGCCGGATCGGGTCCCTATTTCCAGATTTAAAAATCAAAATTTCATTTAAAAAAAAAAAATTAAAAATTCCGAAAAAAAATCTATTTTTTTTCTAAAATTATGAAAAAGATTAAAAATTATTTTTTGAGTATTTTTTTCTTAAAATGTGTGAAATTTTTATTTAAAAAAAAAATGTGCTCAAAATAGAATAAGCTTTTAAAGTTTCATAACAGGTTTAAGATAAATGCTCTTCATTGTCTACTTTCAATATATTGATTATTGTTTCCTTTTAGTCTCTTTAGGAATGGCATTTGTCTTACTTGTTAGTGTTGGATTATTATTTTTTCTTGCACTTTACTTAATGCTTCATTGATTGATGAATATTGTTTTAATGATTATGTACCCATATAATCAACTCACATATTAATAGATAGATTTAGAATTAATCTAAATTGCTTGGCAAACATCTTGAAATGAACAATATTAGGTTATGAAAGGACACCGGTTGATTAATTAATGTAATCAAGTTTACAACTCTATATTCTTCTGTCGTGTCTGAAGTGAGGTACGCTTCAAAACCTCACTTAGTTTTTAGCTAATGTCAGCTAGAGGTGACTCCTCATTAGAAAATCTTTAAAGTGTCAATTTAACTTGACATTAAATATCCTAATATTGCACGAGATATAAGTTTGAGAAAACTTGCACTCGATTGAGGGCCAAAGGCCTACCTTTTAGGCAATATCACTTCCCCTTTACCTTTCAAGCAATATCACTTCCCCTTTAGAGGGAAAAAGGTAGGTTGCGACACATATTATATAATCACATAAAGTAAATCCATAAGTCAAGATAAGCACACTGTAGTTATAAATAATTCAGCACAAATACAAACAAAAGACAACGAAAGCCAAAGCCCACAAGAATGGAGCCATAAAACAAAGGAGTTCACCATCACATACCTAAGTCACGTGTAATCGATTATATATGTGCGAAATATCGTTTCTTTCCCTATTCTATAATAAGTATCTTTAACTTTTTTTCAATTTGAGTAATGTCGGACCAAATTTCAGTGTAGATGTAGACCGATTTGATTGTCATTTTGATATCCTTTTTATTGTGTGCTTGACAAAAACAAATTTTTTCTTTCATTGTTCATTACTGCAGTCTCGAAGAACTTGAATCGGTTGCTGACAAGAATTCTAGACATCTAAAATATGCCAATGCAAGAAGCAGGACTTGGAAATATATATATATATATTGGTGAAAAGACTTGGAAGTATTTAAATTGCTATAAAAAAAACAAAACAAAAAATGGAATTCCATTTTAAGTAATATCTCTTCATCTATTTTGTAAGTGACTTTTGTACAAGTGAATGTTCAATAGAGCCCAAATTGAAATTGTATATAAACTGCAAAGCTTAATCAAAAGATTAGTTATGAAAAATATTCAGATAAAAAGGGAAATTGGGTCCAAGTCAGAATGTTCTATAGAGCAAAGATGGCAGCGGCCGGAATTTAGAGCAAAGATGGCAGCGGCCGGAATTTTTGCTGGTGTGAAGAGAAACCAAAGACATGATCAGCACAAGAATGGACTAGAACAGGGGTGTGGGTGTAAATTGGAAAAAATAAAAGACTAGAAATCATTTAAGAGAAATCACAAAATTTTGGGAGTGGGGCCATATCTTGCTAAATGAAAAAATAAAATAAAAAATCATGTGGAGTTTTAGCTAAAAAGAGAAAAGAAAAGAAAAGAACCACGTGGAGAGGACAATATCCACGAATCTCTTCATTTTCTGGAGAAAGCGTACTATTTTCACAAATAATTGGGTGCATGTGATATCTCTCTATCAAACCTTCAGGTCATAGGTCTCAATCATTTGTAGAGAGAACCAAATGAGATTGACTGATGGTTTGCTTAATTTTCTGGGTTCCAATATATCGAAAGAAGCATTTTTGAAATTTCAAAAACAAAGAAAAAGAAAATAAGAGCGTTCAAGTGTTATGTAGCCCTCTCGAAACAAGATAACGAATGGAGTTTGAAGCGTTGACATCCTAGACAACACCAAACAAGGCCAATCTGCTAAGGAACATATTCAGCCCAAACAGTCACAAACCAAACCCAGCCCAGGTTCTTCTAACTCAAATCGAGCCCAAGTCTACTCACATATGCCTCAAGCCCACCACTGTTGAATTAAACCTGAATCTGACCAAGCCCGCCCAAGGTACCCACTCATATTCCCAGAACTCCAACTTCTTCACTGCATCGTTCCCGAACATCAAAATTCCTTCTTCTCTTTTATTTCAATATTAAGGTTTTGAAAAGAGGATAAAACGCACACCAAAGGAAAGCTCTCTTGTTGACAAAGCTCTCAAGGCACTAAACAAACGCTCACTGTTATCCACTACCCCGTAGCCCCTACAACCCGGAAACTAACGGTCCCTCTTTCGATCGGACTTTAACTCTGGCGGCGCTAGATCTTCATCTCCAACCACCATCATCTATCACTTATCATATATCGATCTAACACCACCGTGCCATCACTAACCACCACCTTGGCTTATCACCGAAAAAACCAAATTCGCCACGTCTACCATCACATTGGCCACTCATCCCATTCTATGAAGGAGACACAGGATATATCAAACAAAGTGCGACGCAGTGACTTCACTGTCAATGAAAATCAAGTTTAACAACTAGTGACCGAACGAGCCACATCAAGACGCACCTTCAGATTCGAACCAAAACAAAAGTCATTTCTTAAACACTTCTCAGAAACATTTCGTTGAGCAAGTCTCAGGCGTTCGACTAAAAGCGATATGGCATGTTGATGACCCAACACTTTGGTGCAGAGTTCATCCTACATCAATCAATCAAAGGACATCTTAAGTCGATGGAAATATTTTAGACAGATCCTTGACATGCTTTCACAGAAACAAACCAAACGTCGGTCTCATTTTTACAACAACACTAACTGAGGCATTATATCGACTATGGAGCATTTCAAGCACACTCGCTGAAAGAGAAAGAAAAACCAAACTGACAAGGCTCAAACTTGCGCCCAAATTTGCGACCATCAACAAGCAACAATCTAAAATAGCAGCGCACAAACAGACGGGGACGGGACTCGCGCGAACCGGACAACAAAGCGAGGCAAAACAGGGCACAAAAATGGAGAAAAGCAGAGGGCGGTCGGCATGCTCCCTACCCGGCTCGACGGCGGCGAATGGTGGGCGAGCTCGATAGATCGGACCACGTCCGGTCGCCCCGCAAGCCCCCCGAACCGGGATCCTCGAGGAATCGACACAATTCGAAACAAATCAAAAAGAAATGCACCGAGACCTACCGTGGGGAGAGGCACGCGTTGGCGAGGGTCGGCGGCCGAGGTCCAGGCGCGGCGGCTACCGGAGGAGGCCCTTCACTCGCGGCCTCACTCTTCCCTCTCTGCTTCTCGCTCTCTCTCTCTCTCTCTCACTCTCCCCTTTCTCTCTTCTCCCCAATCCCCCTTGGCTCGCTCTCCTCTCTCCCTTTTAAGTTGCCCAGCGCGCATGGCCTCCTGCGACGCCAGCTACCCCTGCCGGCCTGATCCCCGACCGGACGTCTTCGCGCGACACTCCCTGCGGTTGTACCGTTCCCCATCGAACCAGTGTCCTCGTCGCGCTCCAGAGGGTGCGAGTAGGGGTGAGCATGGTCCGGGTTGGTCCGGCCACCCCCTAACCCTAGGACCAACCCGTACCAGTGTCGGTCCTCAATTTTTAGACCGAGGACCGACCCTATTGAGCGCAGGACCAAGGACCGGACCGACCCAATGGGTTCGGTCCGGTTCCGTGGTCAACCGGACCGATCGATAATTTTTTTTTGTCTTATTTTTTATACTCCTAAAAAAGCAAACATACAAATTCAAATTACACATCCATCGACAATGCGGCATTATGCAACTAAATTATAAATACCAATACATATTTAGCAAATTTAAGATGACACGATAGAAATTTCGTACTTGCTAACCGCTCATCAAGATATGGGATAAGATGGAAAGTTCTTGTAATCATCTATCTTTAATATTCATAACACCATATGCAAAAGCGTTTTCCCGCATTTGATCATGTAGAGTCCACTCAACCAAAAAATGAGCTTCACACCACTTGATTAGCAAATCACCGAAGAATCGCAATACTACTCTACTCTTCAAAAACTTCTACCATTTGACACACATTGAAAAGTAAAGTGCAGCTGAAATTCATTAGTAAAATACAATTAAACTATAAAAAGTTCAAAATACTTAATATAAATCATGAATATATAACTTCACATCTTGTTAATTCACTTAAACTTCTAAACACATGAAAACAAAACAAACGACACATAATTAATACTTAACAAAAGTTTTAAATTGAAATTACTATTAGTGTTATTGATAGAACATTTCAATATAATATAATATAACATACATTTTACTTAGGTTTGAATATATAAAAGAATTATATATAATATAATATAATATAATATAATATATAGGGTTGGTCCGGGGTTGGACCGACCCAAAACTCTTAGGCCAGGGACCAACCTCCACATGTTAGTCCTGGAATTCAGGACCAAGGACCGACCAGTCCCCTTCAACCGGACCAGGACCGGCGAGGTTGGCCGGTCCCGGGAGTCGGTCCAGGGTCAACCTAGACCGCACGCTCACCCCTAGGTGCGAGGGAAAGAGAGGGAAGAGATGAGCAGCGGGAAAAAGAGGAAAAGTAAGGAAGCTGGGTCGGGCCAAGAAATAGAGAATGGGCCGACCCGGATGGAAAAGGAAGAGGAAAAAGAAAAGGGGACGGGTTCAACCCGGCCCGCTTTTTTTTAAATATTATTTTTTCTTTTCTTTTTGATTTTTTTGCTGCTTTCTAATAAATTCTATCACTATTAATACAAATTCTCCTAATATTTATATGTCATGCAATTTAAATAGAAATTATTTTTGTTTAGGAGTTAATGATTAATTCCTAATTTCCATTCAATTCAATCCTAAAATAATAGCCAAAATTTAGTTGCTGACAATTCTGAAAAAGTTATGCGGCTTGTATACAGGCCTAACAAGTGAAATCTCAGTTGAAATGAGGAGATTATTCCGTTTGAGAATGTTGGATTGAATCATTCTCCAATACTATTTATGGATTCCCATGACCATAAGTTGTTTCTCATCTCTAGAGAATCTCTCTAGGGTTGCTATTAGATTCGAAGCTTCTCTTTATGGCCTATCCATCTTTCTTCCATGGGCTAATATTACAAAAATTCTAAATTGATATATCGAAGTCACATTTACTTAGACTAATTTTTTTTATCAACAAAGCTCTTAAACCGATATGCTTGTGCTTCCTTTACCCCCAAACTATATTTGTATCATAAAAAAAAAAAAAACACAAATAAGTACTATTGCAACCCCTCCCAAGCAAGTGTCGAGGAAATGACAAATTTAGAGTTAATACTAAGTTGAGGACAATCTTTACTCGGCTCAAGTTCTCCCAATCCCTTACCTCGTGACGTTGTGATTCTCATTTAATTTCGATCAACTCTATGAGAATTCTATATGAGAAATCACTACCAACCTATTGGGGTCGGTAAGAAACCAAATGAGATATGAGAATATACCTTATTTCCTATGCAACTAGAGATATAGGGTCGTGGCCTTCGACCTTGTCGCCTCTAGTGAGGTCAGGCCTCACCCATAAGCAGCAAGGCTCAACCTTACGGTCTCTGGTGAGGCCAAAGGCTCACCCTTGGCTTGCAAGTTGCCTAGGATTTGGTGTACTCCAATAAAAGTAAGCGTCATTTTGCTTAAATATGCATCAAATATGATTTGAATGATGTAAAGTTTGAGTCAAGTTTAGTTACTTAATTGGAATTAAGTTTGAGATTGTTAACACCCAACTTGAACGGCGTAAAGGATCACGTGTTTATTTGCAATAGCTAAGTAGATTATTTGAATCAAGGTGAGCTTGAGCTTTATAATACCTACTTCAAGCGGCTCACTAGCCTTATTTTAATAGTCAAGTATTTATTTATGTTATGTTATAATTGCATTAGTGAACTGTAAGATAAATGAAAATAACATTACTTTTAGTTTTTTTACTTCGTTAGATTTAGGGAGGGAAGGCTCGAGCTTTACAGTGAATGTAGTTTTTCAACTATGGGTTAAGGGACAAAGTATAGGAATTTTTTTGAATAGTTAAGTATTTGTTTATGTTAAGTTTTTAATTGCAAGGGGTAATGTGCATGGAACTGTGGTATTGCTAGTTGGTCTCTTGTGTACATGACCACACATTCCAGGCCTATTTATAGGCTCCATCCACTGACTTATAATCTTCTTTCCCTGCATTTGTCGGAGACATTCTTTCTTGGACATATTTATGGCCACAAGCTTTAACTAACTCCAATTAAAACTAAACTAGAGACTTGTAGAAATTAAACCTAAAGGAGTCTAGGCCATTCTAGAAAATTTGATCAATACTTCATTAAGTTGTGCTTTTGCAATTACTGTAAGATCACATTGAATTATAAAAATGAGGATTGTACATCGACTTCCCCCAGATATATATGGTAAGATGATTATCGTGTTTAATTCTCTTTAATTCACTTTTTTTTTCCAGCAAGTGACAAAAAATCTGAAAGTTCTGAATTTAACAAGTTGCAAAAAGTTGACGAGGACACCCGACTTCTCAAATTTCAAGTCTTTGGAAATGTTAATACTTGCTCAGTGTCCCAGGCTGATCACAATTGATAGCTCCATTGGTAATCTTGAGGACCTGAAAACTTTGAATATCAAGCGGTGCCATTCTCTTGCAGAGTTGCCCGAAGAAGTTGCTTCTTTACTTTCTTTGATGGAGATTGTCATACCCCAAAATTTTAAACTGTTGAAGCTTCCAGAGGGATTTGGCAATATGAAATCTTTGTCAAGTTTCATACTAGACGGGCACCCAGGAATCAACCAACTTCCAAAGTCGATTGGAAGGTTGGTGCAACTGACACACTTATCCTTAAGTGGGTGTGTGGGAATAAAGCAGCTTCCATGGTCCATTGGGGAGTTAAAGATGTTGCTCAAGTTGGATGTATCAAAGTCAGGAATAGGCATACTACCCAATTCTATTGGAGAGCTAAAAAATCTAAGGGTGATGAGGATAGGTTATTCTCTCTTAATTACTCGATTTCATATAACTCCATTTAATATCCTATGGTGTGCACTGACTGATACCCTTTGACTAGGGATTTTTTTTTTTTTATGAAAATGATCCCAGCACAACCTATTAGCGGAAGCATAAACAAGTCTCACCATCTCTCCCTCCAATAACCATAATGTAATGCACACCAACTACGCACCATAAGAAAAGATAAAGCCGATTCACTCTTATTTATATTTTCATGATGGACATCAAGGTCAATACAACAAAAATGCCAAGATTTTAACTATACTTGGCTACCACCCAAAAAGGACTCAATTCTACATCGAACATGTACCACCCTCCATCAACAAGCGTTGGCTATCTCCAAAAAGTGTCAGCTCCCATCAGCTATACGCGCCATCATACCCAATCCGGTGCATCGGGTGGCGGCGGCGGTAACATCCCTAACATAACTCCATCATGTCGGACATGGACAGATAAAAACTCCAGAATGTCCGGGCCATCGGCAAGACCCACATTGTACATCACCAGGACATGAACTCGAACAAAAACTAAACCAGGAGCACCGACACAGAACAATGCTCCGTACACTCCACATCAACATCAGTAGGTATGCCATAGTAAGTACCGCATGCAACCGGCAGCAAATGCATCTTTCTAATCTGAAATGTTAATCCCCAAAAGGGGTGAGTACAACCACTCAGCAGTAAAGATCCACCAAACTACTCAATGCGTCAAACAAAACAATCAAGAATAAAACACATATCATTCATGCATTCAAGCATACCTTACCTTGCAGCCATGCATATATCACCATGCCATATGTACATATACCACCATGCACTCATCATCAAACATTCATGCATATATCCATGCCATATGTGCATATACCACCATGCACTTATCATCAAGCATTCATGCATATACCACCATGCACTTATCATCAATCATTCATGCATATCCATGCGCACGATACAGTCTCACTTTTTATCTTTCCAGGGACTAGTGTTTGCATCCCACAATTTATCGCTCGATCCAACTTGGCATCACAAGGAACCTCCGGTACATACCTTCGGGCATCCGACACACACACTCCGGGCATCTCGTACCCCAACTAGCATCACGAGGTATCCCCCCAGCACACACCTCCGAGGCTTTCGGCACACACACTCCGGGCATTCCAACTCTCCCGGGGCATTGTCGGCTCACACTTTCAATAGTCTCATTATTTATTCAAGTTATATTCACACATATATCTCAATTTCAACATGGTATTTGATGCAATAATATCAAAGATCTCAACCAACTTTTCATGCCATATAACATGCCATATGTCATCACATATGCAGCAAGATCAACCACTCAAAGTATTACATCACATGGATAAATTCATTTATTTTTCAAAACACATCAATGTTTCGGATAAATCAGAATGCATTCCTCTAATTAAAACTCCAGAAAAATTAGTAAATGGCATTAATAAATTCTGAAAACTTGACACATTATAGACGAGACCTAAAGGCAGATATCTCATGAATAACTCCATACCAAAAGAATCTCACACAAAACAGTATGGTCCATGCATCACAGTTTTCAAACTTCAATATTTCAGCTTGCACAGTTTCGGAAGAAATTTAAATTAAATACCCAAATGAACTCCAAAAATTATGAAATTTTTACATGTTATAGAAAATTCCTAAAGGTAAATATCTCATGAAGAAATCGAAACCCAAATCGTTCTAGGTTAATAGATATAGACGATTATTTCCCCCTGTTCTCAGTGTCATCTTTTCCCAGATTATCATCTTTCAAAAGAAACTCATTTCACCGACCTACATATGTTCATTTCTTCTAAATTTTTAGTATGTTATCCCTCAGAATATTATCTAGAACTTTCATTAAGGACACACGATCAAATTTTAACTGTATGATTTTATAAAAATCACGAAATCATACTGGGTCGAGGTAACGTTTTTTCCCAGATCCTGTTTCTTCAAAGAACAACAATTTCACCGACCTATTTTTGTTCATTTCCTATAAAATTTTGATATGTTCTACCTCAAGAAATAAAATACAACTTTCATTAAGAGATCAAAGTGATATTTTCACAAGAAAGTTACTTTACAGACCACGAAATCTCTAAAGGTCAGCACAACGAATTCCAGATCTAATTTCTCCAAAGAAAAATCATTTCACTAACCAATACTTGTTCGTTTTGCCTCAAATTTTAGTATGTTGTTCCTCAAGGTGTTCTCTACAACTTTCATGAAGAAATTAAAACAAGATTCCAACTAAAAAGTCACATGCAACACACAATCTCATGGATGGTCGGACTGGTCTTTCCAGAAACAGCATGCATGACCAACGAATCTCTCTTCAAAGCTCCGAAATTTCATCCCATCTACCACAACCAAGATTTACCATCTACTACACATACACAGAGCAATGCAAGGTGTTGGTTTAGGACTTCACTTGCCTTAAACTCAAGCACAAACAGCAACAAGAATGGCGGCAAAGCGGCGAACGGACGGCAGATGATCCTCCTCCTTCTCTCGCACGCACAGCTTCTCTTCTTCCCTCTTCCTCTCTCTCGGTTCCCTTTCTCTCTCGGACGACACTCTCTCTCTCTCTCTCTTGGTCGATTCCCCTTCATCAATCCGCCTCCCTCTCTTTAATTTTCTTCCCCTACAATCATTTGCAATCATTTGATTGCATGTAGCCGCCCAAGGAAGCCAATGGGGGCAGCCACACTTGGCTTCTCCTCCATGCCACTTGGCAACTCACATGCAAAAGTTTATGGGCTTCAATGTTGGGCTGGTCTTGGGCCTTCATGGGCCGGTCGACTAGGGGGCTGGCGTGGGCTGGTTGGACGGTCTTTGGGCCTAAAAATCAGCCCACCCTCTCCTATTCCTATTCCATTTAATCCTCATTTAAATTAACACCTAATTTCAACTTATAAGCCCACAAAAATTTGTAATTTAAATCAATAAAATTCTACTTATAAAGTGCACCACCAAGAATAAGATTTCTATATCAATTTGCACTTTAATAAAATCCTTGGGTCACTTGTAGACATATCTCCATCCAAACAATCATCCATTACAATGCTCGGCCTTAAATTAATTGAAATTCATTAATTCAATGGCTAATACAAAATCAAATGGCACTTCCATTACCTAATCATGGTTCATGGTACTCCAGAGGTTGTCACGAGATTTTAGGATGCCACAATTCTCCCCTCCTTAGAGAATTTCGTCCTCGAAATTAGACATTACCTATGTCTCCTCAAACAAGTGAGGGTACCTTTCCCTCATCTCGTTTTCACTCTCCCATGTGGCTTCCTCCACATCATGATGTCGCCATAATATCTTAACCAAAGGAATCTTCTTAGTCCTAAGAACTTGCTCCTTTCGATCCAGTATTTGCACAAGCTCTTCGATGTACCTCATTTTCTCATCTACTTTGATGGCTTCATGATCGAGTATGTGACCAGGATCCGGCTGGTACTTTCTCAACATCAACACATGAAACACATCATGTAAATTTCCCAATTTAGGAGGCAGCGCCAAACAATATGCTACATCTCCTATTCTTTCAAGTATCTCAAAAGGTCCAACAAATCTAGGGCTTAACTTACCCTTCATTCCAAATCGAGATATTCCTTTCATTGGAGATACCTTAAGAAATACATGATCTCCCACATTAAACTCTAAAGGCCTTCTACGCCTATCCGCATAGTCTCTTTGCTTATTATGGGCTGTCTTTTCCTGATTATCTCGACTGCTTCCGTAGTAACTTGTACTATCTCAAGTCCCGAAATTACCTATGGTTTATTTTCTTTCACCTACTTCATTCCAACCTCTTAGATTTAATCCCTATAGATTAAATGTTACATAGGGGTCCTACATCTTCTTCCATATAATGCCTCATACGGAGCCATGCCTATACTTTTCTGAAAACTATTGTTATAGGCGAACTCTATCTTAGAAGTTAGGATCCACTTTATACTCTTGCATGTGTGTCTTGTAGTGTGTAAATTCTCATCCCAATTTCCTTTAAAGTCAATGACACATGCTCTTAGCATATCTTCTAGAGTTTGAATCACTCTTTCTTGCATGTTTGTCCATTTGTTTGAGGATGAAAAGCGATTTTCTTTTGAAGCCGGTAAATCTGGAAATACGTACCCGAGACTAAATTGAAGCTTTGTCCCTAAGGCATCTTGAAGACTTCGCCAAAAATTTGAAGTAAACCTAGAGTCTCGATCAAAAACTGTGCAGGTGATCGTTATAGGAATACCATGCAAGCGTATTACCATATGGATTATATTTAAATGTTTTCATACATCTCATACATCTCTTGCTGCATGTATGATGATGATTGGAAATGCAAGTTTACTCATTGAATAGTCTACGGAGTGTCAGGATGCGGATGTCCTTGGGAGTTTCGAGATGCCCAATGGTTGGGTGCCGGAAGCCTCGGAGGTTTGTACCCAAGGGGATGCCTCGTGATGCCGCTTAGGAAATGAGCAGACTTTTTTCTCGTGATGCCAAGTTGGGGTGCGTCAAACGATCCACTATCACCCAAATCGAATCGTGACCATTTGATGTCCTTGGCAATGCATCCTTGCACAAAGTCCATCATTACATGCTCCCACTTCCACTCTTATGGTATATCCAATGGTCTCAATAGTCCCAACACTAGTTGATGGGGGGATCGGGTTTGCGGTGTTCCGCCTTCACTTGCTGACACGTTAAACATTGAGAAACATGCTTAGCTATATCCTTCTTCATGCCATTCCACCAAAATTGTTGACGCAAATTCCTGTACATCTTTGTACTTCCCGGATGAATACTATAATTACTCCTATGTGCCTCCGACAAAATTTCCCTCTTCACTTCTTCATTGTCGGGAACACAAAGTCGTCCTTGGCATCTTATCACACCATCTTTAGAGACTTGAAATTCTGGTCTTTTCCCTAAAGACACCGCATCTTTTACTTTCATAATCTCCGGGTTAGATTCTTGCAGGATCTTAACTTTCTGAATAATTTTGGGTTCAATCCTTAATGCAGTAAGCATACCAGTAAGGCAATCCATTTCCAATTTGAAGTCTGAATCCACAATAGACTTTAACTAGATTCCACTATGTTATTCTTAAACTAGCCATGTCCATAGCCGACTTTTGACTAAGGGCATCTACCACTTTATTTGCCTTTCCTGGATGGTATCAAATTTCACAGTCATAATCTTTCAATAACTCCATCCACCTCCTTTGTCTCATGTTCAATTCCTTTTGTGAAAATAGATACTTTAAGCTCTTATGATCTGTATAGATTTCAAACTTTTCTCCATACAGATAGTGTCTCCATATCTTCAAAGCAAACACTATAGCTGCCAATTCTAAATCATGTGTTGGGTAATTCAACTCATGAGGTTTCAATTGCCTCGATGCATAGGCTATGACCTTGCCATGCTGCATCAAAACACATCCCAGTCATTTGTGAGATGCATCACTATATACCGTAAAACCATCAGACCCAGACGGTATAGTCAAGATTGGAGCCGAAGTCAATTTTCTTTTAAGTTCTTGAAAGCTCCTTTCACATTCTCCACTCCATTCAAATCTTACATTCTTTCGGGTCAATTTCGTTAAGGGGCCTGCCAGTCATGAAAACCCTTCAATAAATCTCCTATAATAACCAGCCAATCCTAAGAAACTCTATATCTTAGTGGGTGTCGTCGGTCTCGGCCAATTTATTACCATCTCAACTTTCGCCGGGTCCACTGAAATTCCTCCTCCCGACACCACGTGTCCCAAAAATATTATCCGGTCCAACCAAAATTCACATTTGCTAAATTTGGCATACAACTTATGATCTCTTAGAGCTTGCAAAACTATACTCAAGTGTTGCTCATGCTCTTTAGGTCCTCTAGAATATACCAAGATATCATCAATGAAAACAATCACAAACTGATCCAAATAAGGCTTAAATATCATATTCATTAAATCCATGAATGCAGCTGGTGCATTTGTCAATCCAAAAGGCATAACTAAGAACTCATAATGTCCATAACGAGTCTTAAATGCAGTCTTAGGAATGTCTTCTTTCTTAATCCTTAACTGATGGTATCTTGATCTCAAGTCAATCTTAGAAAAGACTGAACTTCCTTGCAATTGATCAAATAAATCATCAATTCTAGGCAAATGATACTTATTCTTTATAGTTACTTAATTTAGTTGTCTATAATCAATACACAAATGCATCGACCCATCATTCTTTTTCACAAACAAGATTGGTGCACCCCAAGGTGAAGCACTTGGTCTAATGAATCCTTTGTCAAGCAACTCTTGTAGTTGCACCTTCAATTCCTTCAACTCGACTAAGGCCATCTTATACGGGGCTTTCGATATAGGTCATATTCCAGGCATTAGTTCAATTTCAAACTCAATTTCTCACTCTGGTGGTAATCCAGGCAACTCCTCAGGAAACACATCTTGAAATTCCCTGACTACTTGAATCTCACCAATTTCGGCCTCTTTCTTAGTAAGGTCTCTTACCACTACTAGGTATCCTTGACATCCTTCGTCAAGTAGTTCACAAGCTTCTACCATCGAAATAATGGCTATAGAGGGGTTTATCTGACCTCCGAAAAATTCGAAACTAAACTGATAAAGCAACATGAACTGGATCACTTTCTTATAGTAATCCACCTTAGCCCTATGCTTATGGAGCCAGTCCATCCCTATGATAACATCAAAGTCATACATAGCCATTACGACTAAGTCTATTTCCATATCTCGCTCTTCTATAGTTATCTTACATTTTGCACACATCATCGTAGACAATACCATATTCTTTAAAGGCGTGGAAACACAAAGAGGCGTCTCAAGAGGCGTAACTTCTATTTCACTCAATTGCCTATATCTTTCAGATATAAATGAATGCGTAGCACCCATGTCAAACAATGCATATGCCTTCTTGTCATTTATGAAAATCGTACCTGATATAACATTTCTGGAAGCTTCCGCTTCCTCTTGGGTGACCGCATACACCTTCCTTGTGCTGGTGGCCTCTGAGGATTCCTTGGTAGGTTTAGTCTAACAACACTCTGTTGTCCTTGTCGCACCGAGCCAACACTCATTTGCGACCTTTCTTGTGGGCAATTTCTCTTAAGGTGACCCACTTGTCCACAACCATAACATCTCAATTGTCCATTGCAAGGTCCTAGGCCATGCCTCCCATCACACCTTCGACAAACATTGGGTTGATAAGGTGCCTTCCCTATATTCAGGCCATCCCTAGCTCTCCCAAAATTTCCAAAATTGCTCTTTTTCTTCGCATTCCAAGTCTGACCTTGACCAGGATAGGGTCTCTTACCCTTTCTCACATCACTAAAGTTCAGTCCGTCTCTTAAACTCTGATCGACTCTCTCACCAGCTCTTGCTCCATTAACCGTGTCCTTTCATAAATCTCATTATAATCCCTTATATTTAAAGGCATCAGTTGTTTCCTAATATCAGTCCTCAATTCTTTCAAAAATCTCTTAGCTTTCTCCTCACGCTCCTCAATCAATTTGGGAGCATATCTAGACAATTCAGAAAATTTTGCCTCATATTGATCCACTGTCAGCTCCTTTTGTTCCAATTAAACAAATTCAGTGATTTTCTTATCCTTAGCACAATCGAAAATGCTTCATATTGAAAGCTCTCACAAACTCTTCCTAGTTCACATCGCACTGGTGGAAAGATTGTATCCTTCGAAGCTCTCCACCAAAACTTTGTATTTCCCTCCAGCTAGTACTCTGCCAAAACTATTTTCTCAGCTTCACTGCATTCCAACAACTGGAAAATTCGCTCCATTCCATCAATCCAATGCTCCACCTCCTCAGGACTTCCTATTCCACTAAACTTAAGTGGTTTCAACTTCAGAAATTGTTCCACCGGTCCTTGAGGGCGATGTTCCATTCCAGGTTGTTGCTGCGCTTGCCTATCCATCAGATTTCCAATATTGGCCAATGCCTGTAGGATGTCTTCCATTCGGGGTTCAGCCCTTGCAACAGATGGATGAGCATTTACAGCTCGTACCATGACTTTCCTACAATTTCCAAGCATTGCCTCAGGAAAAGTCTGAGACTCACTCTCTCCATTCAAAGCAACTACTATTACATAAGTAACATATACATGTTACTGGTACCTAAAAGCAACTCATAAATAAACTACTAGGGATCTACGAGTGAATACTCATCACCCATTATTCAAGGTTAACCAATTATTCTATTTAATATCCTATGGTGTGCATTGTCATCATGTTCCTCAATTTCCAAATGAGGCTCCTTATCACTCCAATCTATAACCATTGCTCTAATACCATAAAAGCGCGTTGTGGCACCCCCGACTCGCCTGAGGTCGCCATAGTTGATCTCTCTTAATTACTCGATCTCATATAACTTTACAGACCGATACCCTTTGACTATGGATTTTTTTTTTTTTAAAACAGTCCTAGCGCAACTTATTAGCGGAAGTATCAACAAGTCTCACTATCTCTCCCTCCAATAACCATAATGCAATACACACCAACTACGCACCATAAGAAAAGATAATACCGATTCACTCTTATTTATATTTTCATGATGGACATTATGGTCAATACAACAAAAAGGCCAAGTTTTTAACTATACTTGGCTACCACCCAAAAGGACTCGATTCTACATCGATCATGTACCACCCTCCATCTACGAGCATCGGCTATTTCCAAAAAGTGTCAGCTCCCATCAGCTATACGCGCCATCATACCCAATCCGGTGCATCGGGTGGCGGCGGCGGTAACATCCCTAACATAACTCCATCATGTTGGACATGGATAGATAAAAACTCCTGGATAACCGGGCCATTAGCTCGACCCACGTCGTACATCACCAGGACACGAACTCGAACAAAAACTAAACCAGGAGCACCGACACAGACATGCTCCGTACACTCCACATCCACATCAGTAGGTATGCCATAGTAAGTACCGCGTGCAACCGGCATCAAATGCATCTTTCTAATCTGAAATGTTAATCCACAAAAAGGGTGAGTACAACCACTCAGTAGTAAAGATCCACCATACTACTCAATGCGTCAAACAGAACAATCAAGAATAAAACACATATCATTCATGCATTCAAACATACCTTACCTTGTAGTCATGCATATATCACCATGCCATATGTGCATATACCACCATGCACTCATCATCAAGCATTCATGCATATCCATGCCATATGTGCATATACCACCATGCACTCATCATCAATCATTCATGCATATCCATGCCATATGTGCATATACCACCATGCACTTATCATCAAGCATTCATGCATATCCCATTCCATTTTGCATCCCACAATTTATCGCGCATTCAACTTGGCATCATGAGGAACCTATTTCAAATAGACACACCTTCTTCCCAGGGACAATGTTTGCATCTTACAATTTATCCGTACCCCAACATCACGAGGTATCCGGACCGACACACCTCGAGGCTTCCGGCACACACACCATTCCCATCACACCTTTGACAAACATCAGGTTGATAGGGCGCCTTCCCTATATTTAGGCCATCCTTAGCTCTCCCAAAGTTTCCAAAATTGCTCTTTTTATTCACATTCCAAGTCTGACCTTGACCAGGATAGAGTCTCTTACCCTTTCTCACATCACTAAAGTTCGGCTGTCTTTTAAACTCTGATCGCTCTCTCACCAGCTCTTGCTCCACTAACTGTGCCCTTTCATAAATCTCATGATAATCCCTTATACTCAAAGGCACCAGTTGTTTCCTAATATCAGTCCTCAAACCTTTCAAGAATCTCTTAGCTTTCTCTTCACGATCCTCAATCAATCTAGAAGCATACCCAGACAATTCATAAAATTTTGCATCATACTGATCCACTATCAACTCATTTTGTTCCAATTGAACAAATTCAGTGATTTTCTTATCCTTAGCACAATCAGAGAAATGCTTCCTATTAAAAGCTCTAACAAACTCATCCTAGTTCACATCAGTACCTGGTGGAAAGATTGTATCCTTCGAAGCTCTCCACCAAAACTTTGCATTTCCCTCCAGCTAGTACTTTGCCAAAATAATTTTCTCAGCATCATTGCAGTCTAACAACCGGAAAATTCGCTCCATTCCATCAATCCAATGTTCCACCTCCTCAGGACTCCCTATTCCACTAAACTTAAGTGGTTTCAACTTCATAAATTGTTCCACCAGTCCTTGAGGGCAAAGTTCCACTCCGGGTTGTTGCTGCGCTTGCCTATCCATCAGATTTCCAATATTGGCCAACGCCTGCAGGATATCTTCCATTCGTTGTTCAGCCCTTGCAGCAGAGGCTTCAGCCCTTGATGGATGAGCACTTCCAGCTCGCACCATAACTTTCCTGCAATTTCCAAGCATTGCCTCAGGAATAATCTGAGACTCACTGTCTCCATTTAAAAGCACTACTACTACATAAGTAACATATACATGTTACTGGTACCTAAAAGCAACTCATAATAAACTACTAGGGATCTACGAGTGAATACTCATCACCCGTTATTCAAGGATAACCAATTATTCCATTTAAAATCCTATGGTGTGCATTGTCATCATGTTCCTCAATTTCCAAATGAGGCTCCTTATCACTCCAACTATAACCATTGCTCTGATACCATTCTAAATCGACGCCGTGGCACCCCGACTCACCTGAGGTCACCACATGTGCTCTCTCTTAATTTACTCGATCTCATATAACTTTGACTAGAGATTTTTTTTTTTTTGAAAACGGTCCCAGCCCAGCTTATTAGCGGAAGCATAAACAAGTCTCACCCTTTCTCCCTCCAATAACCATAATATAATGCACACCAACTAGGCACCATAAGAAAAGATAAAGCCGATTCACTCTTATTTATATTTTCATGATGGACATCAAGGTCGATACAACAAAAGGCCAAGATTCTTAACTATACTTGGCTACCACCCAAAAAGGACTCGATTCTACATCGAACATGTACCACCCTCCATCAACAAGCATCGGCTATCTCCAAAAAGTGTCAGCTCCCAACAGCTATTCGTGCCATCATATCCAATCCGGTGCATCGGGTGGTGGCGGCGGTAACATCCCTAACATCACTCCATCATGTTGAACATGGACAGATAAAAACTCTTGGGTAACCGGGCCATCAGCTCGACCCACGTCGTACATCACCAGGACATGGACTCGAACAAAAACTAAACCAGGAGCACCGACATAGACATGCTTAGTACACTCCACATCCACATCAGTAGGTATGCCATAGTAAGTACTGCGTGCAACCGGCAGCAAAGGCATCATTCTAATATGAAATGTTAATCTTCAAAAGGGGTGAGTACAACCACTCAGTAGTAAAGATCCACCAAACTACTCAATGCGTCAAACAGAACAATAGAGGCATCATAAACAAAGTACATATCATTCATGCATTCAAGCATACCTTACCTTGCAGCCATGCATATATCCCCATGCCATATGTGCATATACCACCATGCACTTATCATCAAGCATTCATGCATATATCACCATGCCATATGTGCATATATCACCATGCACTTATCATCAAGCATTCATGCATATATCCATGCCATAAGTGCATATACCACCATGCACTTATCATCAAGCATTCATGCATATATCCCCATGGCATATGTGCATATACCACCATGCACTTATCATCAAGCATTCATGCATATATCACCATGCCGTATGTGGATATACCACCATGCACTTATCATCAAGCATTCATGCATATCCATGCCATATGTGCATATCTTCGATCTTTATATTTCAATTAGATCACATCATTTTCTTCCCACGGACCAATGTTTGCATCCCACAATTTATCGCTCGTATTCAACCTGGCATCACGAGGAACCTCCGGCACACACCTCCGGGCATCCGGCACACACACTCCGGGCATCTCGTACCCCAACTAGCATCACGAGGTACCCCTCCGGCACACACCTCCGAGGCTTCCAGCACACACACTCTGGGCATCTCGAAACTCCCGAGGACATCCAGCACACATACTCCGGGCATCCGGCACCCCCACACTCCGGGCATCCCAACACTCCCGGGGCATTGTCGGCTCACACCTCCGACAGTCTCGTTATTTTCTCAAGTTATATCCACACATGTATCTCAATTTCATCATGGCATTTGATGCAATAATATCAGAGATCTCAACCAACTTTTCATGCCATATAACATGCCATATGTCATCACATATGCAGCAAGATCAACCACTCAAGATATTACATCATATGGATAAATTCATTTATTTTTTTCAAAATACATCAATGTTTTAGGTAAATCAGAATGCATTCCTCCAATTAAAACTCCAGAAAAATTAGTAAATGGCATTAATAAATTCTGAAAACTTGACACATTATAGACGAGACCCAAAGGCAAATATCTGATGAATAACTCCATACCAAAAGAATCTCACACAAAACAGTAATTTAAATTAAATACCCAAATGAACTCCAAAAATTCTGAAATTTCGACATGTTATAGACAAGTCCTAAAGGTAAATATCTCATGAAGAAATCGAAACGCAAATCATTCTAGATTAATAGATATAGACGATTATTTCCCCCTGTTCTCGGTGTCATCTTTTCCCAGATTATCATCTTCCAAAAGAAACTCATTTCACCGACCTACATATGTTCGTTTCTTCTAATTTTTCAGTATGGTATTCCTCAGAATATTATCTACAACTTTCGTTAAGGACATATGATCAAATTTTAACTGTATGATTTTATAAAAATCACGAAATCATACTGGGTCGAGGTAATGTTTTTCCCAAATCCAGTTTCTTCAAAGAACAACGATTTCACCGACCTATTTTTGTTCATTTTCTCTAAAGTTTTGATATGTTCTACCACAAGAAGTACACTACAATTTTCATTAGGAGATCAAAGTGAGATTTTCACAAGAAAGTCACTTTACAAACCACGAAATCACTGAAGGTCAGCACAACGAATTCCAGATCTAATTTCTCCAAAGAAAAATCATTTTACTAACCAATACTTGTTCGTTTTGTCTCAAATTTCAGTATGTTGTTCCTCAAGATGTTCTCTACAACGTTTATGAAGAAATCGAAACAATATTCTTATTAAAAAGTCACATGCAACACATAATCTCATGGATGGTCGGACTGGTCTTTCCAGAAACAGCATGCTAGACCAACGAATTTCTCCCCATAACTTCAACTTTTCATCACATCTACTGCAACCAACATTCACCATCTTCTACACACACATCACAGCAATGCAAAGGGTAGGTTTTAGGACTCTACTTGCCTTAAACTCAAGTACAAAACAGCAACAAAGATGGCGGGCAAAGCGGCGAATGAACGGCGGCGAGCTAGGTGGATGATCCTCCTCCTTCCTCTCGCACGCACGGCCTCTCCTTTCTCTCTTCCTCTCTCTCGGACAACACTCTCTCTCTCTCTCTCGGTCGATTCCCCCTCATCAATCCGCCTCCCTCTCTTTAGTTTTCTTCCCCTACAATCATTTGCAATCATTTGATTGCATGAAGCCGCCCAAAGGAACCAATGGGGGTAGTCACACTTGGCTTCTCCTCCATGTCACTTGGCAACTCACATGCAAGGCTTATGGGCTTCAATGCTGGGCCGGCCTTGGGCCTTCATGGGACGGTTGAATAGGGGGCTGGTGTGGGCTGGTTGGACGGTCTTTGGGCCTAAAAATCAGCCCACCCTCTCCTATTCCTATTCCATTTAACCCTCATTTAAATTAACACCTAATTTCAACTTATAAGCCCACAAAACTTTGTAATTTAAATCCATAAAATTCTACTTATAAAGTGCACCACCAAGAATAAGATTTCTATATCAATTTGCACTTTCATAAAATTCTTGGGTCACTTGTAGACACATCTCCACCCAAACAATCATCCATTACAATGCTCGGCCTTAAATTAATTGAAATTCATTAATTCAATGGCTAATACAAAATCAAATGGCACTTCCATTATCTAATCATGGTTCACGGTACTCCAGAGGTTGTCACGAGATTTTAGGATGCCACATAGGAAATGCATATAAATTGGAGAAAAGTTGATTAAATATTGGAATCTATAAAAGATTTATGAAATAAAGTATCAGCTTTGTTGACCATTGGAAACCAATTTCTCCATTCTTGAATGGTGCCCACTTATTGTTCTTTGTTATTGAGTGTCTATGCCAGGGCAAAATTTTTGAATGGAAGGTTGAGTAGAATGTATTTGAGTCCACTCTATATTTGAGAGATAATGTCATTAAAGGGGATGTGAGATCCTTTTTTTCTTTTCTTTTTTCTCTTTAACAGTATCCATAACATGACAGAAAAGATACCACAGAAAGTGTTGACTATGGAATTAATAAGGTACTGCATTCATTATAACTCATGGAAATTTGAATTGAAACAAAATTGATGACACGCATAGAGATATATAGATGTAGTCACTATAATATCCAATTGTTTCGATCGAATAAACATTTCCTAGATTGTCTGGCTATTGTATCATTTGGGGAATTGAGTTAGTAGAAAATACTTTTATACAAAAATCTATATTTAGATATTTTTATTGATGATAAAAAAAATTTGTTGGCTCATTTTCCTAAGCAATACAAACAATGGAAAATGAAGAAATATTCTTTGATTGCTGATTTACTGAAAAGCAAGCGGAATGTAAGAAGAACAATGTGATCTAAGCATGTAACTTTGCGGAACAATAGACAACACTCTTGTAAGTCAACAAGGTTAACTTGAAAAAAATTTAACGATGCTGGAACAAAGGGAATCGATATATGCACAGAAATTCAAATATTTTAAGATCTTTAATTTAAAATAAAAAAAGGAATTTTAAAATTCTCATATCACGAGTGTTCTACTAGTTTAAATATAAATTAGAACAGGAATTGGAGAACCGCTTTTTATTATACTTAGCAAAGATAAATAGGTTTATTTACTTTATACATAAAAAAATAGAGATTAATATATATATATATATATATATATATATATATATATATATATATTTGGTAAAGAGAGATTAATATTGTTTCTGCTCGAACATCACTAAAATACAGCTTGTAAGAATATGCCTAGTTTCTCTAGGTTATATTTGGAAATTTTGAACCAGCATCTTATTTGCTTGTCACGGAATTCAAGTTCCATATTATTTCAGATTACATAAATGTTAGACGTTAAATGATATCCTCAAGTCTGGTAGGTGGACCCAATTTCATTCATTTTATCAAGAATAGCTACTTCGCATTGGTGCCTGAAATTCTAGAGCATCTCAATTTCTTGAAACCGAGCAATATCTGATGAAATTTGGTATAGCTGTGGATCAACTGATGCTCATACTAAATTCCACCAGTTGGAGTTATAAAGTTTTTAAGTTATTTCACCAAATGGCCGTACATATATGTTCACAGAAGTAGATCCTCTAGTTTAACATATCCGGGGGGGGGGGGGACCATGTGGCGAAACAGAATTGCTCATTTGATATCACCGTGTCTTCAGCTGGAACAATTTTTATTTCTTTGTGCATTACTGCAGCCTTGAAGATGTAGTTGAATTGGTTATTGAGGAGGTTTTGGTGATGGGAGAACAGTAACAATTTGAAGAATATCGAATCAATACAGCGGAATAAAATAATCCCCCATCTTGTGTAAATCTAATATGAATTGATATAATAGAGTAAAATAAATACCAAACATGCGAACACAAGATGATTTTTTACGTGGAAAACCTCCTTGATGTGAGGAGATCAAAAATCACGGGACCAGAGTCTACCGAAATTATTTACTATAAACAAAATTAGGTGAACAATGTCATTCTCTAGCAAATATTAGAGGTACATAGCAGCAAAAACCTCAATAACATAATTCTTGGCAATACACATGAATTTCACAAGAGATCAATGATAAATCTGACCAAAAATGTAGTTTTTGATCAATCCACGAAAAACCTGATATAGGGAGCTTCAAACGAAAATTAAATCATTCAGATTCAAGAAAATTGCGCCATGAACATGCTGATAAAATTTCAGCTCAATCGGACTATGAATCGACCTCCAATGCTAGCTTGATGTAAATTAGATTTACCCAAACTCCCAGATTTTCTACTTTCTATTTTTCTCTTGTTACTATTTCCTTTTGCGGCTACCACTTTATATAGATAGTGAGAAACCTTATTTCTTCATATAACTTATCATATGAGCCCAAGCCCTTTTTGGGATTGCAACTCATTGGGTTTCCTCCATATAGGAGTGTATCCAGCTAAAAAATCTCCCCCTCACGACAATGTGGAGGGATTCACCATCCTTGCTATCAATTAGTAATGTTCAAGCTTATATCTTGGTAGAGTCTTCGTCATCATATCAAAGCCATTATGATCCGTATGAATTTTCTCAAATTCCAACAATTTTTCATCTAGAACATCTCTTATCCAATGATATCTAACATCAATATATTTCGATCTAAAATGAAAAGATGAATTCTTACCAAGATGAATTGCGCTTTGATTATTACAAAATAGCACATACCTCTTTTCCTTGAACCCAAGGTCTTCTAAAAGCTTCTTCATCCATAGCATCTCTTTACTAGCTTCAGTCGATACAATAAATTCAGCTTCGACTGTAGAAAGTGCAACACACTTCTACAATCTTGACTTTCATGACACAGCTCCACTCACAAAAGAAATCAAATAACCAAAAGTAAATTTACGAGTATCAATATCTCCTGCAAAGTCGGAATCTGTGTATCCAACTAACTCAAGTTTCTCGGTCCCGAAACTTGAGTTTCAAATTTGAAATTCCCCGAAGATACCCCATAATCCACTTCACTGCATTCCAGTGCTCTCTACTTGGATTTGACAAATAACAACTAACAACACCAACTGCATGCGCCAAGTCTGGGTGTGTACATACCATCACATACATTAAGCTTCCTATAGCTGAGGTTAAGCTTCCTACAGCTGAGGCATATTGAACACTTTCCATATCTTTCTTTTCTTTATCAGTCGTATGACTTTGTTTCATATTTAACTCAAAATAGGCAGCAAGAGGAGTACTAACCACTTTAGCCTTGTCCATGTAAAATTTCTGAAGTATCTTCTCGATATATTTCTCTTGCGACAAAAACAATTTCTTAACATCTCTATTTTGGATAATTCTAATACCAAGAATCTACTTCGCCGAGCCCAAGTCTTTCATGGTAAAAAACTTGCTCAACTGTTTCTTCAATAACTCAATTCTTGAAGCATTCCTGTCAACAATCGGCATATCATCAACATAAAACAAGAGAATAATAAAGTCATTATCAGAAAATTTTTGCACAAACACATAGTTATCCGAGGAAGTCTTCTTATAACTCTGTTCTATTATAACCGACGTAAGCTTTTTGTACCATTACCTCAGTGCTTGTTTTAAGCCATAAAGACTTTTCTTCAATTTGCACACATAATTCTCTTTTCATTTCACTTTAAAACCCTTAGGTTGTTCCATGTATATCTCTTCCTCCAAGTCACCATGTAGGAAGGCTGTTTTAACATCCATTTGCTCAATTTCCAAATTTAGAGTAGCTACCAAGCCTAATACCACATGGATAGAAGACATTTTCACTACTGGAGAAAATATATCATCAAAATCAATACCATTTCTTTGATCGAATCCCTAAACAACCAATCTAGCTTTGTATCATGATTATGAAGTATGTTCATCTTGCTTCAACCTATATACTCACTTGTTCTTCAAAGCTTTTTTACCTTTAAGTAACTTCACTAACTCAAAAGTATGATTATCATAAAGTGACTACATGTCATCTTGTATAGCATCAAACCAATTGCTTTTGTACTCATCTTCTATTGCTTCTGCATAGCACTCCTGCATCAGTCAATAATACATACTCATCTTTAGAATACCTGGTGGAAGGTCGTCAGTCTCTAACGGATCTCTGGACTTGAACATCCAATGGAACATCTAATTGAGCATCTAGTTCAAGAATATTATTATCTATTTCAACACGTTCAAGAACATATGTGTTATTTGGAACATTGACTTCTTGCTGCTCTTCATCAACTTATGTAGGAATATTTGTAAGAGGAACTGGATCCAAATCAACTAAATTATCGCTAACCTATGGTGCTAAAATCATCTCTACTTTCTCAATATCCTCTATTGTTTGATTTTCCATAAACACAATGTCACTGCTTCTTATAATTTTCTTTTCAACCGGATCATAAAATTTGTAGCCAAGCATATCCTGTACATAACTAATAAATATGCACTATCGTGTTTTCATATCAAGTTTAGACCTCTCATCTTTGGGAATATGCACAAATGCTTTGCACCCAAAGACACGCAAATAATCATAAGAAACATATTTGCATGTCCAAACTCTATTAGGAACATCAAACTCTAAAGGAATGCATGGAGTAAGATTTAATACATGCACAATTGTACTAAAAGCCTCACCCCAAAAGGATCTAGGTAGCTTTGACTGTGAAAGTAAGCATCTTACTCTTTCAACTAGTATTCTGTTCATTCTCTCAGCTAAGCCATTTAACTAAGGCTTCTTGGAAGGTGTCTTTTGATGTCGAATACCTTGTTGTCTACAATATTCATCAAAAGTCCAATATACTCTTCCCCATATCGGTTAATGCATTTCAATTTCTTTCTAGTCTTGTCTCTCAACCGAAGCCTTGCAATTGCTTAAAAGCATCTAACATACTTGATATTTAGTTTTCAAGATATGAATCCAAATTTTCCTTGAAAACTCATCTATAAATGTAATAAAATAAAGAGAGCCACCAAGTGATTTTGTTTTCATAGAACCGCGAACATCAAAATGCACTAAATCCAATATACCTGACTTTCTTGAAGGAGGGGAACTTTTAAATGCAACTCTGTTCTGTTTTTCTGCTAAACAGTGAACACACTTCTTTAACACCGAACTTTTCAATCCCAAAAGGAGCTTCTTCTTGGCCAATATTGACAAACCCTTCTCACTAATATGACTGAGCCTCTTATGTTTCATTGTCTACTGCATTAATTTTGTCTATGAACAACTTTGCCTGCATAATGTATAACGAAAAATATTTTTCACCTCTAGTCACAACAAGAGAACCTTTTGTGAGCTTCTATTGACCATTACTAAAGGTGCTGCAATACCTCTCATCATCCAGCTTGCCTATAAAAATCAAATTCAAGCGGATATCAAGTATATGTTTAACATTATTCAATAGTAATCTTGTGCTATTGCTGGTTTCTAGGCACACATAACCGAAACATATAACTTGAGCTAGCCCATTGTTTCCCATCTTCATAGATCCGAAGTTACCTAACATGTATGATGTAAAGAAATCCCTACGAGACATGGCATGAACAGATGCTCCACTATCAATTACCCAATTGGTCTCATGAGATACAAAATTCACCACATTACCATAAAAAATAATGAGAAAATCTTCTTTAAGTACAGCAACACGATTGTCATCACTGTCATTATCACTTTTTTTCTCTTTACCTTTCTCCTTTTGTTTCTCCCTTTTTAACTGGCAACAAAACCTCTGAATATATCCCTTTTGATGACAATAATGGCACTCAACATTAGCAAATTTATTATACTTACCTCTGTTTTTATCTCGACTTTTATCTCTATTTCTTGGACCTCGAGACTCACTTCTTCCCATTTTCTCAACAACCAAGGCATCAGAATGTGAAGAAGATGATCTTTGTGTCTTCCTTCTCATCTTTTCATTCAAAATACTACTCTTAGCCAAATCCATGGTAATCGTACCATTTGGGGCAGAATTAGATAAAGATATTCTGAACGTTTCCCAAGTGTCCAGCAAAGTACCAAACAACCATAATGCTTGCATCTCATCATCAAACTTAATTCCCATCATAGCCAACTGATTTATAATTCCTTGAAAAGAATTTAAATGATCAGTCAAACGAGTATCATTTTGATATCTTAAAGCCATCATCTGTTTTATTAAAAATAACTTATTATTTCCAATCTTTCAAGTATATAATTGTTTGAACTTATCCCATAAACTACGTGCATGTTTTTTCTCAATAATATGGTTCAAAACATTATCATCCACCCACTGCCTAATATAACCACACACTTGACGATGAAATATAGACCATTAAACATCAGTTTTATTCTATGGTTTCTCATCGGCAAATACGGGCAAATAAAATCTTTTACATATAAAAGATCTTACATCTTCCCTTTCCAAATATGATAATTCGAACCATTCAGTGTAACCATTCTACTCGTATTCGTTTCCATTATTTAACACAAGACAAAAAAATCAAGCAATAACCAGATGCTCTGATACCACTCTGATAGGAAAATAGTAACAATTCGAACAATATCGAATTAATATAGCAGAATAAAATAATCTTCCCTCTTGTGTAAACCTAATAGGAATTGATATAGTAGAGTAAAATAAATAACAAGCACGCGAACACAAGACGATTTTTTACATAGAAAACCTCCTCGATGTGAGGAGATAAAAACCACGAGATCGAGTCCACCCAAAATTCTTCACTATCAACAAAATTGAGTGAAAATGTTCTTTTCTAGCAAATACTAGATGTACATAGCAACAAAAACCTCAAGAATATAATTCATTGGCAATACACATGAATTTCACAAAAATCAAGGATAAATCGACCAAAAATGCAGGTTTTGATTAATCCACAAAAACCTGATGTATGGAGTTTCAAACGAAAATCAAACCGTTCAAATTTGAGAAAATTGCGCTACAAACATGCTAACAAAATTTTAGCTCAATCGGACCACGAATCGATTTTTGATGCCAATAAATCAGATATTGCCCCAATCTCCAGATTTTCTGCTTTCTCTTTTTCTCTTGTTACTATTTCCTTTTGTAGCTACCACTTTATATAGATAGTGAGAAACCCTATTTCTCCATATAACTTATCATATGGGCTTGCAACTCATTAGGCTTTCTCCACATAGGAGTGAACCCAGCTAACATTTGGGTCATCAAATGAAAGTCAACCCAAAAGCGTTGACTGAAGTTTAAATCAAGATCGGTGACAGCTCGCAGACGCTGCAAAGAAATTGTTATAGAAGTTTTCATTTGGTTCATTGTCCAAGAAAAAGCAAATGGATTTCTGTTACAAGTGATAAAGTCCTCTAGAACTGAGTTCTTTTTCTAATGTTTGGAGGCTCTCTAGAGATTTCATGTCAAGATTAAATTGGATTATGATTCTAATGCTTGGTACATTTTTAAAGATAAGAATGAAATTACACTAACTTGTTCATTTGTAAGATCTAGAAAATCATCAAACTTCCGAACTCTCGAGAAAAGAGATTAGCTGGTTGTGTCGGACTTGAAAATGGTTAAATAGAGTCGATTTATCTGATTAAATTGGAAATTTAAGGAAAACGAAAGGAAATACAATGTACTCCCCAAATAATCAGAAAGTTCTAACCCAACTTATGGAACATATCAGGAACACAACGATACAACCAAAAATAAAGTTCTTCCTATGAAGTGCTTGTCAGAATGCATTACCTACTATGGATAACCTGTATAGAAGGAAAATAGTATTGCACCTCTATGTCCCTTATGCAGCATTGAACCAGAGACGATCGAACATACATTCCTTCGCTGCCCTTGGATAGCACAGCTATGGACCGAACCTTCCCTGCAAGACGAAGTGAATCGAGTGGGATTATCCCGATTTGATGAATGGTTGTGTAAAATTCATACCAGATCAAAGAACTCACATAACTTTGAGCTAATTGCGAATGCATTATGGTGCATATGGAAGGATCGCAACCATTTCATCTTCAGGAAGAGTCCCCTCAATTTTCATCACACCATGTTTAGAGCTATAAGTTTACAAGACAGCTTCGCCACATGGAATCTCAAATCTAAGAAACAGAATAAAGACGCCGACTTACAAAACAAATGGCAACCCCCGAGACCCAGTGCTCTCAAAATCAACATTGATGCATCCTTCGGGCCTGCCTGCACAAATAGCACACCTTTAGACTCAAGCCAAGAGTCCCCTCTGCACAAAACTGAAAATCGTTCAGCATTACCCTCGGAGCCAAACCCAACGAGCGCAAAGCATGTAGTCACGTATATTAATCCCCCGACCTCTTTCTCCCCAACACCTGCTCTAACCAAGACTGAAGATGACAACAACCATGACTTCGATTGCTGCTGGGACCGCCTGTAACTGCACATAACCATAAAGCAAGCTCGATCCACCTTCAACCCTCAGGGCTCGGCCCTTTCTCCAACAACGACCAAATCAGACGCTGCATACAGGAGAATGTCAGACTCGAAACTCAAAGTGGAACAAGATGCCACGGACTTACATCTAAGAAGAGAGGAGAATGGTAACGATAGTAACTCCTCCACCTCATCTTTGCTCCAAAGGCGCTCAGTCGAGCTAATCGCATCAGGCACAGCAAACACGGTAAGGCTATTTCTTTAATGGCTAGCGATTTGGATACCACACACAAGGCCAACATGGATCAAGGAAGAGAGTTAGCGGATGGTGAGTTCGAGCCAACCTTCTACTCCTCCGATGCGTCAACAGACCCATGTATGCACAGCAGCTATAGATACCGGGCATAGGGGACAACTAGATCTGCTAAGAGGAGAGGGTGAAGGGGGATGTGAACATAAAAAAATCCCAGATTTGAATAGTGAAGAGGTAGGTGGATCCTCTGGCTCCCTACAGCGACACCCCTCTCCCAGTGGAGCTGCGTTGCGCCTCTACAAGGTTGCCGGCCCAAAAGATTGCTCCAAACACAAAAACCAGAATACTCACCTACCAGATCTATCCAGTTCTCCGGTAAGAAGGGTGGCTATCGTTGCCTTTAACCTACACAGCAACTCTTCTAAGCCTTCACAGCTCCCTTGTATGCCCATCAGCCCCGATGTTGATAACATGGGAACGTTAGCTCTGCTTCAAGGACAAGTTGCTGGTGGACACAAGCATTGTGTGAGGCCAGATTTGCACAAAGAGAAAGAGGTATGTTTTCTCGGTATTTAGTAGCAATCCCCCCGCCTTTGGAAGGAGTTGTGGCTTACATATGCAGAGATGCTTTGGGTAGAATTATTGATGGGTTTACTAAATCTGTCGAGGTGAAATCGGCTGAGCAAGCGGAGGCACAAGCTTTTGTTTGAAACCCAAGAGTTTATCTCCTCAAAGCTGGCCCCACTTAGATCTGAAAAAGAGATACATTTACAATCTTATTGTAGTATACTGGTGAATGGGGTCCTCGCTTTGGATACCCTTAGTGTCATGCCTCGATCCTCGAGCGTGTGCTCATCCCTCTCTAGTCAATAGAAAATTTTGCAACTTCCCAGGATGAGTCGCTGACCCTTTCATTTTAATGCGCATGCGGAAGCAAATTACTAATTCCCTGACATCAACAACTCGGGATAGAAAAAGTAGATTACAGATTCACAAACAAAACACACCTTTATATACACACCAAGTCATGTACAAGGTCTATGACCAAAAGATTACAAAGACTGACTTTCTAAAAAGAAGCGGTCCTAACTGATCTATACTTTAGATCACCTCCTCTCAGCTCTAGGTCCTTCACTTGACGATCCTAAAAATTTAAGCCCACAACGGGATGAGATATAAAATCTTAGCGAGTTCATGCTCTAAACCCCGATTATGAGGGAAATACGCGTAGAAGCGTCATAATCACACAATCACACAATCATAGGGACTTACCTCGCCTCAGATCCACCCTGCAAGTCAGTACAATCCAATAATCAACCAAACTATTCAATTCAATTCAACCATCAATCAGTCGACTCATTCGACTCCATATCATCGATGCCATCTATAAATTCTATTGATTCAAATCATGCTCACATAAGCTAAAATAGATATACTCATATATCATTGCTCACCAAAGCCAATGTCTAAAATTTACTCACCGAAACTGCTAGATCAACTATTGCTCACCGAAGCTGCTAGATAACATGTGCTCGCCAAAGTTGCTAAATTACTATTGCTTGCCCAAGCTGATATCTATAGTGCTCACTGAAGCTGCTAAAGTATTATTGCTCACCGAAATTGCTAGAGATCTATAATGGTCTTAATGTTCCCCGAAGCTAAACCACGATACATTACTCCTGGCCAAGGATCTTGTGCTTTGCACATCAATTCCTCAATTAAATACCTATCTTGGCCTAATTCCACCGTATTAAAATGTACCCGATAAAAATAGTCATGTGTTGGTACACGGTCAGCCTGAGCCAAAAATATAATATCTTTACTTTAGAAAATCCTATTGTTTATATAGAGTCTAAAAATATTTTTTGTGTTGTAAACCGACGCTCTAGTAATTTCTAATTAATTAATGAAATTATACAATTTTGGGATAAATTCCCAAAATTACAACTTCAATTCAAATTGCACAATATAGCATTCAATTAAATAAATCAATCACACCATTGCAATCAGCACAAAATTTCGATCACCGGCTATCCCGGTCTAATTTTCAGAAAAATTTAAATAATTGCCAAAATTAATTAAATGATTCAATTTAAATACTAAAATTACTCACCTAGGCCGCAATTGCTAAATTAACCGCCTAAATGGGTTGAGAAAATTCCCAAACCTGTCTAGATAAATAGCACACCCTATCTAGGTCTTGATTAATTTAATCTAACCACCTAACATGCATAATTAACTAATTAAATCATTAATCTAATCTAACTAACCACCTAATTCCTAATTAAATTAAATTAAACACATTTTATACGTCATTAGCCTACTAAGAAGAGTTTAGTGCATAAACTCACCGTTTAATGCGGAAACCGGTTCACGCGATGGTGGCCGAAACTCGGGTTTGCGGCGGCATCAATGGACTTGGACCAGGCCTAAAATTGGCCCAACAAATGTCATCCCAAACTGAGATTTGTTATTGAGCTGGTTGGGCCGAAGTCAGGCTACTTCGCGAGCTTCAAGTGGCCTAGAGTTGTGAGCTTCGCTGGAATGAATTCGCTCGGCTTTCAAGACTGGGCCGATGGGTTGACTCAATGGAGAAATAATGAACTGGGTTGGGCTGCTGCAGAGCTTATGGGCCCAGCTAGACAGAAATGGGTGGTTGAGGGCATGAAGGCTGTTGTTTCAGTGGATCTTGTAGGTGCAGAAGTTGGGTTGCTTCGGTCACTGCTGCTAGGGGAGCTACTTCATGGACGGTGATGCTACGGACAAAGGAGGAGATTGTGGGGTCGAGTTGCAGGGTGCGAAGGAGCTGCAGGTCAACAAAACCAGCACCTGGCGGTGGGATGCTGATTGAGGGACATGTTGGCAGGGTGAAAGATGTGCGGCAGCTGAAAGAGGAAGGAAGGGAGTCAATGACAGGGGGTTTTCTTTGTTGGGCTTGACTCGGCAGCTTCATCGGGGATGGACGCAGCAGCAAATGGAACGGATGATGGGGCGGTGTTGCTTCGATGAGCTGCAGGGGCATGCAGACGTGTGTGGTGGTCAACAACAGAGCCGCTTCTATTGACGCGGTTGGACTTCAATGGAGGAAATGGGCAAACAGGGGGGGGGGTGAGATGCTAGGGAAAAATGAAAGAAAAAATAAAATAAAATGGGACATAGGCGGTGAAAGAAAGGGATAGCTATAGGAGGGAAGCAGCTGGTGATCCGGACGTGCTGAAGAAGATAAGATAAAGAAGGGGCAAGTCAACAACCATTATCCTTCTAATTGAATGCTTGGTCTCCTTAGACCCTACTCTTATCCCCCTTGGTCCCCCTTGATACTTTCTTGTAAAATAATCTCACAAAAACCAAATTTAATGTCCATAGTTCCAGCCCCTTGCCTTATTTCGAATTTCACTCAAATTCAACTTCAATTTCCTCTCAAATTTCTCCAATTCGAGGTCCGATTTCACCAAGAAAAATCCCGCACAATTTTCTACAAGTCCCCGACACCCAAAGGCTTGGCTTGGAAGTCCAAATTTCTTTCGACTTAGCCAATTCAAATTTCCGTTATTTTTCCGCAATGTCCGAATAGATTTTTCGTAAAAATTTCGGAATCTCCGAAAATTCTTCGGAGGATGAGTTGACATTTTTAAAATAGATTGTGACATGACAGAACTTTCTATTTCTGAAATCAGGTTCAAATTCGCGGTTAATTTTAATTTGATGTGATTTTAGTGTGACTTACTCTACCGGGTAGCTTTTAGGAATTTTTAGTGCAATTGATCCGTGGTCGATTATTTTCGAGCCACAACGTACATCTTCGACACATTGGCGACTCTCGGTTGTCGTGAAAATCTCGAGATTTCAATTACGGGTACCAGGTATCAAAACGACAGAAAAATCGGTCTAGTGCCGATCTACGAGTATTTTGCAATCAGGTGAAATCACCCACACTCTGATCACACATCTCAATCAAAATTTCCTATCTCCAATCCCCGATCGTTTTCGACAATGCCATAATGACTCTTGCAGATCAATACGGTCGAACAATCAATTCCTAGTTGAATTCTGAAGTCTATTACATTAAAATCCCTTAATGATTTCCCTAGATAGCCTAGTTATCTTATGAGTGATCAGCTCAGAGAATAACACTATAGGCACGTTGGTGAAATGCCCAATTTATTTAATCAAAAACAAATTCTTAAAATTCAGGCTATCACACTCAGTTGGGAGTTGCAGCCTCTAGTGGACCGGGCCAAACGCAAACTAAAAGAGGTGTCGAGACTCACTTTAACCCACTGTAGTTGAAGTACGAACAAGGTGGCTGACTGGTTAGCAAAAGCCCATCGAATGGGTTGTCTCCCTAGGAATTGGGTATATAACCCCCCATCTGCTCTTTTGGATTTATTGTGTGTTGATGCTAATGATGTGTTTGCTAAAACCGTTTCCTAGTAATGATATTTTGCTTGTCTGTTAAAAAAAAAATCAGAAAATTCGGTGCTACTGTTGGTTAGCTGGAGATGCTTGAGGAGTTACATGTAGCTAATAAGGATCTTATCATGCTTAAAACACATTGAATCCGTACTTTTAATTGGAGAGCTAGTCATGGACATGCTTCTCCTTGTGTGGCATTTCTTTTTAAATGTTGAGTCTTCAAATCTCTTCGCATTTAGCCTCACTTAATTAAGAATAGATCTAGTATTCGATCGTGTTAACAAAAACTCGGTTTGGGCCTTAACTTAACTTTCCTCCCATGAATTCCAAGTTCGATCAGCTCAGGGCTTTGCATTCTCTGCACACCACAAACAAGAAGTCTCCTGGCATTGAATTTTCGGAATTTCCGCCAAGCTTTAGAGTGAGGAATGAAATTAGCAAAATAATAGCTAATATATGCAAAAAGTATCATAGCTCAAATGGTTGTTTTTTAGGCTATTTATATTTACTCTGATTAAACATGTGGCTCTTTGCCCACGTTTCGCCCTTCTATGCTAAAATATAGGAGGCATGGTTGTTCTGGTTCTTCAGACCTCGCTTCCACTTCCTTCTAAATTCTTTATCTTATTCCTGTCCGATCAGAATTGAACCTTCGGTTTATGAACCCGCCTGCCTCACTTAATGACTTTCTAATTGGCCACATCAATGGTTTCATTTTCATTTTCATTTCATTTTTTATTTTTTACACTGTTGTTCAGTTGTATGCAAAATTGGTGTTATCAAGGTAGTCAAGGAAGCACGAGCTAGAAACTTTCCTCCACGGTACAGGCTGTAATTTATATCCATCATCCTAAGTTGTAGTTTCCTTCTAGAGATAGCTCTCTTCTCTCGACGTGTAGAGTACAAATTCTACCGCCATGGTAGTTTGCCCTAAGCAACCCTAAATTTACAATGTTTTTGCAATTCCTTTCCTCATTTCCGCTATCACTTAGCCAATTCCCCCCTAGTTCACTTGGTCTTCTTGCCATCAAGCTTTCATTCTCACCGCCACAACTCCTGTTTGTTTTTAGCTTCAGGGTCTACCGACCTTGCGACTAGGGTTGGTTGGCTTCGATTCCTTCTCATCTGGGTCAATTTTCGACTGTATTTACCCTTTCTCTAGTCGCAATTCCTGCCCACCCCTGTTCCATTGCATGCAACAACAATTCCACCTGCGACCAATTCGTATCTTGTCCTGTGTCTTCAACTATGGACGCAAGGGACTTGGAGGAAGATTCTCACATAGCCACTCTCTACTCCAGGTTGGGCTGACTTTGCTTTGCTCACGAACTTGAAGTATGGGATGACTTGCCGCCATGAGAGAAGATCGAGGAATGTAAGCTCATTTTAGTAGGTAATGTGACATCCTAGATTTTTAGTCTTGTTTTCTATTGAATAAATCGGACATTTCATTGACGCGTCTATAGGGTTGTTCTTAACGATCATTCTAGAGATAACTAGACTCTCCTGGGGAAACTATTAAGAATTTTAAGGCAAATAGACTTGAGAATTTGACCAGGAATCTACCGTCGACCGTGTTCATCTCATTGAGATCATTACGACACGTACGTAAATTGATTAGAGATCGATATAGATCGGTTCGACAGAGATGTGTGGCTAATCGTGGGTGGCACCACTAAATTGGAAAATTCTCGTCGGTCGACACTAGACTGAGTTCTCTATAGTTTTGGTACCCTGTGTCCGTATTTGAATTCTCGAGATTTCTACGACAATCGAGAGTTGCCAATGTGTCGAGTGGGTTCATTGTGGCTCGAAGAAAATTGACCACGGGTCATTTGCACTAAAAAGTTCTGAAAATTACCCGGTAGTCTAGGTCACGCTAAAAACGCGTCGAATGGAAATTAACCGCGACCAACCCGATTTCAGAAATCGAAAGTTTTGTGGTGTCACGAACTATTTTAGAACGCTGACTCGCCTCGTAAGACTTTTCGAGATTCCGGGATTTTTACGGAAAATCGATTCGAACGTCACGAAAATTAACGGAAATTCATATGGGCTGAATTTAAGCGAGTTTTGACTTGCAAGCTGAGCTTCTTGACGAGGGGCACTTGTAGAAATTTCTACGGGCTTTTTCTTCATTGAAATTGGACGTCGGATTGGGATTTTGTCGAAGTAATTGAAGACCAAAAAAGTAAAATTCGGAGCTATGGGAGGGCTGAATATTCTTGGCTAAAAATAAGTAAAGGACCAAGGGATATGCATGGGTGCTTTTGGGGGACAAAGAGGATTATATTGAACACTTGTGGGACCAAGCATTCAATGTAATGGCTTAGTTTGTTGACTCATCCCCCTCCTTTCCCCTTGGCTTCTCACGCACGCTTCTCCTCCTCCCTCACTCCTTCGCTAGCCAACTTCCCCTCCACGGCTTCTCTTTCATTTTCTCTTTTTTGGCTTTTGCTTTCATTAAGTTCTGTTTCCTTTGAATCCACGCTGCCATCTCCCCTCTCCACCATCATTTGTCGCCAAGGATTCTTCTCTCTGCCACACGTCCACACTTTGAACCCCACCAGTCAACTAACTCTCCTTGAAGCCCCAAGTGTTGACTGCCTACAAGCCGCCCATCTCCACGAAGCCACTCCACCGAATCCCAATCCACCGAAACTTCGGTCCATCTTGCATCTCATCAGACGGTTTGCTGATCCAGCAGACCCACCGAGCGAAGCTCCTCCATGCGCGTGTCTTCAACCGGGCAAAACCTGAAGCCACTCCATTCTTCGCCTACGTCTTCCTCAGTTCGTGCCTCCCGCGCGTGATGCCAGCGAAACCAGCCGTGAATTTCAACACCTTCGGCCCGTCAGCAGCCCAGCTCGTCTGTGACTCCTCCATCTTTGACCGAAGCCCAGCCGTTTGCTGCCGCGTTCATCCCCTCCAGTCAACGACGCCAGCGGAAGGTGACCGAATTCCCCAGCTCGAAGACCAGCGAAGCCGCACGCCAGCGAAGCCCGTGAATTCGTATGCCTTCAGCCCATCAATTTCAGTCATTCAGGCCTAGCAAAATTCTGTCCAATTGAGGGCCATTTCAAGCCCAGCGAAGCTAGCAATCTCGGCCCAAATTTGCTGTCTTCAAGCCCAGCGAATTTTAGTCCAGCTGGGCCCAAAAATCCAGCAGCTCAGCCACTTGAAGCCCGGCCCAGTTCAGTTTTGTTTCAAGTCCATCTTCGGCCCAAGTCCAGCCCGCGAAGAAGGCCCAATCGCAGCCAAGCCCGAGCCCAAGAGTGAGCCCAGTCCAGTGCAAGAACAAATCTCAGTTGGGCTGAGATTTGTTGGGCCCAAGTTTAAGGCCCGGTCCAAGCCCGCCGGTGTTGTTGAAAGTCGGATTTCGGCCGCAGTCGCAGTGTCCCAGTCCCCGCTTTTAATCAAGTGAGTAATCTCACTAATCCTCGCTTAGTAGACTAATGATGCTTAAGGGTTGATTAGATTTAATTAAGTGCAATTAGGTGGTTAGATTAGTTTAGAGCAATTAAATTAGTGACTTAATGATGCATGTTAGGTGGTTAGACTTAGTCATTAGCAAGTAGAGACGTACTATTATTTATTGAATGCATCTCGGGATTTTTCCCGACCCTTAGTGGGCTTCAATTAGGCATTACGGGCCTAAATTGGATTTTTAGTATTTATTTATTAATTTTCGAAATTAATTATTTAATTATTTATTTTTCAGAAATTAGGCAAAGATAATGACGACCAAATTTCGTATTGATTGTCGTGGTGCAGTCCGTTTATTTATTTGAGCTCTACGTTGTGCTAAATTGAATTAATTGTGCAATTTGAGGAATTATTCCTAAATTGATTAAGATTGAGTAATTGAATTGCGGATGGCCGAGTATGATTGTTTAGCGTCAATAATGCTTTGATGGGCTATTAAGTGGAGAAGTTTGTAAGAGTGAAGTGAATATACTTTTGGCTGAGATCCATCGGGTACGTTAATATCGTGTGAAAATTGAGTGAGTTGATGAGTATGTGGGGATTTATCCCAAGATTGATCAATGTCGATATTCAATTAGAATTTCACTGTGAAAGGTTGTGAGTATGGCTGTGCAAGTGGGGCCGAGTTTTGCCACCGAATTTGGAATCGGTCGCGCCCATTGGGCCGTAAATTGCCACTTATTAAAGGTCGCGCCTGTTAAGGCCGTAAATTGCTACCTATTAAAGGGCGCCGTAATTTGCCACTCGATGGGGTCGCGCCTGATAAGGCCGTAATCTGTCACCTATTAAAGGTCGCGCCCATTGGGCCGTAATTTGCTACCTAAAGATAGGTCGTGTCCTTTGGGACTATAATTTGTTGCCAATAAATTTGGTAGGCTATGCTCGTGAAGTCGTGAGTACGATTTGAGACTGAATAAGGGAAACGACTGGGGAATAGTCGAATTGATATGAAATCGACTAGATCGATGAATCGAGATATTGATCTATGATGTAATTGCTTGGGTGCCTATTGAACTATGCTAATATGTAGGTGGAATTTGAGGCCAAGGTAAGTCCTCTGACCCGTGCGTGTATAGGCAACCCGGTTAGCATATTGGTTTCCTAATCGAGTCTTAGTGGGGTAGAACTTGCTGAGACATAATCTCATCCCGGTTGTGGGACAACATTTCAGGACCCTGATGAGGAGCCTTAGGAGAAAGAAACCGAAGAGGAGTGCCTGGAGGAGAACCTCGATGATGGTCCGAGTACGACCTGGATGAGAACTAAGATCCTATCCTCTTTTCTTAATCACGTTTAGTGAATAGACTTTGAGTTATGCCATATATAAAGGTTTGGTCAATGATTTCAATATGAAAAATATGGCCTTACTTTTCTATCCCATTGTTTTATTGTTTGGGGATTTATAACTACTTCCGCAAGTGCTTAATAAACGAAAGGGTCGGCGATACTTAGTCATGGGATATCGCATTATAAAATCGACCAAGTAGAAGGATGTGTGCGTGCTCGAGGATCGGGGCGTGACAGGTAAAATTTCCAAAAACCCTTCAATTAACTTCTAGGCTTTACAAAATACTCTAAAACGAGCATGGGGACAGAACAGGTAGAAATCACACGACGGGAAGCTGGATTATACGTAGCTAAATTTAAATCCGAAGGGGATAAGCATAGAATTCTAGAGGGAGGACCATGGTCATTCTCTAGTCACCTGGTTATTTTCAAGCCTTGGATACCTAATACGCCCTTACACCGTTACGATTTTTTGACATGCTCCTTTTGGGTCCAAATTTTCGGTCTACCGCTCAAATGGTGTTTTGATCAGATGCTGAGTAAGGATGTTAAACGTGTGGGGCGAGTAATTGAAGTCAAAGTAGATACAAAGGAAGGTACCAATTTCAGATTAGGCAGAACTAGGGTGGAAATTGACATACGGATGCCTTTAAAGACAAGACACCTACTCCGCTTAATTGAAAAAACTATATGGTTAGACTTTCGATATGAAAGACTCCCACATTTCTGCTATTCATGTGGTAGGCTATGCCACTATGCCACGTACTGTCAAGAAATACCTTTCACGAAGCAAAAAATGGCCAGGCCAAGGAAAAAGATGGCCTTCGGCCAATGGCTTCGTGCATAAGTAAAAGAACACAACCCATATTGGCTAACCTTTTATGGTGACCAAGGAAACCCACCGAGACAGAGGAAGTGGTCCTAGAAACTCATCCTTTTTTGACAACTAAGGCTCAGCACTTCCTCTCACTGAGAATAACGCTACTGAAGGCATCAACTTTCCTACAATGCCATTTGAGCTGGACGGCAAGACATTAGGGCAATCATCTAAAGGTGACACAACCTCTGTAACACCAAAACAAAAGGGTATCGTTGTTCCTTACATGACTGATAAAGAGAAGAGAGTTGGGATCACGCAGGTACCAGTCATTCCTCAGTTAGCTGATGAGGTTCAACAACATACGCAATACCAGCAACAGCAACAACAACTTCACCTGAGTTCTATGTGCCCAACTGTTTCCATGGGGGATCTGATCGCTGCACCTTCACAGATGAAATGGATCCAGGATCAGCACACGGATGTTCCAATACCAAAAAAAATGAAGCAATCACGAGTTTCAACAAAAGCAGGAGTAGCAAAGAAGTTGAAGAAATATAACCCATATGAGTCGAGAACTCATATCATAGAGGAACTGGATGAGACTCAATTAATTGATACTCCGGTACTAATGGCTGAAGAGAACAGTAAAATGGCTGAGGTGGCTTGCCCTCAAAAGCCACCAATAGTAAAATGAAGCTCCTGAGTTGGAACTGTTAGGGTCTGGGGTCTTCCTTGACAATTCAAGCCCTTAAGGCCCTTGTGGCCAAAGAAAGACCGGATCTGGTGTTTTTGATGGAAACTAAAAACAAACCAGAAATGATCACAAAAATTCAGTGATGACTCAAATACACAAACTCCTATTTGGTTAATCCTATCGGCTTAGCGGGGGGTATGGCTATGTTATGGTAGGCACACATCTCTCTCAGAGTGGTTCAGTTACATCAGGACTTCATAGACACGATATGTACTGATTCAAGGAACAACATACCTACACGTGTGACTTGTGTCCATGCACCAGTGGTGTTTTGGCTTCGACAACAGCTATGGAATGTCCTCTAACAAATTGCAAGCTCTAATTCTTCACAGTGGATATGTGTTGGTGATTTCAATGAGATAACCTATCACTGGGAGAAAATAGGGAAGAGGTTAGCTGATTTTCACTATATGAATTCTTTCTGAGAGGTGTTACATGACTGTTCCTTACTAGACATGAAGAGTAAGGGATGCACGTTTACCTGGATGAATAACCATGCGGGAGAAGAACTAATCAAAAAGCATTTAGATAGGATTCTTTGCAATCTAGATTGGAGAATCGCCTTCCCAGAAGCTAAGGTGTATGCTTTACCAGCGGTGGGATCGGACCATAGTCCTCTACTCTTAAATACTGAAGCGCATATAGTTAGAAGATGCAAACCTTTCATTTTTGAAGCATTCTGGTTACAACATCCGGATTGCAGTAAGATCATCACTAATGCTTGGAATAAGCTATTAGCTCTGGTTTTAACCTGCCACATAAATTAAAACTGGTCAGTTCAGCACTTGCCCTGTGGAGTCACCAGACTTTCTCCAATGCAAATAAAAGAATAGGCGAACTGCAACAACTGCTTGAACATATTACAAATCAATCTAATAGTCACTACGATAAAGTGACAGCAACAAAAATTAAGATAGAAATTCAGCAGCTTTGGTAGCAAAAGGAGCAGTTTTGGGCTATGAGGTCATAGATTAGTTGGCTAAAATGGGGCGACAAAAACACAAAATTCTTTCATGCAACCACCATCTAGAGAAGACAACGAAATCGAATTACGATGCTGCTCGACGCCGACCAAAGAAGGGTGAGAGATGAGGCCACACTGAAAGAGATGACGCAGGCTTTTTTTTTCCAACCTTTACAAAACAGGGGGCTACCGCGACTTCGACCCTATACTTGCTCAATGCCCTAGCATTGTTACCAATGACATGAACGCATCCCTCACAGCCACGGTAACAAAAGAGGAGGTCTGCATTGCTACCTTTCAGCTGGGCGCGAACAAGGCCTCGAGCTCAGATGGTTTAAATGGGCTATTTTACCAATCAAATTAGGACACTCTACAGGATGAGCTATTTCTTTCGGTTCAAAACTTTTTTCATATAGGATTGATGCCCCCAGACCTTAATAAGACCTACTGTGTCTTTGATACCGAAGATACCCCTTCCTGAAAATTTGGACCATTACCGTCCTATCAGCCTCTGTAATTACGCCTATAAAATCATCTATAGGGTCCTTACAAATCAGCTGAAGCCTTTATTACCTCACCTGATTTCCACTTAACAAACTGCCTTTGTAAGTGGACGACAGATCTAGGATAACATCCTTATGGTCCAGGATATTCTCCATCAGATAAGAATACGGATATGACAGCGAAATTTCCCGGCAATCTTAAAAATGCATACGACAGGATGGAATAGAATTTTCTAATGGCTTATCTACTCAGGTTAGGCTTCCATCCTATATGGGTTCAATGGGTCTTTCAATGCATATCAACAATATCTATTAGTATAAAATTCAATGGCGAGCAACTGGAATATTTTCACCTGATGCGGGGACTTTGACAAGGCGACCCTTTGTCCCCTTATTTGTTCATTCTGCTGGCAAATCTCCTTTCAACCCTCATCCATCAAGCCATTGATATGGGACACTTGAAAGGCATCAAACTTAACAGGTGGAGTCCTATTCTTTCCCATATGTTTTTCATTGATGATGTTATATTCTTTCTAAATGGTACAATTAGAGAAAGTCATAATCTAGCCAATATTCTGAATCAATACTGCCTAGCCACGAGGCAATCTATAAATAGGAATAAGTTCGGTATTTTCCTAAGTAAGGATTGTCCAAGGTGTCTAAAGGAAAACTTGGCTAGCGAACTAAGAATTCCTATGCTGGAAAGAATAGGCAAATACCTAGGCATCCCATCTGATTGGGGGCAATCCAAAGGAGAGATGTTTGCTTGGCTTTTAGGTAGAGTGACTACGAAGATGGAAGGCTAGAAGGAGAATCTAATTTCTAAGGGTGGAAAGGAAGTCCTAATAAAGACCGTTGTGCAAGCCATACCCCAGTATGCAATGTCCGTTTTTAAAATACCTATATCCATTTTTAAATCTATTGAAAAGAAGATTGTTCGTTTCTTGTGGCAGAATGATTGTTGGAAATTAGGGATTCATTGGAAACAATTGGATTTTTTAAAAAGCACAAAGGCGAAGGGAGGATTGGGTTTTCGAGATCTCGTTGCTTTCAATAAGGCCATGCTTGGAAAACAAGCATGGCGACTAGTTCAACAACCTTCCTCCTTGTGGAGTAAACTGTTCAAGGCCCTCTATTTTTTTATCAAAAGACTTTCGTTATGCAGTTAGAGGTGCTCGCCCTTCCTGGGGTTGGCAGAGCCTTTTGTCAGGAAGGGATGTCATCTTATCTAATCTTCTTTGGTCAGTTGGTGATGGATCTAAGATCAAAATCCGCGAGGATAGATGGCTTCATAGGGGAATTCTCGGCGGTCCAACACAAAGAGAAGAACCGGAATTGGTGGTTGACCTACTGGTACATAATTCAAACAACTGGAATGTGACTATTCTGAATAAATTTTATGATGAACAAACAACACAAGAGATTCTCGGAATTCCAGTGCGAGCTAACTTTGCAACAGATCGACTGGTATGGACAGCAGCAACCAATAGACAGTACTTAGTCAAAAGTGGTTATCACTCAATCAAGAAAGAAGAAACAAGTACAATCACAAATCAAGCATCTTCCTCCTATCAACGGCCCCCACAACTTTAGAAGAACATTTGGAAGCTTAATCTTGCACCAAAGGTCAGGATTTTTCTCTGGTCTATTTGTCACAATGCATTGCCCACGAAAGATAATCTATTCCGTCGTCGAATTAGCAATGATCCCATATGTACTTTATGCCTAAATCAACAACCTGAGTCAATTGAACATCTCCTACTGCTCTGCCCATGGACCAACTCAATATGGTCCCACCCTAACATTCGCATCCAGATTAACGCAATAGAAGTTCACCGCATGAACGAATGGATAGTAGATCGTCTAACACAAAAGAAAACCTCACCTGATCTGGAGATAGTTGTAGCAGTGTTCTGGTAGGTTTGGAAGGCTCGAAACACGGCCATCTTCTCTCAACATCGACCGGATCCTAACTATGTTGTCCAAGCTGCTCTCGCCCAAGTTAAATCTACTCAGAACTGTGCTTTGTCTTCAACAGGAATAGGAAAGAATCATGAAAGCCATGGCAACTTTTGGAAACCCCCTAATCCGGGCACTCTGAAAATAAATATTGATGGGGCTTACATTTTAGGTAATACAAAAGGATCTACCGCCTTTATTTGCAAGGATCACTCGGGGAAAATGCAAGAAGGCTTTACCAAGACTGTAGCTGTGTCTTCACCCCTACAGACAGAAACCCAGGCTCTAATCGTTACCCTACGCAACCTTCTGCAGCATGGAAAGACCGAAACGCCTCTGGTGATTGAATAGGACAGTCTTCACTTGGTAGATTACATTAACAACCAGCAAGAACCGCCATGGGAGATCCGCAACCTTGCCCACGAAGGGTGCGTTTGGTAACGATTCTGTTCCTGGGAACAAATTGTGATCAGAAATGATTATTTTTTATTCTGTTATTAGGAACTGATTCTAAGTAAAAGAACGCGTTTAGTAACTGTACAAAATTTTTTATTCTGGAATAAAATTGCGTTTGGTACTGTGTTCATTGATTCTGTTCCAATTCAATTTTTTTAAATTTTTAAATAATTTTTATAATATTTTCCTTTTTTTATTTTCTTTTTTTCCTTATTTTATTTTATTTTTTATTTTATTTTTTCTCTTATTCTTCTTCTTCTTCAGGCCGGTCGCCGAACCGGCGACCCGCCGTACGAATGCCGACGACCTCACCGGAGCATCGCCGACCCTCGGCGAAGCCGATCCTCGTCGACCGAGCCTCACCAGTGGCCAGGCTGGCCTCGTCGGGGCTAGGCGAGGCCCGCTTGGCCACCGGCAAGGCTGGGCGTCACGAGGCTTGCCCAGCCACCGGCGAGGCTGAGCCTCGCCGGTGGCTTGGCTTGCTTCCAACGAGCTCGCCGGACCTCACCTTGGCTTGGCAAGCCTCCGGCGAGCTTGCCGGACCGGTTGTCGGTGACCGATGGTGACGGCGGCGGTGGCGTGGGTGGCGGTCGCGGGATGGGGGTCGATGAAGAAGAAGAAAAGAGAAGAAAAGTTTTGATTCTCAATTTTGTTCCCGGAACAATAATCAACTTTTTTTTTGTTCTTGATTCTCTTCCCAATCTGTTCCCGGGAACAAAAATTTTACCAAACGTGATTCTATTCCAAAACTACTCTCGGGAACAAAAAATCAGAATCTGTCACTGTTGGGATGGTTACCAAACATGTCACGCCCCGATCCTCGGATGCGCGCACATCCTTTTACTTGGTCGATTTTAGAATGCGATATCCCAGGACTATGTATCACGGACCCTTTCTTTTATTAAGTACACGCGGAAGCAGTTATAAATCCCCAGACAATAAAATAATGGGATAGAAAAGCAAGGCTACATTTTCCATATTGAAAACTCATAACCACACTTTTATACATAGCATAACAGACTTTCATTATACTTCACAGTACTATTCACCAAGGTCTGATTTAACAAATCTACAAATATTCACAGGGTTTTCAAAATGAGGGAGGTCTCAATCCTTTTGTAGGTCGTACTCAAAATCATCCTCTTCACCCTCCTTTGATTCCTTGCCAGGCTTTTCCTGGAATCCTCCTCTTAAAGATCTTCCACCTAAGGGCCTAAAATTGGTTTTTACAACAATCAATGAGACTATGTCTCAGCGAGTTCTACCCCCTAAGACTCGATTAGGAAACCAATACACCACCAGGTTACCTAGCACAATACGAGTCAGATGACTTACCTTGGCATCAGTTTCCAACCTGCAATTTAAGGTTATGCACATATGCCTCATATATTGCATTAAAACATTCAATCAATTCACAACCTCTGGATCAACTCATTGATCAATCGACCTAATCGATTCACATGTCAGTCAGACCATCTTTGGGTCACTTCACTTCCCATCATCACACCCCCAGCAATACACTTAATCACAAAGCTTCATTAGTGCTCTCAGGCATTACTTCTGCCAAGGTGACGTGTATAATGGACAGCACGTGTGCGTTCTTTAAGGCGCCGTTTTCACCGGTGACACTCTCCATCACCGAACCATGTATGTCCATACTGCTGCATGTAATAGACAGCACTCGTGCGTTCTTTAAGGCACCATTTTCACTAGTGATATCCTTTAATCACCGAACCACATATGTCTCATTACATCAGTCTTGATTGGTTTTAGCCGAGAATTTCTCCAATTCACTTTCATAGTTCTCTCTGCTTTACAGCTTATCAATGCTAAATAGTCGTACTCGGCCATCAACCAATCAATCACTCAATTTCATTCAATTTGGGATAAAGCCCTAATTTGCACAATCAATCCAATTTCGCGCAATGTAGAGCTCAAATAAATAAACAGATTGCACCACGACAATCAGCACGAAATTCTGATCACCGGGCATCCCAGGTGAATTTCCGGAAAAATAAATAAATAAATAATTAATTTCGAAAATTAAATAAATAATTATGATAAATTCAATTTAGCACAATATAAATCTCAATTAAATAAACTAACTGCACCACAATCATCAGCATAAAATTCCAGTCACTGGCCATCCTAGTTGAATTTCCGAAAAATAAATAATTAAATAAATTAATTTCGAAAATTAATATTTAATTCTTAAAAATTCCTTTTAGGCCCGAATTGCTTAAATAATACCTGATAAGGGACGGGAAAAATCCCAAGATGCATTCAATAATTAATAGGACATGTCTACCTACTAATTACACCATCAATTTAACTAACATGCATTGACAAGTCTCTAATTTAATTATTTTAATCTAATCTATCCACATAATTGCAATTAATTAAATCTAATTAACCCTTAGGCATATTAGTCTACTAATAAAGCATTAGTGAGTAAAACTCACTTGCACAAAACGACGACCGGGATACTGCGACGACGACGCAACGACGGCCAAACTTGGGCCGGGCCAAGAACTTTGCAAGCCCAAAGAAAATTCTGGACTGAGCTTCGCAGGCTGCTGGACTTGAACTAAGCTGAAAATGGGCTGATCTCTTGGGCTGAAAACTGCTGGCTTTGCTGGGCTTCGGAGCTGAATTTGCTGGGCCTGATTTGCGGCCCAAATGACCTACAAAGGCTGAACTGGACTGCACGTTGGACTAAATTTGGTTGGGCTCGAAAGTGAAGAGATGGGCCACAAAGAGGACGGAAGCAGCTTTGGTCACTGGGCTACCGAAATTGAAGGCGTGTGGACTAACGAGTTGGGAGAGAAACTCGAATGTGGCGTGCTACAAGTGCTTCGTTTGTTGCTGGACGAAGAAGACAAAAATCAACCCGGCCTTCGCAGGCGGCACGTGACCAAAGCAGATTCAGCCAAGGACGCGTGGATGCTGAAGACGCTGGCGTGGAGTTGCTTTAGTCAACAAACGGTGAGGAGACATGGTTGATTGGCAGATGCATTGGGGTTTCGCGCTGTGTTGATTGCTGACTGAAGACTCTCGCGGACGCCTGGAGAGAAGAAAGCGTGGCACGGAGCTACTTCGGTGTTGCCTCAGCGTCTTCAAGCAGTTGCGGTTGTGGACGATTTTGTCAGGTGTGAAGACATGATGCAGCTTCTTCGGTGATGACTGGAGCAGCGAAGTGGAGACACGGGACAGAAGTTTTCGTGGCGTTGAAATGATGAAAACGTTGGCGAGGAGCTGCGGGGTTTTTGGGGCCGAGAAATGCAGAAGCTTAGGTCGGCAATGATGCTTGCCCGAGAAGACTCCAATGTGCGGATGAGGGAAGCCAGCTTAGAGGGAACAATAATCAGAAATCTTGGCCAATACATTTAATGTTTTGGTCCCACAAGTCCACAATACACTCCTCTTTCTCCCCCCAATCACTTTCAAGCTTATCAATTCACAAATAAACAAATTTAAAGTCCAAAATTGCAATCCTCATCCTACCATACGAATTTCACAATTTTAAGCTTCAAATCTTCAATAAATTCCCAAATTGAGGTCCAATTTTGATGTAGAAAAATCCCAAATGATTTTCTATAAATCCCTAACACACAAACGGTCAGCTGGAAGTCCAATTTCCCATTAATTTAGCCAATCTGAATTTCTGCCAAAATTTCACGACGTCCAAACCCAATTTCCGTAAAAATCTCAGAACCTCCAAAAAATCTTCTGAGACTGAGTTGGCGTTCCTAAAATAACTCGTGACACCACAGAACTTTCAATTTTTGAAATCGGACTCAAATTGACGGTTAATTTCACCTCGGCGCACTTTTAGTGTGACCTAGACTATCGAGTAGTTTTCAGAACTTTTCAGGGCAATTGATTCATGGTTGATTTTCTTCGAGCCACAATGAACCCACTCGACATATTGGCGATTCTCGATTTTCGTGAAAATCTCGATAACTCAATCATAGACACAAGGTACCAAAACGATAGAAAAATCAAATTAGTGCCGGTCGATGAGAATTTTCCAATTTAGTGGAGTCACCCACGATCAGCCACACATCTCATCAAACCGACCTATCTCTGATCTCAATTTGATTTTTAATTGTGCAGTAATGACCTCTAAAGATGAGCATGATCAAGAAGCTGATTTCTGGTCGAATTCTCAAGTCTATTGCCTTAATATTCTTTAATGGCTTAACAAGCTAGTCTAGTTATCTCGAGAGTGATCAGCTCCGAGAACAACCCGAAGCTTCCACTCTTTGTCGTCGTTTTACCCTCCTTCTGTTGGAGAAATCTTTCTAGAATATTTTGAAGCTGACAAAACGTTTCTATCGATCCTAGTCGGATATTTGTAGACCTTCCGTTTAGAGTCGAAGACTTTCGATCACCGCACTCGACTCAAGACTCAAGACTCAAGATTCAAGACTATTCTCATTGACAGTCTTTCTAATCTAGTGACGAAGGAAATCCAGAGCTGAAGTATTTGGTTGAGGATTTAATCCTATCCTCTGGAGAAGATCTCTTGGCTGGATAAATATAATGGATTCTTTTATTCGTATCTAGATCATTTGAAGATCCGATGGTCGACGAAATATTCTTGGAAGGTTCTATTCTTGGAAACCAAGATCCTTATTGTATGGGCGAACATGATTGATGGGCTATCGTCAGGTTCCTTTAATAGCTCGAATGATCTTCTTAATTGATTCCGTCCAACGGGTAGATTGGAGGAATTCCTTTAGTAAGTGCCAACGGGTATGATGGCATAAAGGAATATAAAAGGAATACGTTCTAGTTGTTTTAGTGTGTGATTGATAGAGAAATTCCAGAGTCTGAAGCACCTTGATTATTAGTCGATATATTTTGAGCGAAATCGTATACACAGAGAGTGTCTATACTTAGTGAGACCTTGAGCGAGTGTGGTAGATCATCTACACCGAGAAATCAAGGAAGATCAATGCTGTATCATCTCTTTGTTCATAGTGGAATCCAGCCAATAAGCTGTCAGTGCAGAAGAGTGGACGTAGGCTTGAAATAAGCCGAACCACTATAAACCGCGTGTTCAATTCTCTCTTCCCTTCTCTCAGTCTTACCTTGATTATTGTTTGTTTCAAATCCATCAACTGTCTAGTATTGTGCAATTATCAAGAAAAATCTTTTATATACCTATTCACCCCCTCTAGGTACTTGTACTAACTATATCAATTGGTATCAGAGCTCGTGTACTTACTTTATTTGAAGTGTTTTACTTTAGAGTAAAAGATCCATGGCTAGTATGCTAGCACCAGGGCTGGTGGAAGGGCAAAGCAATACCAGACCACCCTACTTTGATGGAAAGGATTACAACATCTGGAAGAACAAGATGAAAGCTTTCCTACTATCAAAGGATCCTCTGGAATGAGACATTGTAGAAAAAGGAATTACTCCTCCAGCTGCATCAGTCTCTGAAAGAGGGAAAGAAACTGTTGAGACCAGCGGAATGACTCAAGAAGAGATAATTAAGAGACAAGCACTCGATGCAAAAGCAATTTACTCTTTATATTGTGCTTTGTCACCAACTGAATATAACAGAATATCTTCTTGTGTTACAAAAAAGAAGTGTGGGATAGATTACATATCACCTATGAAGGAACAGATCGAGTGAAGGAAACCAGAATTAACATTCTCCTCGGTCAATATGAAGCCTTCAAAATGAAATCAGGAGAATCTATAACTGACATGTTTAGCCGTTTTACAGATATTGTCAATGGTCTTGAGAATCAAGGACAAAAGATTTCAGATCCCATGAAGGTAAACAAGCTACTGCGTGGACTCTCCAAGGATTGGAATCACATAAAGACTTCAATAAGAAAGACGCAAAGAATCATGCCACTATCTCGTCGAGCCGAATGATTGGAACTCTTCATCTTTATGAAGTGGAACGAATTAATGAAAACGAAGATCCAAAAGGTAATAAATATATTGCATTAAAATCAAATGATGATTCGATGATACAGATTCTGAAGATGATCTGGACGATGAGGAGCTTGCTTTTATGATAAGAAGATTCAGAAAGCTGAATAGAAAAGGAAGAAGGTTCAACTCAAAGAAACAAAGTTTCCAAAGACAGCAGACCAAGTCTGTAGATGATGAGGAACCAAACAAAGATGTAGTTTGCTTCGAATGCAAGAGAAAGGGACACATCGAGACCTAACTCATCATCTTCTAAAGAAGAAGAAAGGAAAAGCTGAAAAGTTTCGTAAAGCTCTCAAAGCTGAAACATGGAGTGATACAGAGTGTGAAGAAAGTGATGAAGAATATGCCAACCTGTGTCTGATGGCAAAATCAGACTCAGACTCAGACTTTGGATCAGACTCAGACGGTGAATTTGAGGTCTCCGTCAAGAAAAAGGTAAAGTGGTATCTTGACAGTGGATGTTCAAGACACATGACAGGAGACTCAAATTGTTTCATAACGCTTATTCAAGTAAATGGTGGAAAAGTTTCATTTGGAGGAAACGGCAAAGGAAGTATTGTGGGATTTGGAACTGTGAAAATTGGAAATCTCACAATAAGCAATGTTTCTCTAGTGGAAGGACTCAACTATAACCTTCTCAAAGATTAGCCAATTGTGTGATACTGGTTTCAAGATCTCCTTTCAAGAAGGAATATGTTCGGAATCGCAAAGACTCTACTCGCTTTCATGGGTCGAAGACATGGAAATATCTACCTCTTAGACATGAAACCAAATGAATCGCAATGCCTAATCTCAATTCAAGATGAAGCAAGCTTATGGCACGAAAGCTTGGTCATGTCAACATGAAGCAATTAGCCAAAATCTCATCAAAGCAGCTTGTTCGAGGTCTACCCAAATTACCATACCAAAAGTCCGATCCATGCACACCATGTATTCTGGGAAAGCGGTAAGAAATTCATTTAAGCCAATAAATCATGTCTCTACTAATCATGTACTACAGTTGCTGCATATGGATCTCTTTGGACCAACCAGAACCTAGAGCATTGGAGGTAAGAAATATTGTCTAGTAATTGTGGACGATTACTCCCGTTTTACTTGGGTATATTTCCTTGCAAGTAAGTCTGAAACCTTCTCATATTTTGAAAATTTTGCTAAAAAGGTTCAAAATGAAAAAGGATGTGTTATCTCAAGTATAAGAACAGATCATGGAGGTGAATTTGAAAATCAAGATTTTACAAAATTTTGTGATGAATCTGGCTTTAAGCATATGTTCTCTTCTCCATATACTCCAGAGCAAAACGGAGTTGTAGAAAGAAAGAATAGATCTTTTCAAGAAATGGTTAGAACTCTTTTAATTGAAAGTAAGATTTCTTCACGATTTTGAGCTGAAGCTGTTTCAACAGCAAGCTATATCATTAATAGAGTCTTCTTAAGACCTATTCTAGAGAAAACCCCTTATGAGTTATTCAAAGGTAAGAAGCCTATTGTTTCATACTTTCATGTGTTCGGTTGCAAATGCTTTATTTTGAAAAATGCAAAAGATCGAGTTGGTAAGTTTGAAGAAAGATCGATGAAGGCATCTTCCTTGGATATTCTACATCAAGCAAAGCCTACGAGTCTATAACAAGAAGAGCCGATCGTGGAGGAGTCAATGAATGTCAAATTTCAAGACTCTACGCAAGATGAATCCGATCGACTCATCATGAAGAGTCTGAACCTACTCCAGACCCTCCAAAGCTTACAACTCAAGAAGCATCTCAGACTCTGGAAGATCAGTACCAAATTGTTCATGAAGATTCAAATAAAGAAAGAGATCATTAACCAGACAAATCAACTAGTAACTGGAAGCATAAATCCAGTCATCCCAAAGATCTCATTATCGGCGAAATTAATGAAGGAATTCGCACCAGATCTAAAAGGCATGAAGAGTCTAGTGTTGTAGCTCTTATTTCCGAAATTGAGCCAAAGAGCGTAGAAGAAGCTTTATCTGATGAAAGCTGGATTGAAGCTATGCAAGAAGAGCTCAGACAGTTTAACATTAATGATGTCTGGAAACTGACATCCAAACCAAAAGGTAAAACTGTTATTGGAGCTAAATGGGTGTTCAGAAACAAGATAAATGAGAAAGGAAAAGTCGTACGAAATAAAGCAAGACTCGTGGCTAAAGGATACACGCAAGAAGAAGGAATAGACTATGATGAGACTTACGCTCCAGTAGCAAGGTTAGAAGCTATTCGACTATTACTTGCGTTTGCTTGTTATAAAAATTTCAGGTTATTCCAAATGGACGTCAAAAGTGCCTTCCTAAATGAATTTATCCATGAGGAAGTTTATGTGGAACAACCACCTGGGTTTGAAGACCCAAAGAAGCCAGACTCAGTCTTCAGACTGAAAAAGGCCTTGTATGGTTTAAAGCAAGCACCTCGAGCTTGGTACGACAGACTAAGTAAGTTCTTAATACATAATGGTTTTGTCAAAGGTAAAGTAGATACTACTTTATTTATCAAAAAGGAAAACAAAAGCTTTTTACTTGTTCAAATATATGTGGATGATATTATTTTTGGATCCTCTAATGAAAGTCTATGCAAGAAATTTTCTAAGTCTATGCGGGATGAGTTTGAAATGAGTATGATGGGAGAGTTAACATTCTTTCTTGGTCTTCAAGTAAAGCAATTGAATGAAGGAACTTTTATTTATTAAGAAAAATATGCTAATGATCTCGTCAAAAGGTTTGGATTGGAAAATTGCAAAAAGACTGATATACCGATGTCAAATTCTTTGAAGATAGACAAAGATGAAGAATGGAAGAAAGTTGATCAAAAGCTGTACAGGAGCATCATTGGTTCACTTCTTTATCTTACTGCTTCTAGACCTGACATTTTGTTGAGTGTTTGCATCTGTGCTAGGTTTCAATCAGATCCTAGAGAATCCCATCTCAGTGCTGCGAAACGTATTATTAAATACGTTGCTTCATCTTCAAGCATCGGTCTTTGGTATCCTAAGAAGGGAGACTTTAATCTTTTGGGATATTCGACGCAGATCCGTCGGCCGGTTGCGGAGTCGATAGAAAGAGTACTTCGAACTTGCCGATTACTTGGAAGTAGGACGTGTCTTGGTTTTCAAGGAAACAAAGCACCGTGGCTCTCTCAACAACGAAGCGAGTATGTAGCTCTTGGAAGCTGATGTTCGCAAATTCTATGGATAAAACAACAGCTACAAGACTTTGGGATTGAAGACGCATGCACAGAGATCAGATGTGACAACACCAGCGCAATCGATCTCACCAAAAATCCAATCCTTCATTCAAGAGCAAAGCATATAGAGATTCGACATCACTTCATTAGAGATCATGTTCAAAATGGAGAAATCTCGATTCAATTTGTTGATTCAAAAAGTCAACTAGCGGATATATTCACAAAGCCTTTGGAGAAAAATCAATTCAATTTTATCCGTTCCAGACTCAACATTTTGAAGCTTGAAGAAGTTAAAGTCTAGAGACTCTCCAACCCTCAGACTCAGACATTCATGGCTATAGACTGTAAGTTGATATTATATTCAAACTCGAAAAGGTACAATCTTTAGTTCAGTTAATTTATAGTTTCCGTGAAAAATGGAATCTTGTCTTTTCAAAAGAATTAACTTCTATTTGGCAGTTAATGATTTTAAAAAGAAGGTGACCATTCACTTTCCTTGTGACGATTGAACCTTCCTTTTTAAAACCGAGTTATATACGGTTTTCTTTTTTCGCCCAATCTTCAAAACCCTAAAAGGCATTCTCCTCCCAATCCTGTCTCTACTTCGTGTTCATCTTCGAGAAAGTTGTCATCTTTTCTTGGGAAAGCAAGTAAAGTAATCTTTCAACGACAAGGAAGGATGTCTTCTTCGAGGAAGTCTTCAAGAATCGCGAACGGGGACCACGAGAGAATGAGGGAGGGACCTACCCATTTCGATCTCACCGAAGAAGAAGATTTATCGAGTCGGCAACGAGCCCGATTCACTCTCCACCACGTCACTCAACACCATCTACCCCACAAGGTGCGGGTCATCATCCAGAAGAAGAAATAATCGAGGAAGCAGACCCTGTAAGAGTCCAAAAACCCTCTTTTATTTACAAACTCTATTGTGCGATGAAGAGCATTGGGACTCCATTGAACTACGTGAATGATTTTCTTAAAGATAAGAATTATGGGAATGAGTATATCTTTCTGTAACGAATGGAGGATTTGGGAATTGCTCCCAAAGGAAAGGCTGAGGAAGCACTTGCGAACATTCCAAGTGACCCTCGTATATCGGGACCGAATCCGACTGACGGGAACGATGATGATAAAATGTTCAGTGATTTTCAACCTAGAATGGGTGTTGCTGCGAGGGTGAAGGGAAAAAGAATGGAGTTGTTTAAATCAAAGGAACAGGAGAATCTGTTCTTCGATCTGGCGAGGGGTGATAAACCCTAGGAGTGTTGATTTCGATTTCTTGGATGCCATTAATGTGAACTTAAGGGAGAAGTTCAATCTGCTTCAACTTGAGCAATTTTGCACCGATACCACAGACGGTTATGCGCAATTGACAGCATACTTCTATTCGAATCTTAGCTTTTTAGATGCGAATAGAATATCATTCAATGTTCGAGACCAAGACTATGTGGTAGATGTGGACATGTTGGCTGACATAATTGGAGTTGAACGAGGACGCTATCAACCGATCAAAGTTTCAATTGCTCGTGCCTCATTGGAGCTTGTCAAAGATAGAGATACGAGAGGAAGAATCATCTATTCAAGGATGCGTGCCATCAATATTGTGCTTCACAAAATTGTGATCAATTGCATCAGGCCCAAGTCTACATCCAAGACTGATGTGTCCAATTCCGAGGCAAAATTGATGTATGCGATTAACTCAGGGATGAAGTTCTCTCTCCCTCACACCATTCTCTTTCACATGTACAGAGCAATGGCGAAGGACAAAGGCCAATTGCCTTACCCTGGTCTTATGACCAAGATCTTCAGACACTTAAATATTGAACCTCTACATACTCTCTGTGTTCGACCATGCGATAAAATGGTGGTAGGTTTGAAGATGCTAACAAAGATGCGTCTGAAAGAGCTTTCCAAGGCAATGGAGAAGTTCAGAGTGAAGACTCCAGTACCTTCTGCTTCAAAGAGAAAAGGGAAGGAGCCCATTGGTGCCCCATCCACAAAGAAAAGAACTCTCATCTTGGAGGATGAAGATGAAGAGGAAGATCTCACAATCTTTGCCTTGATAAGGACCAGATGTTCTGTACCTGAATCGACAGAACATCAGAAGAAAGGGAAAGAAGCATAAGAACAGAGAGAAGAAGAGGAGCAAGCCAAGAACAGAGAAGAAGAAGAGCAGTGAGAGAAGGAGAAAGAAGCTGAAGAAGAAGGAGAAGACGAGAAAGAAAAGTCTGCAGCTGAAGCTGGAGAGAAGGGGAATCAAGATGCAGAAGAGCATGATCATCACTCTTCCCCATTTGAGGTCCTAGAGACAGGGGGAGATGGCGAGCAAGGAAGGTCCACACCTCATGCTGCCCACAGTGAAGGTCTAAAACGATCACCAGCAGATCCATAAGATTTTCAGGCTTCTCAAATGCCTGAAGAAGGACATGATACGTCAACACCAAATCTACAAGATTATACAGAAGCTCCATCGTCTACATTCACTCCATCCGAGAAAGCACATGCAAGTACACAGATGGACAATTCAGTAGATTTTCGTTGTATTCTTGATGTTCTTCTGGAAATGCGGGGTCAAATCTATGCTCTGGACTGTGAAATTCAAGTCATGAAGAATGCTGGACAAGCATCTTCGGTTACCCTGGAGGATAAAATGAAAGACCTCGCTCTACAAATTCAAGTCAATGCCAAAGGAGAGGAGGTAGCTCATCTAAGGGAAGACTTGAAGAGGCTAGAAAGCATAGTCCAGTCGATGGGAGATTTCCAGATCGTGCGCATTCCCAAGTAAACCTGACTCTTTTCTCACCTTTTTAATGATGACAAAAAGGGGGAGAATTGCAATTTGAACTTTAAACTTTGACTTTAAATTTGTGGTTGAATATGTTTGTTTTTGATGTTTTTTTTTTAGTATGACTTGAGTGAACTTGGGTGTGAACTTGAACTTGAATTTGACTGAATTGGGTGTAGATTTTGATGCTTGATTGTTTGCATTTATATCAAGTGTTGTTGTATGGTATTACTTATGAAAGACTAACCAATTTTCTGTGGATGCAGAGTCTGGTTGATTTATTAATCTTTATGAGATAGCCATATTACTTGAGAAATGTTTTTGCAAGTCAAAGTTGTTCAAATCTACAGGAAAGTTTTGTCACCATCAAAAAGGGGAGATTGTTGGAGAAATCTTTTCGAATATTTTGAAGCGACAAAACGTTTCTATCGATCTAGTCTCGGATATTTGCGACCTTCGTTTAGAGTCGAAGACTTTACGATCACCCGACTCGACTCACTCAAGACTCAAGACTCAAGACTCAAGACTATTCTCATTGACAGTCTTTCTAATCCAGTGACGAAGGAAATCCAGAGCCGAAGTATTTGGTTGAGGATTTAATCCTATCCTCTGGAGAAGATCTCTTGGCTGGATAAATATAACGGATTCTTTTATTCGTATCTAGATCGTTTGAAGATCCGATGGTCGACGAAATATTCTTGGAAGGTTCTATTCTTGGAAACCAAGATCCTGATTGTATGGGCGAACATGATTGATGGCTATCGTCAGGTTCCTTTAATAGCTCGAATGATCTTCTTAATTGATTCCGTCCAACGAGTAGATTGGAGGAATTCCTTTAGTAAGTGCCAACGGGTATGATGGCATAAAGGAGTATAAAAGGAAGACGTTCTAGTTGCTTTAGTGTGTGATTGATAGAGAAATTCCAGAGTCTGAAGCACCTTGATTATTAGTCGATATATTTTGAGCGAAATCGTATACACAGAGAGTGTCTATACTTAGTGAGACCTTGAGCGAGTGTGGTAGATCATCTACACCGAGAAATCAAGGAAGATCAATGCTGTAACATCTCTTTGTTCATAATGGAATCCAGCCAATAGGCTGTCAGTGCAGAAGAGTGGACGTAGGCTTGAAATAAGCCGAACCACTATAAACCGCGTGTTCAATTCTCTCTTCCCTTCTCTCAGTCTTACCTTGATTATTGTTTGTTTCAAATCCATCAACTGTCTAGTATTGTGCAATTATCAAGAAAAATCTTTTATATACCTATTCACTCCCCTCTAGGTACTTGTACTAGCTATATCACATTCAACTTAGGTTTTGCAAAAGGGAAGCAAACTTTGCAGCTGACTGGGCCGCAAAAGCCCACAGCAAGGGTTCCCTTTTACCTTCTTGGGCCGAATCCCCTCCCCTTCCTCTCCTTGACTTGCTTCTTTCGGACACTCTAGCAATGGGTTGTATTTTGCCCCTCTATCAATAATATTCTCCTTTCTATCCAAAAAAAAAAGGTACTCAAGGCGATGTTGAACCTTTTTTTTTGTGTCAAATCTTGGCGAAATATTACTGACATGCACGCCTCAGCATGGGCGGGAGAGAGAATTCCTTTTGATTTTATGCCAACATTTCCTATTTGGTAGTATGGCTCATCGTGGGCGGGAGAGAGAATTCCTTTTGATTTTATGCCAACGTTTCCTATTTGGTAGTATGGTATATACTAGACGAGATCAAGTAATTCATTAGTTAGATACCATCGAATAACCATGAGTAAGGAAATGGATGACCACGAATTTAGAGAAGAAATTCTACCTAAGGCATGGCATTGAATAAACCTAGAAAAAATAGGAAAGATGATTCAGAAGTGGCTTTGGTTTTTCTTTCTCTCATTGGAACTTGGCCAAGCAGCCCAGCAACCGCATTACGACGGTCGATATGGTCACCGATCCAATGGCAATTCTTGCTCTCGCTGTCCTCTCTCCAGCTGTTTTAGTCATAAAATCTCAAGTTCCGGTTATCTCGATCGTTGATAATGTTGCATCAAGATCACCATTGGCCTTGATGTCAACCATCAACAACCGCCACCACTGGCCAGTAGCACCGCGATGACCACCGGCGGTTTTTCCCCCACTAACCTCATAATATTCTTTAGCCCAGTCCTACTCTTAAATAGGCCGAACGCCGGGTCCAATATATGCAATTCACAAGCCTATGGTTATTTTCACCTGGGCCTCCATTGCAACGCCGTTTTCGTGTAAAAAAAAACAGATAGTTTTTATGTCGAAGAATGTTCGACAAACGACCTGTGTGACGTTGGCCTTTGAAATAGTTTGATGCCCTTCTAACGCCGTTGAAATCCAATCACGTTAATTACTTGAAGAAACACGATGAACAATATACAATAAGGTTAGCCTCTTAAATTACAAGTCAACCACTGGGATTTGTCCTAGTGGCTACCCTTTCCACTTGAGAATGAGGAGGTGGTGGTTAAGGTAGGAACGCTATAGTTTCAGATGTAGGTTTCGACTCTCATGCCTCACAAAAAGACAAGATAAATTTTTTAGAATGAGAGTTATAATAAGAGTATAATAAGACCAAAAAAAAATATTACAAGCCAAATTTGCTGTCATCTTTGCTAAGTCAACTCTTTTATTTTCCCCTTTAATCAATCTTTTAAGAATGGATTTTATTGAGAGAGAAGCAACATCATAATGGGGAAGCGCAAAACAATGCCCGACGACTTCACAAGACCCAAAAGGAACGTGGGGATGCGTGTGGGAACGAAGAAATAGAAACTCATCTCTGGCCAACCCTCGTTACAAAATTCACTGCCATTGCTCTGATTATACTACGGACGCCTTATATTATTCGTTAGGAATCTTCTTGGCAGATACACCATTGAGAAAAGCAATTATCAAGATTATTGCATATATATATATATATATATCACTTAAAATACTTTATGTTTTCGAGATCTATAAGGCCTTATTAAATATTTTACGAAAAATGATTGGATTCCCGTATAGATAGAGGTCAACATACATAACAACCCAGTTGTTCCATATATATCCCACACGTTTAACATTAACGTAAAAATAATTCTCATTATGTGTTCATCCAAATGCACTATTGAGAAAACAATTATCAAGGGTATCGCATTGGGAAATGAAAACAGATGGTTGATTTGGACTTGAAATGATTAAATATGATCAATCTAGTCTTTTTTGTATGATCATATTCTATATCTATTTACAAGCCACGACGTGTGTTATGTGCTGTACACAGATTGCAAAACCCTACTTCCCAATTCATGTGAATCCGTCATAGCCATCGAGAAGGTGGGGCATCAAACTCCCTACCTCTCCCTTCCAAAGTGGGAAGGATAACCACTTAGTCGATCTACTTGATACACTTGGCCACTTGGCCACTTGGTCGATTCCTCATTAATTTGAAAAGTTAGGTGATGCTACGGACAGCTGGAGATGCTCCAGCAGAGAAGTCACATGCGGTGCATATGGGTCTTGACGAAGGTCCTGTATTTAAATACCAATCATTGTATATTTGCATCAAGTAAACGATAATTGAGGTTGACTATCTAAATTCACGACTTGGTCTCCTAGGCCAAGCCTCACGCCTCCCTCGGGTGGTCACTAGCTTGCCGCTAGAGCTTTGCCTAAACCTGCATTCATCTAAATCCATTTCCAACGTTGTTAGGTTGTTTTTCATGTTCTGTATACACGCACTCCGTGTGTGCTTTTTTTTTTTTTTTTGCTAGTGACGATCAGAAAGAACAATCTCCACAAACACAAACGCTAAATGGAAAATTAATATATGAATGGTAATTATAAACACTCCTTCGATATGATCGTTTTCGCTATAAAAGCCAACACTACGATTGAACCAGTAATATTTTGATAGAAACCAAATGACAAATCAACATTTCTTATCGTACATCTTAATCTCTTCTTAATCTCATCACAGCGATCCTATATCTATCATTCAAAATAAAGAGTGGATATCGTCCTAAATTTTGAACAATCTTGAACAAATGTACTTTGTGACGTTTGGCCTTTGAAATAATTTGGTGCCCCTTTGATGCCATCAATATTCAATCACATTGATTACTTGAAAGAAATTATGAATAGTGTACAATAAGATAGCTATTTCTTGCCCCATGGACAATTCAAATTAAAATCGCCAGAAACACCGTTAATTAAGAGCCGAATTAGCTGCCATCTTTGTTCTTCAAATCCTTTATTTACCCCTTTAAGAAACGATTTTATTGAGAAAGAAGCAACACTTTGGGAAGCACAAGACAAGGTCCGATGACTTCGTAAGACCCCAAAACACGTGGGGATGGTGGGGGAAGGAAACCGAAGAAATAGGCTGTCACTTCCGGTCGAATATCATTACTAAGTTCACCACCCCTGCTCTGATTATCATAATTATATGTTACGTTTAGAATTCTCTTCGCAGATACACCAATAAGGAAACATTTATCAAGCTTAAAGGTTTGTAAGGCCTTATTAAATACATTTAACCAGAGATTAATCAAGACGAAATATCAAATACGTTATATATGGTCAAATAGAAATTGTAACTTTAACTCATTGGTAATCTCCAAAATAAGTTTTGATAAATTATTGAAATAATTGGTACTTTGAAACAATCAAATAACGATTGGCAAGTGGACTCAAGTAAGAGCAACTAATTTTCTAGTAACTTTAACATGCAGAAAAATCCGCAAATAAATATTAGTAAATTCTAAAATAAGTGGTGATTTGAAACAATTGAATAAACATTGACACCTCAATCAAATATTAATAAATCTAAACTAGATGATAACTTAATCAATGAAAAGTTGATAAATCACTTAAGTTTATATCAGTAATTTGCTATAAGAGTTAATAGCTTTAATATGATTGTCGTTGGAGCAAATAAATATTTACACGTCTTCGAACGATTGCTGATTTTGAAACAATAAAATGAAAGTCAGTGAACGGACTCAAATCAGAATTGGCATTTTTCTACAAAAGTCGGTAACCTTAATATGCCGCTAAGTTACATGACTAAACATTGGTAACATATAATACTTTAAAATGGTCAAATAAGTAACGACATTTCCACATAGTGTTGGTATTTTACTAAAACGTTACAGGTTAAATAACTGTTGATACTAATACCATATATTAGAGTGGAGCTGTAACAATCCCGATTCAAGATCTAAGGTTGTCATAGACTGTATATTACAGGGCAGATCTACTTGGAGCTGTAGCAATTGAAGAACCGCAATTAGGAAGTCAAACGTTGCTAACCATTTACACATTCTTTTCACCTACTGGACAGCGTAGAGAATCACAAGTTTATCTGGAAAGCTAAGTTAATCATTTAAATCGAGCTTCACAATACTTAATTCAAGCGGCTCGCTAGCTAATTTGTTAGTTAAGTATTTCTTTACAGATTATTATATTTGCATTAATGAACTGTAAAATAAGTGAAAATGACTTTATTTTTGCCTTCTTATTTTGCTTGAGTTAATCAGGGAAGAGGTAAGCTTAACATTGAATTATTTTTCAATTTCCGTCTCAAATCAAATCTCATATAAATCTGTAGTTCGATTCAGGGTAGAGAACAAATCTAATGGATCCGGATCTTTGCTCCATCTCCGGTTGTATCTAAAAAATTTCAACTTAAAACAGATGCTCGTATTAAGTCATTTTCACTATTTATATCGACACCAAGCATCGTTTAATTTTTGAAACGTCACTTTATATCCCAAATATTATTATGCTTTACATTACACTTTATATAATAATTTATAGTGTAAAGGGGCCAACTCTTAATATTTCGATACCCAACTGCACTAGTTAATTTCAATCGTTCTTTCCATTTGGCTGCAGTCATTTGCATTTTTTATTACCTAACTTAGACTTATTATTCTGCGGTTCCTCTTTTTCCCAGAAAATCACCTTAATACTCCCCACGACTCTTAATGTTTTCTTCATACTGAGAGCAATCAAAGGTCCCAATCACCCGTTCTTGAGAATCAAATAGCTCTTTTTACACGCCGTGGTTCAAATGTGGGTTGGTTTGGGATTTGTCGGTGAATGCAGCGTAAAGGATCGGCCACAAATTGGACTCCACCATCTTGATTAGAATTATTTCTAGAAAGAGTGTGCAGAACAGAAACGCACGTGCGATGCATGTGTGAAAATATGCTATCATCTTTGCTAAGTCAACTCTTTTATTTCCCCCTTTAATAAAACTTTTAAGAATGGATTTTATCGAGAGAGAAGCAACATCATAATGGGGAAGCACAAAACAATGTCCGACGACTTCACAAGACCCATAAGGAACGTGGGGATGGGGTGTGGAAACGAAGAAATAGAAACTCATCTCTGGCCAACCCTCGTTACAAAATTCACTGCCATTGCTCTGATTATTCTACGGATGCCTTATATTATTCGTTAGGCATCTTCTTGGCAGATACACCATTGAGAAAAGCAATTATCAAGATTATTGCATATATATATATATATCCCTTAAAATACTTTATGTTTTCGAGATCTATAAGGCCTTATTAGATACTTTTAGAAAAATGATTGGATTCCCGTATAGATAGAACATACATAACAACCCTATTATTCCGTATATATCTCATACTTTTAACATTAACATAAAAATAATTCTCATTATGCGTTCGTCCAAATGCACTATTGAGAAAACAATTATCAAGGGTATCGCATTGGGAAATGAAAACAGTTGGTTGATTTGGACTTGAAATGATTAAATATAATCAATCTACTCTTTTTTGTATGATCATATTCTATATCTATTGACAAGCCATGACGTGTGTTATGTGTTGTACACAGAAAGCAAAATCCTACTTCCACATTCACGTGAATCCGTCATAGCCCTCGAGAAGGTGGGGCATCAAACTCCCTACCTCTCTCTTTCCAAGTGGGAAGGATAGCCACTTAGTCGCTCTACTTGATACACTTGGCCACTTGGTCGATTCCTCATTAATTTGAAAGTTAGGTGATGCTATGGATAGCTGGAGATGCTCGAGCAGAGAAGTCGCATACGGTGCATATGGGTCTTGACGAAGGCCCTGTATTTAAATACCAATCATTGTATATTTGCATCATGTAAAAGATAATTGAGGTTGACTATCTAAATTCACGACTTGGTCTCCTAGGCCAAGCCTCACGCCTCCCTCGGGTGGTCACTAGCTTGTGTAGAAAATAAGAGAATTCAAGAAAACAACGATTCAAAGATAAATTTCCCAAGAGAAAAATGTTATTCACTGAAAGCCATAATACATTCTATCATTCTACAATACATAAAGCTATTTATATTAAGAAGACAACTAGATTTCCTATTCTATAATTCAAATATCTAATCTAACAGATTGACTGGATCAATTTCTTTGCAATTGGAATAATCGGAATCAAATCATATCTACCACTCTAATCTAATCTTCCGATAGCAAAATCAAATCATACTCAAATCTAATCTTCCGATAATATTAAATAATATTATCAATCTTATCAGCCTCCCTCAAACTGGGATTAGGTGGAAAACCGAGTCCCAGTTTGTATCGTAGCCTGCAATGATCAAAGCGTGGTAAAGCTTTGGTAAATATGTCAGCAAGTTGATGAGTAGCAGGAACATAGCGGACTTCAAGTAACTTGAGAGCGACTCTCTCTCGAACGAAATGAAAATCAATCTCCACATGCTTTGTCCTTGCATGAAGGACTGGATTTGCTGTCAATGAAATGGCTAAGTGATTATCACTATAAAGCAAAGTCGGCACCTTGAGCGGAATACCCAAACCTCTCAATACAAAAGAGACCCATGTAATATCCGCTGTGGCAGAAGCCAAGGCCTTATATTCAGCCTCCGTTGATGATCTTGACACTGTCGCTTGCCTTTTTGCGGACCATGAAATGATATTTGATCCCAAAAAAGTGCAAAACCTGATTGTTGACCTCCGAGTCTCAGAACAGCCAGCCCAATCAGAGTCTGCATACCCATATAAATTTAGTGCGCTTTTAGAGTGAAGATAAAGCCCCAGTTGTTGAGCTCCTTTTACATACCGCAACACCCGTTTTAATAGTTTGAAATCACCATTTGTAGGAGAATGCATTTTCTGACATATATGATTCACTGAATAAGAGATGTCCGGCCTTGTAATTGTGAGATATTGTAATCCACCCACAAGACTTCGAAAAGAGTGAGGATCATGAAAAGGTTCCATGTCTTGTACCGTTGGATGAGTTTTGATAGGCAATGGGGTCTCAATCGGCTTACTATCTTGCATTTCTGCCTTCTGCAACAAATCACCAGCATATTTAGATTGGGTTAAAAATAGATCCGGACCAGTAAACTTGGCTTCAATACCGAGAAAATAGTGAAGTCGTCCAAGATCTTTCATAGAAAAATTTCTGCTTAAAGCTTCTATTAATTCCCGAAGTAGAGATGATGAACTGCCGGTCAAAACAATATCATCAACGTATAATAATAGTACCAGGGTGTGCTGACCCGTGTGAAGAACAAATAACGACGGATCAGTAGAGTTGCAATGAAATCCCCATTCCAACAAAAAATTGCTGAATTTTTCAAACCAAGCTTGTGGAGCTTGTTTTAAGCCGTATAATGCCTTCTTGATTAAACAAACCGAGTTAGGCATTGTAGAACTCACAAAGCCTGGTGGTTGTTCCATAAACACTGTCTCATTTAATGACCCGTGAAAAAACGCGTTCTTCACATCTAGCTGATGGATAAACCATCCTTTAACAATTGCCACGGAGAGAACAATTCTCATGGTTGCCTGTTTAACCACAGGACTGAAAGTTTCGGCAAAATCAACACCTTCCTCTTGATGGTACCCCTTCGCCACTAATCGTGCTTTCGTTTATCAAGGTTTCCTTCTGCATCCAATTTGGCTTTGAACACCCACTTACATCCGACGATATTCATATCTGAAGATCTTGGTACTAGCTCCCATGTTTGATTTAATTTGAGAGCCTCCAATTCATCTATCATAGCTTTCCTCCAACCCGGATGACTTAGTGCTCCTTTAACTGTTTTCGGCTCCTTTGGAATCTCACGGGCTATGGAGAGAACATACTTCGGATTAGGCTTCCTTATTCCCGATTTCAACATTGTTTGCATCGAGTGAGTAGATTGCTGTTGAGTAGATGGAACTGGTAAATCACTTGAGACAGAGACTATTGCTTCTTCATGTGTTTCACAGTCTATATATGGTTCTTGTGAACCCAACTGTGGTTGCTGCACGTTTGTCTCATTAGGTGGCTCATAATTTTGTTGTCCAGAGCTGTTATCATCAAATAGAAATCCGACGCTTGGATGCTGTGATATTTTCCCTTCACTTATTGTTGTTCCAGATTGTCTAGTAAAGAATTTAATCCCCTGTAACCAAGTCTGATACAACTGTGAATGCCCAGGAAAAAAACAGTCCCCAATTTATCGAAAATGGGAATCTCGTCTCATCAAATATCACATGACGACTTATATATACCTTTCCTGTTGGCGGATAAAGACATCGATAACCTTTATGTCTTTGACTATACCCAAGAAAAACACAGGGTAATGAGCGTGGATCAAACTTTGTTGCACCATACGGTCTAAGGTGTGGATAGCACTCACACCCAAAGACTCGAAGAAACCCATAGTTAGGCTTTTTACCAAAGAGCTTACCAAACGGACTACTCATTCCTTACACTGGTGATGGCAGCAGATTGATGAGAAATGTGGCGGTCGAAATGCATCAACCCAATAAATCAACGGTACTCGTGCATGATAGAGCATAGAAAGACCTAACTCAACGATGTGCCGATGCTTCCTTTCGGCATTTCCATTCTGTTCCAGCGTATATGGGCAGGAGACCAGCATTTTAATCCCTTTCTCATTCAAATGATTAATAAACTGGCTGCTATTAAATTCACCTCCGCCATCACATTGGAAAGATTTAATTCGACTTTCAAATTGGTTCTCAACAAGATTTTGGAACATGATAAAGATGGAAAAGAACTCAGACTTTCTCTTCATTGGATACACCCATGAGAATCGTGAAAAACTGTCTATGAAGACTACATAGAATTTAAACTGCTGAAAAGATTCTACTTTGGGGCAGGCCCCCACACATCACAATAGATTTTTTCAAGTGGTTTACTAGCTAGAGACTCTGAGATATTGAAAGGCAACTTGCTACTTTTTCCAACCTGGCAACTTTCACATATTTTCTTTGTCACCTTCGTAGATTTGATCTCGATTGTTGCTCTCCGAAACTTTATTATTTGAAAGTTTGAGTGCCCAAGCCGAAGGTGCCAGACTTCACTACTGGCGATCTGCTGTCTTTGAGAGTACCACACCTGTGTTTGTGCCTGATTTACCTTGTAAAGGCCCCCGCATTTCTTTCCCAGATTGATTACTGAATCCGTTAGATGGTCCTTAATAGATACACCAAGTTTATCAAAGATTAGTGAGCAGGGATAATCGTCAGTTAACTTAGACACCGAAATTAAGTTTTTCTTAATCTCCGGGACCACCAAAACCTCATTTAAAGGAAATGAATGTAGTTCAGTAGATAATGATGTTGAGCCAATATGGGTAATGGGCAAACAAACTCCATTCCCTACCATTACCTTGTCTGAACCATAGTAAGGAGAGAAAGAATTGAGATTACCAACGATGATGTGATATGGTTTGTTGCCCCGTAATCCGGGAACCAATCTCCTCCTTGATCATCCTCCAAGTGAAAAGCAGCTAAAGCATTTGGTATCAGCTCACTTTGATAAGAATTGTCAAAGCGATACCAGCAACGTAGAGCGTCATGTCCTGGCCTCTTGCATATCTGACATTGAAGCTTCGTATTATTCACATAAAATTGTTTGTTCGAAGCAGAATTATCACCCACCGGCAGATACTCCTTTGAATCAGCAACCTTAGTTGGAGTGTTTGTATAAGGTCGAAAGCCTTGATTCTGATAAGGTGAATTTGGTCTGTAATTTCCACCAGATTGATAACCACCAGATGAATCACCAAAAGTTACTCCATAGTTATGAGATCCTGGATAATTTCCGAACCTCCTTCCACGAAAACCATAGCCTCTTCCTCTATTGTTAAACCTGCCATTCTTTCCTTCAAAACCCCTGTTAAAATTTCTTTGGCCAGCAAAAGCAAATGTTGAATTAAATGAACCCAAATCAGCCTCACTATTCAGTTTGGACTAATCAATCTTTTCACCAGTAAGTGCCAAATTAGGGTTTATTTGATTCGACAAATAATTTTGATGTCGCGCTTCATATCTCTCGAGCTGAGCAATAACGTCTTCGTAGCTCGGCTCAGGTTTGAGACAATACATAGTTGTCTTAAACGTCTCATAGTCACTTCCGAGACCCTCTAAAACACCAAAAACCTTTGTGATTTCATCGACCGGTTTTCCGATCGCGTTTAACTGGTCACAAATCAATTTGAACTCACGTAAATACTCGGTTAAGGGCCTATTACGCTTTTGACAAGACTGAAGCTTACCCCTTAATTCAAATTCTTTGGCCACAGATCTCTGAGTAAAACGATTACATAATGTATTCCATACCTCAAAAGCCGATTCAATACCGATTATGAGTCCCAAAGACATCCTCAGACACGGATCCAGTAATCCACGATGACACAAGTTGGTCCGTACGATACCATTGCTGATACTCCGGATTAAGGACATCTTCAGAATTTTCCCCTTCCGTGCGTAAGATTCTCAATGGTGGAGGTTGAATTTGACCATTGATGAAACCCAATAGATCCTGGCTTCTAATGAAGCGAAGAAATTGCGTCTGCCATAGAAGGAAATTTCCTTCAGAAAGTTTGATAGTCACAAAGTTTGAGAGATTTACATGTATTGGGTATGGGTATCTCGATTTTGGGTTTTCGGCCATGATTGTGTAGATGAAGAATAGATGAACTCAAGAAAAAGATGAAGACAAATATAATAAAACTGGCTCTCAGTATAAGGCTTTGATACCATGTAGAAAATAAGAGGATTCAAGAAAACAACGATTCAAAGATAAATTTCCCAAGAGAAAAATGTTATTCACTGAAAGCCATAATACATTCTATCATTCTACAATACATAAAGCTATTTATATTAAGAAGACAACTAGATTTCCTATTCTATAATTCAAATATATAATCTAACAGATTGACTGGATAATATCTAATCTAACAGATTGACTGGATCAATTTCTTTGCAATTGGAATAATCGGAATCAAATCATATCTACCACTCTAATCTAATCTTCCGATAGCAAAATCAAATCATACTCAAATCTAATCTTCCGATAATATTAAATAATATTATCAATCTTATCAGCTTGCCGCTAGAGCTTTGCCTAAACCTGCATTCATCTAAGTCCATTTCCAACGGTGTTAGGTTGTTTTTCATGTTCTGTATACACGCACTCCGTGTGTGCTTTTTTTTTTGCTAGTGACGATGAGAAAAAATAATCTCCGCAAACACAAACGCTAAATGGAAAATTAATATATGAATGGTAATTATAAACACTCCTTCGATATGATCGTTTTCGCTATAAAAGCCCACACAACTACGATTGAACCAGTAATATTTTGATAGAAACCAAATGACAAATCAACATTTCTTATCGTACATCTTAATCTCTTCTTAATCTCATCACAGCGATCCTATATCTATCATTCAAAATAAAGAGTGGATATCGTCCTAAATTTTGAACAATCTTGAACAAATGTACTTTGTGACGTTTGGCCTTTGAAATAATTTGGTGCCCCTTTGATGCCATCAATATTCAATCACATTGATTACTTGAAAGAAATTATGAATAGTGTACAATAAGATAGCTATTTCTTGCCCCATGGACAATTCAAATTAAAATCGCCAGAAACACCGTTAATTAAGAGCCGAATTAGCTGCCATCTTTGTTCTTCAAATCCTTTATTTACCCCTTTAAGAAACGATTTTATTGAGAAAGAAGCAACACTTTGGGAAGCACAAGACAAGGTCCGATGACTTCGTAAGACCCCAAAACACGTGGGGATGGTGGGGGAAGGGAAACCGAAGAAATAGGCTGTCACTTCCGGTCGAATATCATTACTAAGTTCACCACCCCTGCTCTGATTATCATAATTATATGTTACGTTTAGAATTCTCTTCGCAGATACACCAATAAGGAAACATTTATCAAGCTTAAAGGTTTGTAAGGCCTTATTAAATACATTTAACCAGAGATTAATCAAGACGAAATATCAAATACGTTATATATGGTCAAATAGAAATTGTAACTTTAACTCATTGGTAATCTCCAAAATAAGTTTTGATAAATTATTGAAATAGTTGGTACTTTGAAAAATAAATAACGATTGGCAAGTGGACTCAAGTAAGAGCAACTAATTTTCTAGTAACTTTAACACGCAGAAAAATCAGCAAATAAATATTAGTAAATTCTCAAATAAGTGGTGATTTCGAAACAGTTGAATAAACATTGACACCTCAATCAAATATTAATAAAGCTAAGTTAGATGATAACTTAATCAATGAAAAGTTGATAAATCACTTCAATTTATATCAGTAATTTGCTATAAGAGTTAATAGCTTTAATATGATTGTCGTTGGAGCAAATAAATATTTCCAAGTCTCGGAACGATTGCTGATTTTGAAACAATAAAATGAAAGTCAGTGAACGGACTCAAATCAGAATTGGTATTTTTCTACAAAAGTTGGTAACCTTAATATGCCGCTAAGTTACATGACTAAACATTGGTAACATATAATACTTTAAAAATGGTCAAATAAGTAACGACATTTCTACAAAGTGTTGGTATTTTACTAAAACGTTACAGGTTAAATAACTGTTGATACTAATACCATATATTAGAGTGGAGCTGTAACAATCCCGATTCAAGATCTAAGGTTGTCATAGACTGTATATTACAGGGCAGATCTACTTGGAGCTGTAGCAATTGAAGAACCGCAATTAGGAAGTCAAACGTTGCTAACCATTTACACATTCTTTTCACCTACTGAACAGCGTAGAGAATCACAAGTTTATTTGGAAAGCTAAGTTAATCATTTAAATCAAGGTGAGCTTGAGCTTCACAATACTTAATTCAAGCGCCTCGCTAGCCTAATTTGTTAGTTAAGTATTTCTTTATAGATTATTATAGTTGCATTAATGGACTGTAAAATAAATGAAAATGACTTTACTTTTGCCTTCTTATTTTTCTTGAGTTAATCAGGGAAGACTCGAGCTTTACATTGAATTTAGTTTTCAATTTCCGTGTCAAATCAAATCTCATATAAATCTATAGTTCGGTTCAGGGTGGAGAACAAATCTAATGGATCCGGATCTTCACTCTATGTCCGGATTCTATCTAAAAAATTTCAACTTAAAACAGATGCTCGTATTAAGTCATTTTCACTATTTATATCGACACCAAGCGTCATTTAATTTTTGAAACATCACTTTATATCCCAAATATTATTATGCTTTACATTACACTTTCTATAATAATTTATAGTGTAAAGGGACCAACTCTTAATATTTCAAATACCCAACTACACTAGTTAACTTCAATCGTTCTTTCCATTTGGCTTTAGTCATTTGTATTTTTTATTACCTAACTTAGACTTATTATTCTGCGGTTCCTCTTTTTCCCAGAAAATCACCTTAATACTCCCCACGACTCTTAATGTTTTCTTCATACTGAGAGCAATCAAAGGTCTCAATCACCCGTTCTTGAGAATCAAATAGCTCTTTTTACACGCTGTGGTTTAAATGCGGGTTGTTTTGGGATTTGTCGGTGAATGCAGCGTAAAGGATCGGCCACAAACTGGACTCCACCATCTTGATTAGCATTATTTCTAGAAAGAGTGGGCATAACAGAAATGCACGTGCGATGCATGTGTGAAAATATGGTCGTTTAAAAGATTTTACAAAATTTTCCTTTTATGAAATATTAGATTATTTAATTAATGAAAATAAATTTTCGACATAACACAAAGAAATTGATCCTAAATGTGGAAAGAGAAAATTACTTTATGATTCGAACTTTCTTTAGTAAAGTTGTTCGTAAGATAGAATCAATTCAAATGTTAAAATTGAAATGCATGGAAGACATAATAGAATTATCAATTTAGGCATTTACCAATTGATAAAATATTTATGAAATAATTAGTTAAGAATATTTTAGGTAAGAAATAAGTAATTATGATCAAGCAGGACCTCTTCGATATATTTTATACTAAAGATGAAGTTATCAATTTTATTATGACTCTTTAAAAAATATAATGACAATGAATGTTTTCCTTACAAGTCCACGTTGATTACAAAAGAAAGGGTGCGGTTATGTTTTTCTTTCAACTCTTTGTGGCTAAAAAGCAAAAAACTCACCTAATCCTGTTTTATTTTGCCTTTAAAAAGCAAAAACCAACTTTTTTACTTTCTCGCCAAAAAATGAAATGTTTCTTCAAATATTAAAATATGTTAAAAAGTATATTTAGATATACTTGTCAATATTGGACTAATGCAGAAGTTTCAGGTCCCAAGATTGAAAAATTAAAGCGTGCATTGGAAAATTAAAAAAAAAAATCAATCTCCAATTAGTTGAAAAAAAAAAAAAAAACACTATTCGATATCCAATCACATTATTTTTTTGCTGCGAAGAGGAACCTAGTACCCACCTCTTCTCTGTCTTCTAGCCCGTACTTTTTTTGGCCAAGTCACGATGAAAACCATGAAAAATCTGTTAAAATTTACCATTTACTTGATCAATCCAATGTCCTTCTAACGTGGTTAGAACATGGAAAAATCAGTTAAAATTTCAATTTTGTACCTTTTTTTCCCTTTTTTTTTAACATTGTTCTCTAGTCTTCAACCACCTGTCGTTTAATTATACTGAATGTTGTGCCGCATGCGTCCCACGTGACTTGGTAATATTGGGCTTTAAATTTTCCACGGGGAGGACTTGTCCCGGTCTCCGTGCACGTCCAAAGGTCTGATCTTCGGCGACGTTGCTTCGTTTCCCATAAACTCACCTTTGATTTCTAGGTTACTTTCAAGAGAGAGAGAGGGCACGCACCCAAGAAGAGCACACAGACATGGCAGAAGGTGGAAGATATGACATCCCGAATTTCAATCCTGTTTTACATCGAATAAATCGGGCATTTCATCGATGCGCCTATAGGACTGTTCTCAGAGGCGATCACTCTCGACCGTGCTCATCTTTAGAGGAATTTTAAATGAAATAGACTTGAGAATTCGACCAAGAATTGGCTAATCGACCGTGCTCATCTTTAGAGGCCATTACGGCATAGTTAAAAATCGATCAGGGATTAGAAATAGGTCGGTTTGATTGAAATGTGTGGCTAAACATAGGTGACTCCATTAAATTGGAAAATTCTCGTCGGCCAGCACTAAACTGGCTTTTATATCGTTTTGGTACCATGTGTCCCTATTTGAATCCTTGAGATTTTCACGATAATCGAGAGTCACCAACGTGTCAAGTGGGTTCATTGTGGCTCAAAGAAAATCGACTACGGGTCATTTGCACTAAAAATTTCTAAAAGCTACCTAGTAACCTAAGTCATGCTCAAAACACGCCTGAGTGAAATTAACCGTAAATTTGAGTCCGAATTCAAAAATTGAAAGTTCTATCATGTCACAAGTCATTTTAGGAACGTTGACTCAATCTCAGAAGATTTTTCTACAACCCGAGACTTTTTGGGAAAAAGTCGCCCTAGAGCCGTTTTTGTCCATAAAATGTCGGGGATCGTTTTTTATCGCAAAATTTGGAAGCAAGTGGGATCAATTAGTGAGGAAAAATACCAATTGGATTAATGAGGTGTCAGTTGAATTTATTGAGATCGATTGTGTTGAATTGAGCAAGAATAAGTGTCCAATTGAAGAGGAAATCAAGCAAATTCGTATGCCCCCCACCACCATGACTTTTGGACTCTCTCAAGCTTCTAGATGGGGGAAATCAGGTCTGGAAAATGCTGGCGGAAGATAGCAAATGCAAGAGGATAGGGTCAAGGGAATTACTTGTGAGAAAATAAGGCCAAGTGGCCCCCCCAACCCCATCTTGTTCCCCTCTCCTCTAGCTGCCATCGACCAACCCTCCTCCTTCTTCATTGTGCTTTGAAGACTTCCAAATCTGCATAGAGAAGTCGCCGAAGCCATCCCCCGTCACCGGACCGCCTTCGCTTGTCGCACACCATAGCCGGAGTCGCCACCGCTGCTCGCCGTCGCCTCTCCCTGCTCGCGACCGTCTCGCCTGCTCCGCCATCCAGCTTGCTGTCTCAGCCCATGCCAAAGCTGTCCAACTCGTCCCCGTTACCGTGAGCTGCTGCCGGCCACTGTTCAAGCTCTGTGAGTCCCCGCCTAGGCCTGATTGGGTATTCTCAACCTTCCTTAACCTGTTGTCGCCTTAAATCGAGCTTGTTTCCCTTTTTCTCAACCAAGAACATAGCAGAAATCGGTGGGTATTCCAGCACTGTTTTGGCCTGTTTTGAGGTCGTTCCGGATCCCGAAAGCTAGGCTCGTTTTGGAGAGAATTGAGCCCCGTTGCGTCCCTAATGTTTTGAACCGATCGGATCGCAAAACAAGTGAGTTTAACTCACTAATCCTCGCTTAGTAGGTTAATGATGCTTAAGGGTTGTTTAGTTTAGGTTAAGCTGGATTAGGTGGTTAGTTAAATTATATTAGTGAATTTAATTAATTGTCAATTTATGCTAGGTAGATAGTTAGTGTAATTAGTGAGTAAATAAACTCTAATATTTATTTAACGAGACTTGGAAATTTTCCGGGTTCGTTTCGGCGTCCAATTAGGCATTACAAGCCTAAGTTGGATTTATTGGCATTTATTTATTATTTTTCATAATTATTTATTTATTTATTTTCCAGAAATTAGACCGGGATAGCCAAAGACCGGAATTTTGTATTGATTGCAATTGTGCTCTCTATTTATTTAATTGAGTACTTGATTGTGCAAATTGATTGTGATTAGTGTTTGTGGGTATTTAATTCCAAAAGTGGATAATTTTGGTAATTAACAGGAAAATTACCGAGTGTCAATTTACAGCGCCAAAAATATATTTAGAGACTACTGAAAATAGTGAGAGGTTCAAAAGTGAAAACCTTATATTTTGGCTAAGGCCGGCCGTGTACCCACACACGTGTACTTTTATAGGGTATGATAAAAATAGTAAATTGATTGTACGATTGAAATAGTATACTATAATGGCTCAATGGCTTTATATGTCATCTTGGAGAAAGAACGTTATACAATATCGGCTCGGTGAATCTATATGTCATCTTGGAGAAAAGAAAATATGCTATATCGGCTCGGTGACTCTATATATCATCTTAAAGAAAGAACGGTATGCAATACTGGCTTGATGACTTGATATATCATCTTAGAGAATGAACAGTATGCTATTTATTAGCCTTTGGGGTAAGCTACTATCTATATATCACCTATGGTGAGTAGTCTTGGATTTTGATCGGACTCATAGATAGTATGGAATGAGCTGACCAGGAGAAGGTCGTGATGACATGTAATCGACTAGTTCAATTGATCGGATTCGATCTGATTTGATTAGGTGTTATGATTGTCAGTATTTATTGTTTGAACTGACTTGCAGGAAGGAACGGAGGCCAAGGTAAGTCCTTTGACGCCTGGTTGTGTTTAGGCAGCCCTTATGGCGTATTTGCTTCTTAATCGGATATTAAGGGTAGAACTTGCTAAGACATTATTTTACTAGTTATTGTATAACCATTTTCAGGTCCTTAGATGGTGTTGGTAAAGAACTGGAAGCCTCGAAATTTAGAAGGTGAAGCCCGAAGAATCAACGACCGACTAGTTAGTCGTAGGACAATTCTTTTTTGTTGAGAGCTAATCCCTTTTGTAAACATTTGTGTATAGACCTGTGTATTTATAAAAATGTATTTTATGAAAAATTGGTCATACTTTTTTATCCCATTGTTTTATTGTTTGGGGATTATTTATATGCATCTACATTCGTATATTAAATAAATTGGTCGGCGATACGTCCTAGGACGTTACTATTAATCTACCGGTGAGGGATGGGCACGTGCTCAAAAGATCGGGGTGTGACAGAGGAGGCGATATTCGATTCCTTTTTTCCATAACCAGCTAGAAATTGTTGGGGCGAGTGACAAATGTAGAGAGGAGGAACCGGTTTTGGGGAGAGAGGGGTGAACGCCAGATCTTTCTACTATGGGTCCTCTCTATCCCAGGAGTTCACCTCCATCATGCCAACGTTCTTGATTTTTTCCTCGTATCGAGAGCAATTGTAGAGCCAAAAATCACACCTGTTGTTCTGGGATTCATTGGTGGATACAGGGTAGAGGATCGGCCGCAATTTGAACTCCATCGAGGCATCACCGTTTGAACTCCGTCCACTAGGCAGACTGTAAGTATCATCGCCTCACCCTGCTACCGGTGAGGCTCGACTTGGCCTACCAAGCTCGGCCTAGCCAAGGACCAGTGATGCTCTGGTGAGGTCACTAGCTCTCATCTAGCTGGTCGTTGATCATCCCAAGCTCTCATCTAGCTGGTCGTTGATAAGAAGAAGAAGAAGCTCCCAATCTGGCCTTAGACTAATCATCTCCACCTAGGGTGGCGTTTCTTTTGGAAAAGATGCTCCCAATCTGGCCTTAGACTAATCATCTACACAAGACGGAATGAATTAAGCTACTTAGCTTATTTGGTGCTTTTCTAAAAGGGACACATAATTGACATTACAAAAGTGTGCGCATGTATGCAAGCAATATACGTTTAATAGATCTTATAAAATATTACTATTATGAAGTACTAGAATTATTAAATAAAGGACAGAAATTATTGACATGGTATGAAGAAATTGAATACTTTTGTGTCAAAAGATAAAATTATTTTAAGATTTGATTTTTTTTTTTAGTTTGTAAGTAGAAAAGATTCAAATTGAATTACATGAAAGATAAAAATAGAATTATGAATTTAGGTCTTTGTCAATTGATAATCGAGGTTTTTTTAGAAAGAACAAAAGTAATCATGATCAGATAGGACCTCATGATAATGGATATTTTATTTAGAATTGTTACGTGATTAAAGAGGAGATGATGTGGTTATTTTCCTTTAACTCCTAAAAGGAAAAATACTCGGCCCAGCCTATTTATTTTGGCTTAAAAGAGTAAAAATCAACTTTTTCACTTTCTCATCAAATACTAAAGTATTCTTTCAAATATTAAAAAAATGATGTATATATTTACATATCAATATTTGTATAACATGAAAGTTTCAGATGGTAAGATTGATTAAAAAAAAAAATTCAAAGTGCATATCACAAAGTTTGAAAAAAATATTAAAAGATAAAGTCAATCCGAACATATCAATTAGTTAATTTAAAAAAGCACCATTGGATATCTAACAACGTTACTTAACGTGATTCTTTTGTTTAAGAGAAAAACCTACCTTTTCTCCGTCTTCTAACCCTTGTTCAAGCAACTCTTACATTCACCCTTTGACCAAAAGAACTCTGTTGTTTACCCTCTTTTTTTATTTACCCCCTTTAGGAATCGATTTTATTGAGAAAGAAGCAACGCTTTGGGAAGCACACGAGAAGATCCAATGACTTCGTAAGACTCAAAAACACGTGGGGATGGCGGGGAAACCGAAGAAATAGGCTGTCATATCTGGTCGACTATCATTACTAAATTCACCGCCCTTGCTCTGATTATTATCATTATTTGTTACGTCTAGAATTTTCTTCTCAAACACACCGCTGAGGAAACAATTATCAAGCTTAAAGATTTATAAGGCCTTATTGATGTAGCTAGTATAAGCATCTAGAGGGGGTGAATAGGTGTAAAAATAATTTCTTGAGATACCACAGCAATACTAAGCAAACGATAAAAAGGAAGTACTCTTTTGCTTTTCCAAAATGAATTACGATCAAGGTAAAGTAAAGAGTAGGGAAGAGAAGATTAAACACAAGGTTTATAGTGGTTCGGCTTATCCCAAGCCTACGTCCACTCTTCCGCACTGACAGCCTATCGGCTGGATTCCACTATGAATAAAAGAGATGATACAGCATAGTTTTTCCTTGATTCCACAGTGTGGATGTTCTATCACACTTCCTCAAGGTTTCTCACAAGTATAAACTCTCTTTTGCGTACAAGTTTTTCGCTCAAATGAATTGACTAAACAACAAAAGCTTCAGACTTTGGAATTCTTCTATTGCGCACACTCTGAACAGTTTAGAACGTCTTCCTTATATACTCATTTACGCCATCATACCCGTTGGCACTTACCAAAGAAATTCCTCCAATTTACCCGTTGGATGGAATCAATTAGGAAGATCATTCGAGCTATTAAATGAACATGTCGATAGCCCATCAATCTTGTTCGCCCATACAATCAGGATCTCGGTTTCCATAAGTAGAACCTTCCATGAATATTTCGTCAATCATCGAATCCTTGATCATCGAATCAATCTCGATCAATTAAAGGGATTCCGTTATGTCATATCCAGCCAAGAGATCTTCTCCAAATCGATAAGGTCATATCCTTAATATAAAAAAATCCAGTTCTGAATAGCCTTTCTTCAACGAATTAGAACCGTCAACGAGGATAGACTTTGAATCTTGAGTCCGGCCTGGAGGTCTTCGACTTTAAACAACAGAGTCTGCAAACCTTCAGATTTAGATCGATGGAAACGTTTTGTCAACTTCAAAACATTTCAAGAAGATTTCTCCAACACTTATTACATACATTTAACTAAAGATTAGTCGAGATGAAATATTAAATACGTTATACTATGGTCAAATAGAAATGGTAACTTTAAGTCATGGGTAATCTTCAAAATAACTTTTTATAAATTATTGAAATAGTTGGTACTATAAAACAAACAAATAACCGTTGGCAAGTGGATTCAAGTAAGAGTTACTAATCTTCTAGTAACTCTAAACATGCAGAAATATCCGCAAACAAATGTCAGCAAATTATCAAAATAAGTGGTGATTTTGAAAGAATTGAATAAATGTTGATACCTCAATCAAATATTGATAAAGCTAAAACTAGATGATAACTCAAACTGTAAAAAGTTGTTGAATCACTTAAATTAATATTAGTAATTAGCTATAAGAATTGATACTTTAATACAATCGTCATTGTAGCAAAGAAATATTTGCAAGTCTTGGAACAATTGCTAATTTTGAAATAATCAAATAAAAGTTGGTAAACGGTAAAAAAAGTTGGTAGCCTAAAAATGCCGTTAAGTTACATGAGTAAACATTGGTAACACATCATACTTTTGAAAAATTAAATAACTAATGACATATTTACAAAAATGTTGGTATTTTACCGACACGTTACACGTTAAATAACCATGGATACTTTTATAAAACTATTGGTAACATGGTTCAAAATTTAGTTACCAAACAGGTTTCGAATTTTACCATCGCATGTAAAGATTTAGTATCAAGGAACAATATTCCATATTTTCACACACCGAAAGCTAGAAATCTGATGATGTTGACTGGGGTTGGGTGACAGCTTGGCATGAACTTAACTGGCTTTGTGTAGGAGGAGAAGAAGGCACTTTTTCTTTTGCAGGTAAACCACTTGGATTCTGAATTTTATGAAGCCCCCCAGCGATTATTAGCAAGTGCCTCTCTGGGGGATCACGTTCAGTTCTCGCATTTGATGCTTTTTGTCACGGGCTCTATTGCCAGAGACGCAAATCTCAATGAATTAATTAATCGCCTTCCAAAAATATAAGTGATAGTCAAATAACAATTCCGATTCAAGATCGGTTGTCATAGGCTACATATTCCAGAAGTATTTCTTCATATTATGTTTATAATTGCATTAATGAACTGTATAATAAATGAATACATCATTTGTTTCATGAAAAATGAATGATTTGGTAAATATTTTCTTAAAAATAATCTCTCGTATTAATTAAAATAATTAGTCAATAATGAATATTTTCATTGTTGGAAATAATTATATTTAAAAAAATTTATAGATGATAAAAATATTTGTCTTGCATTCATTTTTGCAAGTGATAATTTTTAAGAAAATATTTTTGAAATCATTCATTTTCCACAAAATAAATGCACCCAAAAATGACACATTTATTTATTTTATTTTATGAGTTAATGAGCAAAGGCTCAAGCTTTACATTGAATTAAGTTTTTAATTTCTGTTTCAAATCAAATCTCATATAAATTTGTAGTTCAGTTCGGGGTGGAGAACAAATCTAATGGATGCCGATTTTCCCTCCACCTCGGATTCTTTTCTAAAATGTCGACGCCAAGCATAACTTATTTTTTAAACATCACTTTATATCCTGAATATCAGTAGGCTTTACACTACACTTTACATAGTAATTTATAGTGTAATGTGACCATTTCCTAACATTTAGATACCCAACTACACAAATTAATAGGGAAAAGTGCCAAAAAAGTCATAAACCTTTTTTTGGTGCCGATTTAATCCTAAACATTTTTACGTTGTGCCAATTCAGTCCTTTCCGGCCAATTTTGGCCGAATTTTTATCGACGGAAGCCGTGACCCCGACGATCGGCGCTGCGTGTATAATTTTTAATAATATTTTAATATATTATATTTTTATTTTTATTCTTTTATTCTTTTTATTTTTTTATTTTTATTTTTTTCCTTCTCATCTTCTTCCTCCAGCCGATCGCCGGAGCTCGGCGACCGGCCAAAGCGACGGCCGGCGAGGTCGACCTCGCCGGCCACCTCGCCGGTGCCCGCGAGGCGGCCTCGCGCCGAGCGGGTGAGGCTCGCCCTCGCCGGATCTAGCGAGGTCGAGCCTCGCTCACCCGCCCGGCGCGAGGCCGCCCTCACGGCCCGGGTGGCGAGGCTCGCCCTCGCCGGATCGGCGAGGGTCGAGCCTTGCCTATGGCCGGCGAGGGTGAGCCCCGCCAGCTCGGCGTGAGGCCGGCTAGACTCCTCCCCGCTCCGTTCTCCGATACCAATCTCGCCTTAGAAATTTCCTCCCTCCTCCGCTCGTCGTCGTCGTCGTCTCTAGGGTTTACGGGAGCTCGGGGTGTCTTCGGTCGCGTGGCTCCGGCGGCGGCTATTCGTCGGGGGTGGGGGTTTTGTGATTCCCGGGTTCTCCGAGGCGGCGGCCTCGCGCCGAGCCGCGGGGCTCACCCTCACCGGCCATGGGCGAGGCTCGACCCTCGCCAAATTCGGCGAGGCCTCGCGGCTCGGGTGGCGAGCCGGATGGGCGAGGTCGAGCCTCGCCCGCCATGGGCGAGGCTCGATCCTCGCTAGATCCGGCGAGGCGAGCCTCGCGGCCACTAGCGTGGTGGCCGACGAGGTCGACCTCGCCGGCCGTCGCCTCCGGTCGGTCGCCCAGCTCCGGCGACCGGCTAGAGGAAGAAGATGAAAAGAAAAAAATAAAAAGAATAAAAATAAAAATAAAAAGAGAAACAATAAAATAAAAAATATTTAAAAATATTAAAATATTATTAAAAATTGTACACATCGCCGATCCGTCGATCGTCATCGTTAGTCGGTCGGCGTCCGTCAAGAATATCCAGCCAAAATTGGCCGGAAATGACTGAATTAGCACAACGTAAAAGATTTATGACTAAATCGGCACCAAAAAAAGGTTTATGACTAAATCAGCACAAAGCCAAAAGGTTTAGGAATTTTTTGGCACTTTTCCCCAAATTAATATCAATCGTTCTTTCCATCCCAGAGGTTAGTGGAGCTCTGACTTGAGTCGTTTGCATATATTATTATCTTAGACTTATTATTTGGCGGGTCCTCATTTTCGCAGAAAATCACCTTTATTCTCCCCTCGGCTATTGATGTTTTTTCCTCGTATTGAGAGCAACCATAGGGCAAAAAATGAGCCATCCTTCATAATCAATTAGCTCCTTTTACATGCCGTGTTTTTTTTTCTTCAGTTGGTAAAAGATCTTTTCATTTCAACAAGGAAACGTAGATGGATACATCAGATGTGCTTCCAAACATATCAAGTCCGAAAGAGGGGGCGGGGAGAAATGAGACCCGATTTAAAGGAAGGGTGTCGCAGAGTTGGGCTTTAACACCTAATCCGTGGCATTGAGTTCTAGGAGAAAGAGCAATAGACTAAGCGAAGGTTGAGCGAAAAAGTCAATGAACTGCTGCACTCTTGGACCAGTTGTCTTCCCTCCCACGTGGGTTGCTCAACACCAAGTACCCTCTGAACTAAACTAAAGATGGGTTGTCAGATTCAACCACCCACTTTTGATAAAGTTGACACAAAGGACGAGAAAATATTGGGTGGTCCGAGATCACCACGTCAGTGTGGTCCTGATGTGGTGGTTCCGGACTACTCACATGATGCCACGTGTATGGAGAGCAGACAAAAGAGAGAAAAATGAGAGAGAGCGTCAGAGAAGTGGGCCCAGTTTAACACTTTCAGCAACTCAACAAATGGCTCATTCAAAGGATACTTAGGGACTTACATAAGACATTGTGTTCAAGAATATGTGGATGCGGTGAACTGTTTTCATAGAAAGAATTAAGTAAAGCAAATGTTGTAGAGATTGAGCACCATTAGGGATACGTGAAAAGACGATCTACATATGATGATCATCCAAAACCTTGAACTTAAAGAATATTTTAGATTTCAACTGAAATGATTAAAAAATAGGAAAAAAAAACCTATTTCTCTTCTTTGGTAGTGTTTTCCAATAAAATAAAGAAAAATTGTATCCTTAATTAGGCCAATTCAATTTAAAGAAAAATATTACTCAATGTGAAGAGTATTCACGGTGGGATTTGGAAAATGATATTATTATCGGAGACCGGTTCCATGGATCCACTCGGGAAGCTGGAGTGGACAGGCGTCCGATTTTCGGGTGGATCCATGCAACTAACGGGTGGTTCTCATTTCCAAATTTTCGGAGCCAATTCTTAACAGGCGCTTCGATTCTAGGCTGGGAAACCACCCACTCGAGACTATGCACACCCTTATTCACAAGTCGAAAATCCTGGACATAAAATGTGAGGGGAACGGAGGGTTGTGGGCAATGTGAGTTGGGGCCTTTTCTTGGTCACTCTCTTCTCTAAAAACTCTTGAGCTTCAAAGTCAACATGGAAGAATAGAAGTGAGAGCAAACCAACCGCTAAAACTCGAGGCAAACTTAAAAGAAATAAGAGAGACTTGTGGCCGTGAGTTTCAATGGGGGTTCTTGAGAGTGGTTGGCCATTCTTCTCAAAATCCTCTAGAGCTTTGAGGTGGAATTAGAAAGCAAAAAAGAGGAAATTGTGCACAAAAAATTGGGTAACTCTAGTGGGGCAAGAGAGGGGTTGCGAACATGAGTTTGAACACCCCTTTTGGTCATTCTAATCTCCCTCTCCTCGGTAACAACACACTATCTTAGTTCATTTGCCTTCTCGTTAGGGTCCCGCTCAAAGTAGGAAAGTCTTCTTTCATGTTTGACTTGCATGAAAAATCCCTTGCTAAAACTCCGAGAGTTCAAAGTCGAGCCACGATTTGCTCGTCTCACCCTAATGGGCATCATGAGCCCAAGGCCTTGATCTCTAGGTTTGCCGGAAGCTACGGCAATTCTGTATTGTGCTATTTTAATGTTTTGGTTAGTTTTGCTCTTGCATGTCTAGAATGTTCTTGAGTAGTTCTGCTCTTGCATATCTAGCATGTTCTTGAGTAAATTATATCTTGTCCCCGATTTATCTTTTTTCAGCCTTTGGAGGAACCGCCTCAGTCGAAGGCGACCGTAAACCCCCAGGTGCTATGTAAGTGAGGACACACCAACCCCCTCCCCTCCCGGCAAGCACACTTAGAAGCCAAGCCAACTACGCTAGAGCTTTTGCTTCGCAAAGGTTTCAGACCCTCACCTCTTTTGCAAAGGTTCACCGAAGCCTACCCAACGGAGCTACCACGGCCGGTGGTAGATTTATCTTGGTTTCTACGTGCAAATAAAAGTTCTCAACCTATTGCAATTGTGCCAATTCAATCATAAACTTATTTTTTAACCAATTGAGTCCTAAACATTTTAGAATTATTCTAATCCATCTCCAAAATTGGCCGGCCGGTGCCAGCGAGCTTTTTTTTAATAATATTTTATTTTTGAAATAATTTAATAATTTTATCCATTTTTTTCTTTTTTTTTTTTCTTCTCCCTCTCCCAACTCCCTCCTCCTCCCTCCTTCTTCCTTTGGCTCTAGCGACCGGCCAAAGGGCGGGGTCGGCCGCCAACCGAGGCGGTCGGGCTGGCTCGCCTCTGTCGCTAGGTGAGGGGCGGAGCTCCTCCAAGCCACCTTGGCGGGGTGGGAGCCCTTCTTGCCATTTGGGGTGAGGGGGCTTGTCGTCGTGTCTAGAGAGCCCTCGCCGGATCTAGCGAGGGCTCACCTCGCGGTTGCGTGGCGAAACCCTACTGAATCTAGCGAGGCGATTTGGCGGGGTGAGCCCTCGCCGAATCTGGCGAGGGCTCGACTTGCAATCACTAGGTGAGGTGAGCCGTTGCTAGATCTGGCGGGAGCTTCACCATCACATCCCGGTGAGGCCTCCTCGTCAAATATAGCGAGGGCTCGCCTCGCTCGCCGATCACAGGCGCAGCCCACCGGATCACTTCGGTCCAGGTGATCGGCTAGCTTGGCTGATCGCGAGCCAAAGGAAGGAGGAGGGAAGAGGAGAAAGAGGAGAAAGGGAAAAAAAAAAAGAGGAAAAAGGAAAAAAAGATTAAAATAATTAATAAAATATTTCAAAAAATATTATTAAAAAAAGCTTGCTGAAAGCGTCGGCTAGCTACCATGTCGCTGTTGGCCGCCAATTTTAGCTGGATGGACTGATCGGGAATAATTGTAAAAAGTTTAGAACTCAATTGATAAAAAAAAAAAAGTTTAGAATCGAATTGGCACAATTGCAATATGTTTATGACCTTTTTGGTAATTTTCTCCTGCAAATATGTTAGTGCATGTCAGTGTTCAAGTCTTTTATAGTGTAGTATTTCGTCAGATCAAACCATAGGAAAAATTCGGGATATTTTCATTGCTGTTCGAACTGCTTGATCCAAAAACAAGCATCGAGCACGCTGCCTAGTACCTTTAATGCATCAGACAACAGACTCGATCCCTAACGGGGTCGGACGCTCCTTTTCTCACTTGGAGCGTTTTCCAGTTTCGATTGGGTGGAACTCAAGCTCATTTGGCTTTTGTAACGGTTCCGCAATCCTCAAGCCCTCCTTTTATCCTAGTAATGGAGTTGGAATTGTATATTTAAATGTTATTATGCCTTGATTAGTGTAACCATGGTCTATTTGTGGTTTATCGTATTGTTTATCACGATCTTAGATTTAAAATTAGTTGCCATTAGTGTAGATGAGAAAGTGGCATGACAAGTACGTAAATAAAAAAGTATAAAGAAAAAACATAGCATTTTTGGAGATGTTGTGGTAGTTTAGTGTTAAATTATATATTTTGTAATGTATCGGGTCTATGTTTAATTTCATATTGTGATAAAATAATTGGTGTTGCATCTATCATTTTTGGTGTCATATAGATATTAGGTCATGTTATTTTGAATGAAAAATAAAAGAGGAAAATTGATAATAATAAAAAAAAATTGCGTTGTTTCATTTGAATAAGATTTCATCTAGGGATTTGCTTAATTCATTGATAAGAATTTTGTTGATAATGCTTACCTCATCACTTCGTCTTATCTAGTTCATGGTCGTTTCGTGCTATTTACTTTAAGATATATAGGCATAATTAGTTAAGGGTACCGCTCATGAGAGCCCTGTCCCAGAGTGTGACAACAATGTCATGTATATTCTTTACTTGATACAAAATTAGATTTACTTTTCTCGAACTTTACATTCCGTCTTCCTTATTTAAACACTCATCTGGATTTGGCATGTTGTTTATTCTATATGTTTGATCGATACCGTTTGCAAGCATACAACATCAATTAGTGAAAAGTACCTAGGAGTTTAAAATTTAGCAAGACAACTTGAATCACATTTTTGACAAATAAAGCAAGTTTAAGTACCAAAAGGGTGCTAGTGAGACGATTAGCATAACCAACTCCATTCCTAGAATAGTTGGATTGTGGAAAGAAAATATTTTCTCATTTCACTTAACCCATGTCGACCTAAATTAGGTTGGTGGTGGCTCCAAAATTTAAGAACATTGAGATCATAATAATCAAGTCAACCAAGTGTCATGGGTTGATGCGGTTTGGAGAACCCGCCAACGACTATTATCATAACCTCATAAAGGCTCTAGTCACTCTCACTTGGCAAACCATCGCCCTAATGGATGCCCTATCCCCCTGCATCTTGCGTTGGTAGGGTTGCAGCACTCTACCACAAGCCTATCATTTGCACTTTTTTTTTTTCTTTTCTTTTTTTGGTGATCAAGTAGGTTGAGATTAGGGGTGAGCATATTGGACCCATTGTACTAGGAACCACTCGACTAGATTGGCCAATTTGGTCCGATTCTTGAGAGCATTAGTTTGGTTATTGATTCCATAAAAATGGAAACGGCAATTTTTAGTCCAATTGCCAATTTTGGAGGGGCACTAGGCGGACTAGTCCAAATCAGCTTTTTTAAAAATATTTTTAAATTTCTTAAAAATAACAATAAACCCTAAAATAGTAATAAATCCTATTATTTTTTAATTTTTTTAATTTTTATTTTTGCTAAGTGGCTTGTTTCATTGATCAAACTGAATCGGTTGGTCAAATATTTTCAATGGGCCGAGACTATGCAGTCCACCCTGGTCCCCAAAAAATAGCAACCAATCCTCTCGGTCCGATGGAATCGGACTAGACCAAGAGCCGATCACCCCTATCACGAGATTTACTTGACCAATTCACTCTCATTCAAGTTGACGTTTTAGGTTGAGTAAACATCTAGCTTTCATTTGATGATAGACTATGAATTTCACCCCAAATAAGAATAAAGTAAATGAGGAAAAAGAAATTAATGATAAAAATACTAGATGTGAAGAAATTGTATCATAAAGAAAGAAAATTTTAAAATTTGATATTCTTTATGGAAATTGTTGTAGGATAGAATGTAACCAAATTTGGGCATTGATATGTGATGGATAAAACATTAGTGGTTTTACACCTGTGTTCATGGGCATAGTATTTGCATAAGTAATTAAGAAAATTTAGGAGGAAAATGACCACCAATATTCCTTAAAAGCAAGATATTCTCTTTACATTATATAGTGATAAAGATCTATCTTTTAATCAACATAACAATACGATGTCAAGAAACCTTTAGAATCGGCTATACTTGTAACATTGATCCAAGAAATTGATTGACAAACTCGAATCATGTATTAAATATAAATAATATGGGCAGAAAAAAATTTACTTGTAATCTATGATACCACTTAGAGTATGTTTTTTTGTACATAAAATGAATAATTTGAATTCTAAACCATTTTTCTAAGGGTTAATATCCTGAAAATCTCTTAAACCGATACATCTATGATAAATTTAAAAACACCAAACTGATATACCTTTGACAAATTTACCTAAAACTAATACACTTGTGATAAATTTACCATATCTGTTAGTTTCTTTAAATTTACAATTAAATTATTTAGTTGAATGACATGTGGTTGGTGAACCGGTTTAATTTTACTCTCCGTTTATTCTGATTATACATTTTTTGTGATATTTTGTGATATTAATCCAATTTAACGAATGGTATATTTGTTACAAATGTACCAGTTTTGGGTTTTTGGTGGTCATATAAATTAGTTTTGGTAAATTTGTCACAAGTCTACTAATTTTGGGGTTTTTTTTTTTATAGTCAATTGGGTAAACTTGTCACATATGTGTACCAATTTGAGATTTTTCATGTTTTAAAAAATAAATTATGCTAAATTTGTCACACGTGTACTTGGTTCGGGGTTTTTTTAGGTATTAACCATTTTTTCCTAAAATGATTTATTATATTGCTTACAAAAATGATTGAACAAATAATATTTTCATTCTTTATGAAAATATTTAGATATTACTTGTTATTGATAATAAAAATATTTTTCATAGAGAATTATTTCAAGAGATACAATTCATCATTTTTAAGAAAATATTTTTAAAGCATTCATAACAAACCTTTTAATATGAGAGTTTTCTCAACCATTCCAAGCACCTCGATGTTCAACTTTTCTAAATACCTAACAATATTTCCTCACATCTCATTACATCTCAAATTCTTAAGCCGTAATATCTCAGAGCAATGATATTTTAATGATAAAAACATATTCCCTAAAGCTCTATCTATTTCGCAGAAATTTTTTTCCTAGAAAACATTTTCTAGATTTGAATTGCTTAGGAAAATAATTCAACGAAAAATATTTTCTTAATCAATGGAAAATCTATGCTTAAATTAAAAAATATATATGATTTTCTCCTTAAAATATTTGAAATTATTTTCCAAAGTATGATTGGATATTGACACTTAGATTAGAAACTCTATGTTTGAGTACAAGAACTCCAATGCTTGTTTACGGGCCCTTGGCAAAAGAGACCGGGTCTATAGGTTGGGATTGGATCCGCTAAGGTCCATTAGGATAAGCCCATGTCCAAAGAGATCGGGCTTGAAACCCAATTGCCCAAGCTCAAGTCTACAAAGTTGGGCTCGGATACCAAAGCTTATGGTAGGGCTTAGGACTTTCAATATTGTTGTTTGACTCCTCGACACCCCAATCTAGGTCCACAAAGTCGAGCCCGAGACCCCAATGCTCATACCTAGGTCTCTAATGCTCACGCTCGAGTTTGTTGAGGTTGGCCCCAAAGTCTGCAATGCTTGAACTTGAGACCCCACATTTGGGACGGGGTCCATCAAAGGCCGGGACCGTGACCATATTGCCAACACTTAGGTCCCCAACCTCTAGGCCCATGTCCATAAAAGCTGAGTTCGGCTCCACGATGCCCAAGTCGGGGTCCATCAAGGCGACCTAGAACCTTGGTACTCATAACTCGATTTTACGATCGTTTATATGCAATTTACTAGCATTCAAATAATGTTTGTCTGTTTAGGAAAGTCAAATTTGATTTTTATTATCAAGATGAAAAATATTTTTTAGCTCATTTTCAAGTTTCAACCAAACATCGTTTTCTAAAAACATATTTTAGAAATAACTTATTTTTTGCAAAACAAATAGAGCCTAGACTTATATGTCACGGCCCAAAAGAACGACGATCCAAGAGGTTCCTATGGGACGGCTGTGACACAACTATGGATCAAGCAACCTCGGCTTGTATCCCCAATTGCTAGGTTTTCTCGAGTCTTCTAGAATACTCCCGGGGATGAGCGATACTATAAATGTATTCGTATGTAATAAATGCGAATAGTTGGTAGTTGGAGAGATGTAATGTCCACCGTTAGATCGAAAAAGATCTACGGATGGCTTGTTTGCCTTGTCTTTGTATAAATAGAGGTCTCCTCCCCCTCATTGTATCATCTCATTCACAATTAAAATACAAAACCGGAGCTTCTCTTCTAGAGTTTCTCTCTTTAAGATCCTTGTGAGTCGAGTGTAAGAAAGGCTGCTTGAGGGTAAAATCTAAGGCTACACAAGTCAGCCTACGGGTGATCGAGAGTGATTGATCGGCTCGTGACAAGAGGTATCAAAGCTAAGTTTGTTCCAAGCGCAAACATAATGGCTGATCCACGATCTGATGAAGCGCTTGCCATGGGTGGTGACTGCGTTGATCATGGGAGGAACATCGAGAAGGGTGCTGCCAAGGGCAAGAAGAACCGTGGTAGTTCGAGTTAGAGGATCTTGCACAAAGGATGACAAAGATAGAGTTGTTCGTCACCGATATCCAAGGATCGGTCGATGACCGACCTAGATCGTAGACATAGTAGCGCCGGAAGGAGGAGCTTGTTGCGGAGGTACAAGAGCTCAAGACCGGTATGGGAGAGCTCCGGCACAAGTTGTTGGGGACCCTATGGGAAGAACTTGCACAACAGTACAAACCCTTGGAGGCCATGATGGCGGCCATGTGCGTGGAGATAGCAAAGCTCAAGAGTAAGCTCGCTAAACCGGAAGTTGCACGCATTAATGAGGTGATCACTGTGCAAGGTCCACGGGTGGACACGCCGAACCCAAAGGAATTCCGAGGCTCGCGGGTGGCCAACGACGGCTATGACCATGGCCGAATCACTCGTGGAGTACAAGGCACCTTTCACATCCTAATCAAACTCTCGTCCAAGGGACAAAGCCATTGGTGGGGGAGATCATGGGAGATACAACCGCCCGACTGAAAGTAAACCACCGGCTAATCCTCACAAAACTCATGTGGAGTCGAGTGGAGGAGGACAAAGGAAGGTATGCTCGTATAAATGTTTCTTTTGTGAGGTCTGCACATGGCACGAGATTGGCCGGAGCAAGGCTAGGCTGGTCGCCCTATGTAAGGAATATGAGCCTAAGGAGGAATCACGGTTAGGTTCGTTGCGACTCCTTAGCACCATCAAGTCCAAGAAGGCGAAGGAGCCTAAAGCCTTGATATTCGTGGATCTGAAGATTGAAGAGTCCACAATGAGTGCGCTCGTGGACATGGGAACATCCGACATCTTCATTTTAGAGGAAGCCACGAAGAAATTAAACTTATGGGTTGAGAAGGGAGCTGGGTGGCTCAAAACGGTGAACTCCAAGGAAATCTCTGCAATCGGTGTCGCGAGGGACATAGAGCTACAACTAGGGCCATGGAAAAGCAAGGAGACTCTAGGGGTAATTCCCCTTGACGATTACAATATTGTTATTAGAATAAAATTTCTAGATAGAATCCATACGGTTGTAGTTCCATTTGCTAAGTGTATATGCGTGTTGGACAAGCATTGTCAATGTGTGATCTCGGTCCATCGTGAGTCGAACCGTGATTGGAAGATGATCTCAACTATACAACTCACCAAAGAAGCAAGGAAGGGTGAAGTGACCTTCCTAACGGCCTTGAAGGTTGAGGATGACAAGGGCGAAGGGGAAGGAAGTCCCGACGGAGATAGCCCAAGTCCTTGGCTCGTTCAAAGACGTGATGCCTTCAGAGTTGCTAAAGAAGCTACCACCTAAGAGGGAGGTGGATCATCAGATCGAGTTAGTGCCCTACACTCGACCGCCTACCATGGCGCCTTATCGCATGGCACCCTCACGAATTGGAAGAATTGAGGGAGCAACTTAAGAGTTGCTCGATGCGGGTTATATTCGACCATCTAAGGCTCCGTTCGGCATCGATCCTATTCCGGAAGAAGCACGATGGGTCACTCCCGGATGTGCATTGACTACCGAGCATTGAACAAGCCGACTATGAAGAACAAGTACTCGATCCTACTCATCGTGAATCTCTTCGATCAACTTGGTGGAGTTCGGTGGTTTACCAAGCTGGATCTCCGATTGAGCTACTATCAAGTTCGGATGGTTAAAGGGATGAGCCAAGACCGCATGCATAACGCAGATGGATCTTACGAGTTCCTCGTGATGCCGTTCAGCCTAACCAACGCTCCGGCTACATTTTGTACACTCATGAACAAGGTATTCCACCCTTTCCTAGATCGGTTCGTAGTGGTTTACCTAGATGATATTGTAGTCTATAGTCGGATGCTCAAGGAGCATGTCGAGCATCTAAGGCAAGTCTTCCGAGTCTTGCGCGAGAACAAGCTGTATGTCAAACGCGAGAATTATGCATTTGCCCAAGAAGAAGTTCCGCTCTTGAGGCACATCGTCGGGGATGGGCGTGTGCGAATGGACAAGGAGAAGATTTAATTGATCGTCGAATGGGAGCTACCGGCGAAGGTGATAGGGTTGAGGTTGTTCTTGTGTCTCACCAATTACTACCGATGATTCATTCAAAGCTACTTGAGCATCACCGTGTCACTCATGGACCTACTAAAAAAGGAGAAGCCGTGGGAGTGGACGGATTGATGCCAAAGAGCATTCAATCGATTGAAGAAGGGCATGACCGAGGAGCCGGTGTTAGCGTTACCTGACCACACCAAACCCTATGAGGTAGAGACTGACGCATTGGATTATGCTATCGATGGTGTGCTTATGTAGGATGGCCATCCGATGGCGTACAAGTCTCGGAAGTTGAATGATACCAAGCGTCGATATATCGTTCAAGAGAAGGAGATGACGTGTGATCCACTACCTTCGGACGTGGAGGCATTATCTCTCGGTGGTCGAAGTTCGTTGTAAGAATGGATAATGTGGCCATGAGCTATTTCCAGACGCAAAAGAAGCTAAGTCCGAAGCAAGCTCGATGGCAAGATTTCTTAGCGAAGTTCGACTATGCATTGGAGTACAAGTCGGGGAAGGCCAACTTCGTGGCGGATGCATTGAGTCGAAAGATGGAACTGATGAGCAGCACGGTGAGTCAACCGATCTATCCTCGGGTCGATCGCATCAAAGAGGGATTGAAGCATGACTCAAGAGCTCAAGCGCTTGTCAGGTATGCGAGAGAAGGCAAGACTCGACATTTTTGGTGAGAGGACGAGCTCCTCTATACCAAAGGAAGGTGACTATACGTGTCCTTCCATGGGAAGGCGAGGAATGAGATTTTGTGTGAGTGCCACGACTCAAAGTGGGTGGGTCATCTTGGGATCCACCGCACTTTGGCCTCGATGAAGATCGGTCTTCGCGGCCTCAAATGCGGGATGACGTGGAGGCTTATGTGAAGACTTGTCTGGGTGTGCCAATAAGACAAGCTAGAGCAACGTTCGTTGTCGGGCCTATAAGAGCTGCTTCTCGTTCAAACTCGTCCATGGGAAAGTGTTTCCATGGGCTTTATCGTCAACACGTCAAGTTTGAAGGGTGTTCGACTCTCATGGTCATGGTGGATAGGTTTTCCAAGTATGCGACTTTCATGCTTGCGATGGAGGATTGTCCGACCGAGGAGGTGGCCAAGCTGTTCATGAAGCACGTAGTCAAGTACTGGGGAGTGCCACAAACGACCGTGAGCGATCGTGATCCTCGTTTCATGGGGTGCTTTCCGTCCAAGTTGTTCAAGCTGCCGGGGTCGGAGCTAAATATGTTCACGAGTTTGCATCCCCAAACCGATGGTCGACGAAGCGGGTTAATGCACTCTTGGAGATTTATCTTCGACACCATGTGAGTACAACGCAAGTAAATTAGGCGAAGTTGATTCTCTTACAATCTGCAGTGGAGTGAGTCAATCGGCCAGAGCCCGTTCGAGATCATGACCGGACAGCAACAAAATATCCCGAGTGCGATTGCATCGGGTTATCAGGGGAGTAATCCGCCCACATACAAGTTTGCTAAGGATTGGCAAGAGCAAGCCGACTTGGCAAGGGTGTATCATTTACAAAAATCAATAGCTATGATGGACCTGAGCCAATAGATTTGAGGTCGGGCGAAAGCTTCCTCGACCACTGCTCTTTCGACTTTACATTGATAAGAATGCCTCGTACCTTTAAGAAATATAAAGTTTTTGTCATTATGGCGTTGTATTTTCTAGCAAATGTGAACATAAGAGTTACTAAATTCCTTGGCAATGCTTGATTCAGATAAGGCGTGAGAAACAGGAGACGAGGGTTTCGAGCCTCAGCTCCGCCAGCTCGCCTTATGGAGTGAAGTGTGAGAGGTGGTGTCGCTTCAATCTCACCTTCGGGTGTCGAGTTTGAATCATCCTTGCATTGCCGCTAGCATAAGATGGTTTCTTTGAAATCTCCTCACCATCGTACAAAAGATGGCATCATTGGCTAGGTGCTCTCCTCACATACTCGAGCATCGTTTGATTTTTTCTTCAACTAAATCTTATTGCATGATCTTGCCCTTTTTTTTATAGCCGGTGAAACTCTTCGCTAGTCGACGAGCACATGCGACTTTTTGCGGCAGTGGTGAGGCAATTTTTCTTATGTCTCTTTTTTCTTCTCCTTCTATTTTCTTATCTGTTTATTTTTTTTCCTCCCTTTTTCTTCATTTTCGATCTTCTACTCCAATCTACGCTGGACTAGACCCCACATTACGAGAGAACCACTACTCACCGTCGCTAGCCTTCACCTTTGTGCATCAATCCACCGGCCATGATCTCCTCCGGCGGCGACGTTAACTCCTCACCCATTTGAGTCGTCCGCTATGTCCGTGGAAGTCGTGAGTACCTCCCGCGATTCATTTCGACATAGGTTGAGAGCCTTGCACAGCCCTAGATCCGTGATTGCGGAGGCCGGCCGTAGTGTCGGGGCTCGACTTAGTCGATCCGATTAATTTTTGGAGCAACAGATAGAGACTCGCGGCCCTACTCAGTCCGATGGAGGTTGGTGCACCTTGCTTGACCTCACACATCTGTTGCCGCGCGATGCTAGTGACCTCCATAGTTGCAGTGGGGGAGACTGGGCTCCATTGTCGATAGTGGCAGTTCGTCACTACTAGGAAACTAGATTTACAATCAGAAGATTTGGGAGACAAAAGCCCCGCCATTGCAACGGAAGAATCGTATGATATTCAATTGAATTTCATAATTTTTCGTTCTAATCATCTGAGGGTCATATAACTTTTCAATTGATTATTTGAATGCTATAACTTTTTTTAAAACGTTAACAGTAAGTGCCATGTCATGTTGAATTTTCAGTACTTAGTGTATGTTTTTAAAAGTTACCAGAGTTAAGTGATCAATTGAAAGTTATAATGCTCAAATAAATTTTTATTTAGAAGTAATTGGCACTCAAGTTGTTGAAAAAAAGTTGCAGCAATAAAGTGAATGTCGTCGAAATTTGTAATATTTGTGATACCCTTATTCCCAATAGAATGACTTATGACCTCGATGATGATAAACAAACATTAATCAATCAGTAGTGCTACAAAAGAATCTATATTAAAAAGGAGAGTTGATGAATTTGTTAAATCATGCCTTGAAGCTTGTTTGAGCCCATATAACCCATGCCGAAGTAACCCAACATGATCGGGACGAGATAAATCATGAAAGCTAGGTGATTGTTCCATGTAAATGTGAACATCGTGATCATTGTGTAGGGAGGCATTATTGGTACTTAATTGGCCAATTTCCAGTTTTGAATGGTAGCAATGGATAGAACAGTGGCTTGGTTGACCACTAGACTGAAAGTTTATAGAAAATCAACGCCCTCATCCTGATAAAATCCTTTTGCAGCCGTTCGCTTTGCCTTTCGTTCTCCGTTCCTTGCCTTCTTGCTGAATTCGGAGGGTCGCCGTTGCTGTATGGTGTCCCACCGGGTGCTGGTTGTTTGTTTCCTTATTTCTTCTTGTCCTCTTTTACATCGGATCCCCTTCACTCTTCGTGTTAGAGTGTAGGTTATGGTTCCGATCTTTTGTAATTGGCCTTTCTCTTCTATCTAATTACCTTTTACCAAAAAAAAAAAAAAAAATCCTTTTGCAACAAGTAAGCTTTGCTTTGTACATCCATTTACTTCCCACAATATTCATTGAGGAGATAATGAGGAACAAGTTCCTATACTTTGTTGATTGCAAAAGCTTCCAACTCTCAAGTATGATGGCTGTCCAACAATGGTGTTTTAAGGCAAATGGACTGTTTCTGGCACGAGAGGGATAGGTGATATTGCTAGGACGGTATACTTTTTGGATTTGGCTTTGAGATTTTACTTTTTGAATGGGTAATCATGGGATACACCAAGGATTTGGAAGCTTCAAATTGACATTGAGCTAAAATTCACTCTCCGCTAGCTGCGGCACTTGATTAGTGAGAATAATTTATGAAGCATTTGGGTCCGGTTCTATCTCAGTAAATAGATATTTACACTTGCATGCATAGTCAAAATTTGTTGGTGAACAACAATTATGAACAATTTCTAGATTAAATTGGAGCATAGTCTAATGATCATGGTGGCTTTTGTTTTGATGAACTTATTAGTCACAATAATTTGAGAAGTGGAGTTTTAGGAAAATAATGCTCGTTAAAGACATGTTAAGGTATATACCAATAGATTGATGAAGACAACGATATTTTTCATGCTTTTCACTATATTTTAAAAATACACACGAGAAAGAGCAATTGTCAAATTTGTTCATCTTATAGTTGAGTAAATATTGATAACAATGAGAGCCAAACATTTAAGAGTAATTAATAATTTTGTATAAGACTGAGTATGGGCCTCGATTGCCTAAAGCAATGGAAGAAAGCCCATTTGTCCAATCATTTGTTGTTGTAAACATCGCCACCATATCGTTGACTAACATATATACCTCAAATGATGTAGCAAACCCGATTTAAAAAAATTATCGATGCTTTCTCTCACTAACACCATTTTGCTCTAGTGTACCTAGACAAGAGAGTTGACATTGCATGTCACATTCACGAAGGTGTGCGAGAAAACTATTGATAGTGAATTCACCTCCTTCTACCTAATTGAAATTTTTAATTTTCCTAACAATCCATTTTTCAACTAACCTATGAAAAGATAGGAAAATCCCAAAGAAAATCTGATTTTCGCTTCAATAAATACAAACAATAGTAACGGGAGAAATCATTAGTAAGCACAACATAAACTTGAAATTTTTGCATAGAAAGACTGGAGCTTGGTCCTGAATTTTTGGATGGCCTAATCCACGATCCCACGCGAGTTCATCAACGACCTTGTTTCTTAGAAGAGAGATAGATATGTGTACCTTCAATCAATGCTAAGGCATTCAAATATGTTGAGCAACCTAACTATGGTACGTATCTCACCGTGCTTTGGACCATTAGTGATAACGTCATGACATTTTCTTCACAGGGCGAATTACCGGAAGAGGACGAGGTAACTTTTGGGAAGCATAGGTAAAATAAGAAAGGCCAACCTAGTGCAAAAGGGCATTGGACAAAGACAAGCTAACCCTAATGGTGGTTCGGTTCAGGTCGAATCAAGTCACTTGGGCAGGTTCGGGTAATTTTGACATCCCTAGTTTTACAGTAAAATCACCCGCAACTTACACTTTGGATCAAGACAACCAGAAGTTGTTCAAGTTCGTAAAGTTCCTAAATGGATATGTTTCGAATGCGCCAAGATGAATTGACCCGAATGAAAAGATAGTCGAGTCGAAATCACATGACCGTCCCATGACCTACACCGGCTCCTTCCCAATGATATCATCCGTGCATTCCTCGACTTGGGAGCATCCAAGATTTGATTGTGAGCAAAAGACAATGACATTCGCTTTAGGCTTGCGTTTGCGATCAGGATAAAATCTCCGAGAATTTGATATCTTATCCTATCCAATTCTATCCCGATTAATCGGACAACCAAACGTACTTTAAGTTCAAATGATGTCTCCCCCCAGTCGTCAAGCCAAATCAAGAGGGTTGGTTCAAGCTTAGGTCGATGTCGCCAATGCACATGTGCAAATTTTTGAATTCATTAATGTTTTATTTTCTTTTATTAGCGGAAACTCAGGCACCAAAATATCCCGAGTCATAGGCAAGACGAAACTCGCAAATTCAAGTGATAGAGATGACGTGGGTGGTGGTTTCTATGGTCCTTGGATGGATCAATCCTCCGTCCTCAAGTTGTCATACCTAAATTCATTTTTTTTATATGAAATATCGGATTTTATAAATATTTTCAATAAACAAAAGAGATTATCTCGTTAATTACCGTTAAATTCTACCTTCTAATTGCCAAGTTGGATGATGTATCAATTTTGGGATTTATCCTTGATTTGTTACAAATATATTAATTTGAAGTTTTTTGTAATATACGAAAGGTAAATTTGTTATAAATATACTAATTTGAAATTTTTAATTAAAAAATTAATTTTTGAAAAATTATAGATGTATTTGCTTAGGATAAATTTATCAGAGCTCTATCAATTTGAGGGTATTCATGATATTTAACCTTGTTTTTTTTTATATTTGCGAATATATTTTCAATCTTCGCTTGATTTGTATGAGAAAAAAAGAAAAAATTCTTTATCACAAATATCCAGAAGATAAAGGATAAAGCTCATCACTAGTTTCGAAGCAGCCCTTTCTACTGAATATCTCTTTTTGGCAAACAGAAAATAAATAAATAAAATTAAAAAATAAATTAAAAAAATTAAAACTTAAAAAGACAAAATGCCCCTCGGCCTCGCCTCCGATCCGAACCAGCAATCCACAAAGTCAGCTGAAAACTCCAAGGCGCAAACCCCGACCCACCCACCGCCGCCGCCGCCGCCGCCACCGCCGCCGCCAACTCCTCCGCCGTCGCCGTCGCCGTCGCCGCCACCACGATGCCCATCTTCAAAGCCCCCTTCAACGGCTACTCCGTCAAGTTCAGCCCCTTCTACGAGAACCGCCTCGCGGCGGCGACCGCCCAGAACTTCGGCATCCTCGGCAACGGCCGCCTCCACGTCCTCGCCCTCCCGCCCTCCCCGGGCGCCCCCGTCGCCGAGATCGCCGCCTTCGACACCGCCGACGGCGTCTACGACGTCGCCTGGTCGGAATCGCACGACTCCTCCTCGTCGCCGCCGTCGCCGACGGCTCCGTCAAGCTCTACGACTCCGCCCTCCCGCCCGCCAGCAACCCGCTCCGCTCCCTCCACGAGCACACCCGCGAGGTCCAGAGCGTCGACTACAACCCCACCCGCCGCGACTCCTTCCTCTCCGCCGCCTGGGACGACACCGTCAAGCTCTGGACCGTCGACCGCCCCGCCAGCGTCCGCACCTTCAAGGAGCACGCCTACTGCGTCTACGCCGCCGCCTGGAACCCCCGCCACGCCGACGTCTTCGCCTCCGCCTCCGGCGACTGCACCGCCCGCGTCTGGGACGTCCGGGAGCCCGGCTCCACCATGATCCTCCCCGCCCACGAGTCCGAGATCCTCTCCCTCGACTGGAACAAGTACGACGACTGCGTGCTCGCCACCGCCTCCGTCGACAAGAGCATTAGGGTTTGGGACGTGCGGAGCCACCGCGTCCCCGTCGCCGTGCTCAACGGCCACGGGTACGCCGTGAGGAAGGTCAAGTTCTCGCCGCACCGGGGGAGCCTGCTGGCGTCGTGCTCCTACGACATGACGGTGTGCCTGTGGGATTACATGGTGGAGGATTCGCTCGTGGGGAGGTACGATCACCACACGGAATTCGCGGTCGGCGTCGACATGAGCGTGCTTGTCGAAGGGCTTCTGGCTAGTACAGGTTGGGATGAGCTTGTTTATGTCTGGCAACATGGGACTGATCCTAGAGCTCCTTGAATTGGGATTAAGTTTGATTCTTTTTCGGGTCCCCTCCCTCATTGAGCTGATTTTCTTGTTCTTATTTATGAACTCGGAATCTCAATTCTGGATGGCAGAAGTTGAAAGTGTATCTGTCGTTCCACTGTTGATCTTGGTAAATGGCTTGCGAATAGATTGACTGTATATTAGATTCAATAAAGCAGGGCAAGTTTCTATGTGCATTTTCGGGATGATGAGTTTGCGCTTGTTAAGTTCACCTTGTATGGTATAACATCCGTCATGGTTCTTCTGTGTTTGTTTGTTGCTGTGATTGTTTGAACTCAGCTTTCTAGTCTTATTATAAGGATCTAGTTGCTGTTGCTCTAGTGAAATTAATGTCTTGGCTATGAATTTTCCATGTTGCCTGGTTTGATCAAGGAAAGACCATGTAGCTGCCTCTTCTTTGTCATGCGAGGATGAGGTTGACTTTCAATGTTATCAGTTCCTTTGTTTGGTTAGTGCAGCATTATTTGATACTTCTTGCTTTATGGTCACTCTTTCCACTTGTTTATCACCTCTTCCGGGCATGGGAGTTCCAACTTCTTTGACAAAATAATCGTGGTGCTTGTCTCAGAACATCGTTTCTTTGTTAATTGTGTTTTTTCGAGCATTTCAAATGATTTGAATAGTCATTTTAATGCCTCTCTCTGATGCGTCTAGTTGGGTTACTTACTATTCTCTGATCTTCCTATGGACAAAATGGGCACTTTTACAGACAATAATTTACTTATGTTGAGTGCAACTATTGGCCGAAAGTTCATGCTGTCATTGAGTTTGGTTATAGGTTTGCTGAGTAACTCTGCTAAAGACAGTCATTGATATAAACTGATATATAGAAACTTTTAGCAATATGAATCTATTGTTGATAACCGTGGGAGATCCAGCAACAATAGTTTTTCTGAACCGATCTTTCATAAATATTTGAAGATAGAAATTGCTCATAGTTAAATTCTAAAGCTGAAGTGATCAAAATGCAAGATTGTGTTTTTCAAATTTTAGCTATATTTTTTGGGTGTAATGTTTTATCTACATGCCTGTCAGAGCTTTTTGCTGGGCTCCGTCCCCTGCCTCGGTCTTTTAATTCTCCTAGAAAATTTGAGCCTTACAAGATATGCGATCCCCAGGTATGCCTAATGCTGCTTCCCAAGTGAGGCAATTCTCTTTCTGATTTTAGTTGCTAAGTCCAGGATGATGTTGAGGGTCACTTGTTTATTCATGGCAGGACAATGGCTTTCATGGAATTGGCTCCTTAATATTTTGTAATTTTGTGCATGGAAATTTCTGTAGTGTTGCGGGATTCGTAGTACACTTCCACGCATTCTTTGTTCTTATGGGTTCCTTGTTGGCTAATCTTCATACTTATCAAGGATGCATTGTCATAATTGTGGCTGCTTTACCGTGGAGCCTGATTTTCGAATCAGTCTCTTGCTTTTACAGATAAATGGCTTTTCATCAATTAGTTTCCATCTAGGTCAGGTTTTTCAATTGCCAGCGAAGAATGTTACCATTGGACGCTCCTGGTAATTTGAGTTATAAAGAGTTTTGCCTTATCTAGCTGGGAAATGGTGTTGGGCTCTGAGTGCAAGTTGGAGTTTGATCCTGTCTTGCTTGTACAACATGACACTGTTTTTATGGGATTAAATGGTGGGGGATTTTCTTGTGGGGAGGGCATAACCAACCGACAGGATTTTGGTTGACCTTGACATGAATGCACTTGTCAGAGGGCTTCTTGTGAGTTCTCTTTGGGATGAGCTTGTTTATGGTTGGCAAATTGGGACTGATCTTAGAGCACCTTAAACTAGAGTTAAGGTTTTTTTTCCCCTTTCTTGTGTATACCCTCCTTGAGCTGATTTGGCTGTGGTTGTTTAAGTACTTGGAAGCAGGATTTTGAATGGTTGACGTCAAAAGTGTAATAAGAGTATGATGGTACTTTGCCTATTTATATTGAGAATACAGGAAAAATCTATTCTTGAACTTGCATGTCATGATTAATTATCTGCTTATCGAATTCACTGTAAATGGTATAGCAGTAACTAGTAGTTGTCCTGTTTTCATTTGCTCCAGTGTTTAAACTAATTGGTACAGTCTTCTAATATGGATGAAAGTGCGATGGCAATAGTTAATGTTTGTTACATGGAGTTTTTGTCAGACTTAACAAAAGAATGCCTTTTAAATGTTTATTCTTCTTGTGATGAGAGTAAAAACTCAAGTTTCAGTTTGCCAGTTTTTTTGTTTGGTTGTGCAACATTCTGTTGGCTCTTACTTAAATTCACAGTTGCTGTATTCCACCATGGAGCAATACTATTGAGATGCTGCATTCCAACATTCTTTTCATGGGTTCGTTTCTGCCTTATTAGTGCAAGTCTTTCACCTGCTAGCTAAGAGCAATACTATTGAGATGGTCCAAGTAATGGAAATCTAGAAAGTTCTCTCTTAATCAAGCTGTGAAATGGTATCAGTATCTCAAAGTTGGTCAAAGTTTTGATGTTGAGCTTACTTTGCCAGCGTGTGATGAAGTGATGCGAATTAAGATGTGAGCTAAATCAAGTTAAACAAGTTACATCTAATCAGGCTGCAAGTTTGGTTTAGATGTAATAATGTGTGGTTAGGTAGCTGTGACTATTGGTGCTTTTTGTACAAATGTATGCTCATGCATCTTTTAGCTCCTGAAGAACTACAATTACTTATCAGGTTGATGATGGTTCTATAGGGCCTTATATAGAATCTTTCTGACTTTTAAGATTAGTGAAGCTGGAATCATTTGCTGAACTTTTGTTCTTTAGCGTCAATTGTCTCCATGTTGGGTTAGTTGAGAATCTTTTTGAGGTTTCTAATCACGTAAATCACGCACAGAGTGTGTGGAGGTTGACAGGTGATTTATTTAGGTATTTTCCTATCAAATTGATGGCCTGGTGGTTTTCGCCATGGAGTCAAAGCCATCGCTTCATTTCTATATTAAAAGATATTCTAATTTTTCCCAGCTTCCGTCTGTAGTTGATGTCTAGTCTTAGTCTCAGTTTTTCTGTCATTTAATCTTTGACATATCTCCTTGTCATATCCTAACTGAGCTAAGGTTTTGAACTGTGTAAGGCTGATTCTATTCCTGTATTCCAAATTCCTCTAAACTTACAATCCTTCTTCAATTCAAACTGTGATGGATCATGTATTCATAAACTGATACTTTTGTTTTACTATTGGGTCCAAAGCATAAAGCATATGATCTCAAGATTAACTTACCATAAATGACCTTGGCAGCTGGTTAAACTTTTTTTTACCTTGCTATAGAATATTTAGTCTTCTTTATCCCTCATATTGAGTTCCTATCAAGATTTGCTTTTTTAAGTTTTGCCGCTCTACCTAGTTTTGTGCATATGTTATACTTTCCTGTGAAAGATCAATTGCATTTGACCCCCTTGATCTGCTGTTTGAGTTCTGGTTGAAGGGGAATACCGCAGAGGCATCAGAAGGGTGAGAGAGTTAAATAATTCGATTCCTTGGGGAAGATCAACTGCTATGAGTCTCTTCAATATCTCACTCTCCTTGCCTTCTTGCTTAAGGTTTGTGTCTACAGGGTCAAATCTTGAGAGGGTCTTGCTGTGACTAGTGGATAGTATATACTGTCAAGAGACTTTTTGGTGACTACTACTGTGAGGAGATTCTTGTTAAAGGAAAAATTTACATAGATTTATCTGTCTTTAAACGGAAAGGGTATTTATAGCTCAGGCTTTTGTCATGACATTTGGTTGTTGTGTATTGTGGATAAGGACATTCATTTACTGGTCTTGTAGTATGGGGTCCAGAAGGTGAATACTCTGCCATATGAAAGAAACAAAAGATTCTCGGTTAGTTTTGTCCTTGTGAAGCAACCTGGTTCCTTTTGCTTGTTTTTTGAATAGTCAACATTGCATTGCCCGTGTATTCTCTTACCAAAATCAGATTGTTGATTTTCCCAAAGAATTGATTTTGGCTAGAATTGTTAGCTGAAATAATTGAAAGGATTCTGTTGATAAGGCCAAGTAGATTCAGTGAATAACCCTTTGTTGGAAATTCATCTCAAATTTATGCCGAACATACTGTCTGACAACGTTTGGAGATGCATGCTTAGGGGCCTTGTCTGCTTTGATGAATCATGTGAATGTCCAATGTTGATCAAGAATTACTGTACACCATATTGCATCGTTGTGACTTGAGCTTTCTGATATTTCCTGCCACTTTCCATTTCATGACGAGCAATGAAGGTGGCAATCAGCAGCAAACTGCTTTGAGGTAATCTAATATGCATTCTTATGTGTAGCTCCAAGCCTGAAACTTTCTTACTCAGAATCTCAGTGCTTGAGATGCAATCCGATTCTTCATTTCAATCTTTTGGCAGACGATTATTTGTTCTTCCTTTTTTGGATTCTATGTGATGCTAATTCTGGATTGCTCGGAATATGACTGTCCTATTTGTTTTCTTTGCTAGCTAGCGATGCATCACCTGAACACCAAACCTAGAGCAGCAAACCACATCTGGTTGCAGATGAATTCGCTAATCTCTCCGTCGTGAAGATTTGCGGGATATGATGACCCCAGTCATCGTCCTCAAATTGCTGGAAAGGCCCTCGCTTCTCGGTTCGAAATTTGAACCAAATTTTTCTCTGCGGTAAGTTGCATCAGTAAGTCCTGCAGAAAATGGAGAAAAAGATAAAAGAACATAGAAAATATGAGGGTTAAACCCTTTTTCTTCTGGGGTCCTCTCTACTCATTCAAATCCTCAACTCCACCGAACATGAATGCTCTGCCCTAGCTGCAGAAGCAGCCGTTGCAATGAAATTGAACACAGTCGCTTCTCTGTTGTGCAGTTGCCGACACGTTTTCCACATTCCCAGTCCTGATAAATGCTGTTCTTGGCTTTGCCTGAAAAGCTCATAATCAAGAATGCGATCGAGTCGAGTGTTAACCTTGAGCTCTTCTCGATTCGCTTACTCGATGCTGGAAACTCGACTCAAGCTCCATAGAGTATCAAAATGCTGGAAACTCGACTCAAGCTCCATAGAGTATCAAAATTTAGGCTCGAGCTCGACTCGAATAGAAAATTCAGATGCTTGAACTTGACTCAATCATAATATAGTTACATATGCAATCGAGCTTAAGCTTAATAAGTTCGGATATTTTTCTCACGTTCATACATGTGATGGTACGATATGTAATTTCATAGACTTTCGTGTCTTTTTATGTAATTGTAATATATTTCTTAAAAAAAAGTAATAAAAACTCGATTAGGCTTGTTAGCTTTCCGAACTGAATGTTGGCAAGCTTGAGCTCGACTTGACAAAATACTTGAGTCCCTTGAGCTCGAGCTCGAATTACGGTTGAGTAGTTTTGAGCTTGACTTAGATTCACCCCTAGCTATGGATATGTCCGTGGCAAGGTTTAACATTGTAACCTTGATCTTTTATTTCTTCTTCAAATTTGCGACAAAATCTAAATCTCAAGACAAGTTTTCCTTTCCAGTATCTATGTCCACAGGAAGTAATCTCACGTTGAACTCATTGATCCAAGAGTTTCTGGCCTAATTCCCTTCCCCCACCCAAAAAAAAAAAAAAAAAAAAAGGTTCCAACTTGAAATCAAATGACAATTTTAGCTGCAATTTTTTTTGTCTCATAAAAAGGCACTAACTTTAGATCAAATGACAATTTCACCTACAATTTTTTTGTCTCGAAAAAAAATCATGAACTTTCATTTAAATCTCTAATTTGGCTCCGCTTAACTTAGAACCATTATCGTCATTAGCGGTAGATTCATATGCACTCGCTGGTTGGACTTAAAGCACTATTCATTGTCTTCTTCTCTGAGTCATAGCTTGGAGAATAATGGTTAAGTTGTTCATAATCTCATACACTTTATTGACAAGTCAAAAAAGATTTCCAAATTGAATTTCTCTTATTAGACTTTGTTGTTTTATCATAATTTGAAGTCGTGGAGCACCACTCGTTGAGAGACACCTAGACAAGATTCGCCAAGCTCGTGACTAGAACTTTTTTTCCCAAAACAAGGTTGGGTTTCAAACAAAGAGTTAATGGTGGGGTCAAATTTGGGATAATGATGGAAGTTTATGATTTTTTACGAGATAAAAGTTTTGGTCAGAATTGTCATGACCTAAAATTATCATTATTATTATTATTATTTTGGGAAATTAGCCCAAGAGTTCACTATTCTATAACAGGCATTTGGCCACTGAACTGCCATTTCTCCCCTTTCTTTCTTTTTCAACGGAAAGCTAGGCAAAAGAAAGACCTTCTGGTGAAGCGAAGGCTCGAAGGGTTGTCCCTTACTAAAAATCTTGCAATCTGTGTCACGTTGTGTATTTGCAAAAGACAGCAGCAGAGGAAATGGTCCCATCTGATTTGACCCAATACACACATCTCTCGCCAGCTCACGGGACAGAGCCGTAATGTAGGAAATCAAAACCGCCACCACCTCCCTCCTCCCATCTAATTTTCTCGTTGTCTGACCCATTTCTAAGCTTTTTCTCCACGTAAATCCTGTTCCAGTACCGGTAATTCAATTGAATGGTAGGTGTACCTGCCCAAGTTCAGCTCATTCCCAAATTGAAGTTGTCCTTTTTTTGTCTATTTTGTGTGGGGGAGATATGGGTTTTCTAATTAGTTCGGAAGGGAGAAGGGAAGAAGCTTCTGATCCTGTTGATGCTATTCCCAATTTATCAGGAATAGATAAATGAAAAATAATTAGTATATCTTGAGCTCAGCACTTTCAAATTAAATAAATCCAATTTATAATTTACTGGTACCTAACATGGCTATCAACAAGAGCCTGGACTAGTTGTCACTGAGATTCTATGTCTAGTGTCCTAACTCTGTCCTCGGTCTTGTCTCCATCCTAGAGAGTGACTTCTCTTGTGGTAAATAGACGATTCATTTTGGTATAATTAGCTAGGAGTGTGAAAAACCAAACCGAACGGAAAAATTCAGTTTTTTCGGTTCGGTTCTTGTTAAAAATCGAATTTTATTTTATTGGTTTGGTTTTTATCGATTAACCAACCGAACCAAACTAACAAACCGATAAGAGTTTATTTATTGGAAACGGAAATATATACAACAGAAAAAACAAAACGAAAAAAAAAAAAAAAAAAAATGCAAAAAAAAAAACGCAAAAACTAAAAACTGAAAACTAAAAACCGAAAAACCGAACGGAACCGTCTCTGTTCGGTTCATATTCAGTTCGGGTCTCATTCGGTTTAGTTCGGAGTTTTTCCTACGGTTTGGTTCGGTTTGATTTTAAAAAAATCGAACCGAATCCCCGAATCCGGAACTTTCTGCTTTTTCTATAATTAGCTATTAGCGCCTTTTAAAACATTCAAGTGATTTTCTAGTGCTGCCACCATCGAATAATTATCGGCTAAAAGGAATCCTTAAGGCTAGCCCCAACCCAAAAGAGAAGGTTGGGTTTGTGCCTAGATTTCACGATTGTGTTTTGTTTAGTGTAATTAATTGGGTGTTGAGTTTTAATCAACTTACAAGCTCTTAGATTAGGGAGGGGCCACCTTACATCCAACAACCTTTACAACATAGGTCGGCTGAGAGATATTTTGAATTAGAATTGGCAACCTTGAAAAAGATTTTGGGGTTATTATCTTTTTTTTTTCCTCTTTTAGTGAGATAATGAACACTATTGTCAGTAAATCTTGAAATCTCCAAGATATTTTCTCATCGAGTAATGCTAATATACTAAGACTATTCTATGAAGCTAGTATAAACAATGATGTGGCAAACCGCAAGTGGCCATTTAAATAAGTTGGTCATATTCAACATCTACTAATAATTTGTTATGTCACTTGGAATACTAACTCTATAAACCAACCTTACTTTTTTGATTGTCCAAGGGCATGGGCATGGAGAAAAGATTATCTTGAGGTCTATGAAATACTCTATAGCCTAAAAAGTCAATTAAGTTTAGACTTTTGACCTGTGCAAATAGTTTTAACTGTAATCAGTTGGCATGTAATTGGTAAGATTTGGATAGATGGTTTCCAATTCTTGAATTGCAAATTCCCCAACGCCTCAATCAACTAGGCCAATCCTACTATGTTAATCTGGTCTCTATAAGGAACAGACCCTAAAACCTAAATCTACACATCCAATTTTGGATTCAAGAAGTTCAATAAGAAAACACTCAGTTTCATATGGAGAGTCCTATTGTTAGCCTGATGTTAATATTCAAAGTACCTAAATATATGTGAAATTATAATCTCCTTATATATTTCGGTATTTTTGATGACCTTGATGTGTCATAGTCAAACCATTCCCATGAAAAAATCTGATAGCAGAAGTGTCAAGAGAAATATATAGCGATACTTAAAAGTCAAATTTCGATTGATCATATAGCTCCGAACAATGCTGCCTATTATAAATTTTGAAAGTCCTTATCATCGCAAGATGGGTTGATTGTTAATCCAATGGAATAAAAGCTTTTGTCATCCGTCATTGAAAACGTGGGACACTGAAGCACGGACAGGGAAAAGGGAAATAAAGAGAAAAGAAGCTGTTGAGCTGACTGTTAGGCGATGCTGCGAGTTCCCATCTTATAAACAAACCCTATACAACGAGGGAGAGAGACCAGCTCTCACGCCAAGGGTTGAGCGAACATCATCATGGGTTCTCCTTCAAGAACCCATCATCAACTAGGTCTTGCCATCCTCTTCTTTGCTTCCCTCGCGCGCCTGTCTCTGTCGCACGCCTCTCTCCCCAGCGAGTACTCGATCATCGGCCATGGACAGGACCCGAACGGCGCCGTGTCGGACGAACGTGCCGTCGAGCTCTTCCGGAGATGGCAGGCGCAGCACAAGAAGGTGTACAAGCACGCCGGGGAGGCCGAGAGGCGGCTCGAGAACTTCAAGAGGAACCTGAGGTACGTGATGGAGAGAAGCCGGAGGGATGGCGGCAAGCGGCACGGCGTGGGGCTGAACAAGTTCGCCGACCTGAGCAACGAGGAGTTCAGGCAGCGCTACCTGTCCAAGGTGAAGAAGTCGGTGAACCAGAAGTGGAGGGCCAAGAGGGAGAGCTTGATGAGGAACAAGAGGAAGGGAGCGGAGTCCTGCAAGGCGCCGTCGTCTCTGGATTGGAGGAACTACGGCATTGTCACCGGCGTGAAGGACCAAGGAGAATGCGGTACGTCTTTTGACCTTCTAATTCGATTGGTTTTCGCTTCTTTCGATCCTAATTATTAGGAGTATACCTCGTCCTTTCTTCTAGATTCATTTATTTATGTCGAGTCGATTACATTTCAAGAATTAGGATGACCCACATGATCACGCACGACGTTATACGGAGCTATATCTGCAGTATGAGATTTGCATTCCATCTGGTTCAGACTAATCGTCACGTTAGCTCGATATCAAGCTTTCATCACGCCTGAACATTCCATAAAAATTGTTTATGGTCGATTCTGTTTCCTTAGTTGGCAAGTGAGATACAGTAGAGAACATGGTCTGCACGCACCTGGCCAAGCTGCCATTGAATTGACCACTAGAAATTCTCCTTTTGTCGTATATGGTATGGTCTGGTCAAATATGAGAAGGTGAGACCTTTAGGTTCAAAATCATAATCATTAAATTATGATTTTGTGAATACGACCGTATGAAAAAAGTTGCGGGCCCTTGTTGTTGGCGGGCGACTTCATGACAAACGTGGCCGGGTTTCGACCTCGTCGCTGCACCGCAAGAACATTAGGTAAAAGCTTGGAGGGTTTTGGATTGATCCTGTAGCGATGTCCTTGGAGGGTGTACAAAACGGGACCACCTTGACCGATTCTCGAGAGTGTTAGTTCGGTTCCTGAATTCCAAAAATAAACCAATGTCCAGGTGATCTGATCTGATTTCTGATTCCAAAAGAGAATTAGATTGGACTGATTATTTTGAAAAATAAATAAAAATAATCAGCTTTTTTTTTTCTTTTTATTTCTTTGTAACACATAGCATCAAGTAGTGGAAAAAAAAATGATAGGTTCTATTGGATTGATCTGATTTCTGATTTCACCTTAGAATCGAATTGGATTGGAAACCGATCACCCAACTTTTTAATCAAGGGATATCAATGTCTTTAAGGACTTTACTGTAGAAGGTCCGAATTGTAAGAGAAACTCGCGAAATTTACATGATCGCCGATAAATATAAAAGCTTAAGCTATTAGGAAACGACGAGTCATGTTATCGCCTTCATGTGAAGGCTAGAAATAGTCGGACGGAACGGTGAAATCTTGGGGCGTTTGATATATGAAAGAGGTTTTAAGAATGCTGAATATGCCTGCAAAATTAACAGAAGAGAGATTGCCTGATCCTAGTAAAATTTCATATGGTAAGACTAGAAGAGGATCGGAAAGCCTCCCTCGACTTGACGACCCGGAAGTTTCTCTACACATGCTTCGACGGGGACGACGACTGGAAAATTTGCCGATCGACCGGAAATACAAGAATGAGCTTCGGAATGGCACTGTGGCCGTATGAATTATTCAAAATTGCGTGTTAATTTGTGTGTTTTCGGGGGATTTGCTCTTGAATAATGTGATGTTCGCCTGATTTTCGCACTCGATCCATGATCACAGGAAGTTGCTGGGCGTTCTCTTCGACCGGAGCAATGGAAGGAATCAATGCGCTCAAGAGCGGGGACCTGATCAGCCTTTCCGAGCAAGAGCTCGTCGACTGCGACACCACCAACGACGGGTGCGACGGCGGCTACATGGACTATGCCTTCGAGTGGGTCATCAACAACGGCGGTATCGATTCGGAAGAAGACTATCCCTACACCAGCGTCTTTGGCGAGGGTGGTGTCTGCAACGTCACCAAGGTTCGGTACCCTGTAATTCCTATATCAATATATCCCGAGAATAATTGGCTGTCGTACAATAGATTTATAACTTTTTAGACAAATTTTCCTACTTTTCCATAGGACTAGTGCGAGTCCGAGAGTTCTTAAATCTTCCTTATGAACTTGATTAGCATTTTCTTGAGGAACTATGAGTGACATCACAGGAAAACATGATGAAAAACATCAGTCTTTTACCCTGTATCTGATCTATAGATTGGATCTTGTTCAATCAGGAGGAGCACAAGAAGGCGGTCACCATTGATGGGTATGTGGACGTTTATCCGTCGGACGACGGCCTTCTCTGCACGGTCGTCCAACAGCCGATCAGCGTCGGCATGGACGGCTCGGCGATAGATTTCCAGCTCTACACTGGGGTAGGTCCTAATTCCTGATGTTCTTGTGTTATACACTTGCATGATGAGAGTTTTTGCATCCAAACCGTTTGCTTGATGCTGCTGCGAATTGGCGCATCAGGGCATCTACGATGGTAGCTGTTCGGACAATCCCGACGACATCGACCATGCGGTCCTGATAGTTGGTTATGGCTCCGAAGGCGGCGAAGATTATTGGATCGTGAAGAACTCCTGGGGAACAGATTGGGGAGCGGAAGGATACTTCCTGATACGAAGAAACACCGACCTGCCGTTCGGCGTCTGCGCCATCAATGCGATGGCTTCTTACCCGACTAAAGAGTCCTCCGCGCCGTCTCCCTACCCATCTCCAGTCGTTCCGCCGCCCCCACCCCCGCCAGTCACTCCCCCACCGCCGCCCCCACCGACGCCAACGCCGCCGCCCCCGTCTCCTTCCCCCAGTGAATGTGGCGACTACTCGTATTGCCCCGGCGACGAGACATGCTGTTGCCTCTACGAGTTCTACAATCTCTGCCTGGTTTACGGCTGCTGTCCTTACCAGAACGCGGTGTGCTGCACCGGGACTGACGATTGCTGCCCTGGCGACTATCCGATCTGCGATGTCGAGGAGGGACTTTGCCTCAAGGTATGTGAACTCGGGTCTTGAGAATTCAGGTTCTTCAGTCGATTTCAACATTGCTCATTCACATCACGAATTCACTGACCCTACACCTCTCTTGCTCAATCCGAACAGAATGCCGGAGATTACTTGGGAGTTGCCTCGAAGAAGCGCAAGATGGCGAAGCGCAAACTCCCATGGAACCGGTTAGAAGAAAACAAGAACAAGATCTACCAGCCACTGGTGTGGAAGAGGAACCGTCTCGCGGCGATTCGCTGATGACTAGAGAAGCACCGATCGTACCGAACATTTCTCACGCTTCGGTACTAGTAATCGTCGGTAATCTCATCTTTCTCCCGTCGATAGGCATCGACAAAACCTTGTATAAGGTCCATGTTCATATGTATGGGATTTGAGCATGTCCTGGCTTCAGGTCAAGTGTTGTTTTTTTTCACTGCATAATGTGTATTAAGTACAATACTTGCAATTGCTGCTACTGGTACTTATTGTTTCGTTCTCACCTGAGTCGATGCTCGAACATGTTTGCGCCATCCCGGATTCTGCAAAATAAAGAGTATATACTCAGAATGTGTGTTTTCTACCTTATTTTTCTGCATCTCGGTGAGGAATTATTAGAGCTTTCTTCAGATATCAAATGCCATTCATAGCCATTAAGGCACATGCTATGAAGCGAACATGTGAAATCTGAAGTTTCATTCAGCTTGGGAATATGATCTCGTTCACCCTTTTCTTTTCACCAGTGAGATCGGAGAATCCTCGCTCGACCACAGGCGAGGACAAGCACCCTCACGCGTGGTAGTGATGCCACCAGTTAGGGTGCCAGGAACCGAACCGAACCGAACCGAACCAAAAAATTAAATCAATATTTCTTTTATTGGTTCGGTTTTTATCGGTTAACCAAACCGGACCATAAACCGATAAAATCTGTCCTCTCCCGTTTTGACTACACTACACCCAGGAAAAAGGGATGAACCTGGTGACGCCATGGAAGCTAAGACCGATGCTGAGACCGACGCACCCGCTCGCTCCTGTTCCCTCCGGCCTCGAAGCGACCGCCTTTCGCCCACCTTCTCGTCATACCCACGATTGCTCATCCTCTTTCCGCGCGTGCCCGTCTCCGAACAGGGCATTCGCGTCACTCGCCAGGAAGCTGGACTCGAACCCCGAGCCGGTCCTGAAGCCGACCATCGTCGAAGAAGTGTCGCCAGGGCGGCCGGCCACGGTTCGATCCGTCTCGGGCCCCCCTGCTGGCCGCCTTCGTCTAGCCGAGAAGGGCCCTGTCACCCGAGCGCACAAACGTGCTCCTTTTTGCTCTGTTTTTCGGCTCGCCGGATCGGAGCTCGCGGCTCTTCGGTTCGCCCGAGTTCCGGCCCGACCCCGGCGGGCTGCGATTTGTTGTCTCGAGACTTTGCTTGGTTGTTGTTTCTGCTTGGATTGTTGATTGATCTCCCGGTCGAGCTTTCGTTAGCTTTTTCGTGGGCGCACCCCACTAGGCCAGATCCACGTAGATTTTCTTTGGTTTTGTGGGTTGATCGTGGACGGTTCGAGGAAAGGGAAGGTTAACGGTGTTGGCACAGGTGGGTGTTGGAAGATGTCAGCATTAGGGCTACCTCAAACGGTGCCCGGTCGATGGGGCTGAGTTCTATCTTCCCGGCCAAGCTCGGTGGAAGCCGAGCCAAGTAGTCCGCCGGCGGTAGTCGACGCCGGTCGGAGGGAATGACCGGCAGAGGGTGGTGGTTCAGTGACGGTGTGGGTGCTGGCTGCTTCGGCCGGTGGTGTTTTTGTGTGAGATTTGAGGAAAGCCTGTTTCGGTGAAACAGGGAAGCTGCAGGCGTTGTTCGGGGACGGAGAAGAACGCAAGGAAGAAGAAGATTTAGGGAATAAAAAGATTTTAAAAATTGAAAATAAAAAAGAGAAAGATTTGAAAAAAATAAAAAAAAATAAAAACCAAAGTTGAAAACCAAAAACCGAACTAAATCAAACCGAACTGAAGCGAAATTTCGGTTCAACTCTCATTTAGTTTGGTTCGGAAGATTTTTTTAATGATTCGGTTCGGTTCAGTTTTTCAAAAAAATCGAACCGAACCGAACTGTTAACATCCCTACCATCAATCGCCTGGACCACTTGAGGATCAGCTGACCCTTGTAAGGTCCAGCAGTGGTGGTGCCACCGCCTGAAGGGGCTTCATTAATCAAGAATTGATTTAGTGATTCAAGTGCATGGATCCTATGTATAATATATATTTGATTTTTCATGCCAACAATACAATCTCTAGTTTTGGACAACCAATTCAAGCTCCAGCTTGCATGTTAATTAGCATATAAAGTGAAATACATGTAGCTAAAGGATTATCATTAGGTTCATCACTAATGTAATTAAAGAATTGCACATTTACCATGAAATGAGCTATATATGTTGGAATTGGTTAAGACTTCATTATAAAAAAGAAAAAAAAATACTTTCTAGAACATGGAAAATATTTTCCCTTTTCATATTAGAGAATTCATTTTCCTAATTTTATACATACATATTTTCTTTAACCATAAATGATTTTCCATTGATTGATTATTTTCAGTAAACCAAAGGAATGCATGTCCAGAAAACTAATTTGCTGAAATGCCCGAGTGAAAAATGGATTTTACATATTGTTTAGCCGATAATGTTCTCGAACCAACTATCTTTCGCTGAATGATAGTTCTTCGACTTTTTATTTGTATCGGGTCCTATGTCGTTTAAAAAAAAAAGTTATGGTTTTTACTACAATCGTGATAAATAAAGGACAAATCTAATGCAATTAGACGTATATACGAAGCAAAAAGATAGCTGAAAATTGAGTATACGAGGGTTTTCTTGTTCAATTTCATGATCCTTTACAATGACGTTTTTTCGGCTATTAATAGTAAAACTAAGAAAATAACCGCTTCGACAGTCATGTGTTCAAATTTAAATAACCCGGCATATTCGAGGCTTTGCCCATAACTATATTGCCTTATCCTTGATTGGAACCGAGCGTGTCGGCAATTGGCATTTCCTTTATCTTCTTACGCAAGAGTGATCATCGGTACTGAACCGTCGGTAACTACGACAGTGGTTTTGCCCAAACTCCCATGGACTTGTGTGTTTGATTTGGGTCCAGTGGGCTTCATTGGTTGTCCTGGCCCAGTAAGCCATTATTATTATTATTTTTTTTTTTTAGGTTAACACATATATAACGGTGATAGATAATGATGTGTTTCGATTTCGGCCAAATACTTTCAAGATTTTTGGTCGAGGAGCATTTTGGCCATTCAGAATGTGTTTCTTTACCTACCCATAGACTATGTAAATCAATACCATCTCGACCATTAATTATATGACGATAGGGCCCTTTGTGACAGACGGTGGAGATGGTTTCTATAGACCATACAATAATTTTTCTGAGTGCCTATCGAGATTCGAGAGTCGTGAGAGATGGGTTTGAAGAGGGATTTTTGGTAATGGCTCACCGGTTCAGTTTGCAGAAGCTTATGGGCCGTGATTTTGGCCCATTTTACTATTAATCCAAAAACGGCCCATTAATAAGAAAGCCAGAAGTGCATAATCATTTTTGTCTGAAATTATTAAAAAGAAGAAGAAGAAGGTGAAATGTCTTAATTTATAAAATTAATTAAATGAGGTACCTACTTGCAACAAATTGAGAGCACAAATTGCGGCAATAAACTCCGCTTAAGTTAAACTTGATTACTCGTGATCGTCCATCATTCACATGTTGATGATATTGCATCTTTAAAAGCTCATCATTACTGAGTATTTTGTGTTTGGTCCAATATCAATGATGAGATTTCAAAAATTGAAAAAACAATGAGGGAACATATTCTAGCAAGAATGTGTTCATTTTCTATATGGGAAAAATGAGCATGACAAACCCAATCTAGTATTATTGAGGCCCGTTTCAATTTCCTAACTTGTAGTGTTGTGCAATTTAGTTTTGCAATATCAATTTTAATATGAAAAAAGTCCTCAAATCTCTTCAATGGGCTAATCAACAGTTAGGTATCAAGCAATGAAGGATATTTCAACACCCTCTCTCACATGCAAGCCGGATTACAAGTGGCGTATGTACTTTGATTAACAAGAGTGGGAGCACAAGAGAAATAAATTAGGGCAAGACTGGCTCTAATACCATAAAGAAAAACAAAGAATTGATTGAATCAAGGGGAAATTGCAAAAGTGAAAAAGAATTTACGGCTGTTATAGAGAGATGAAGAGTGATTAAAATGGTGACAAAGGGAAAGGGAGGGGATCGAGTGGCAAGACATTCTTGGGCATATCAAAGACATGTGAGTTTAGTTTGTTTTAATCATGAGACCCGCCAAAATCAAAGATTGGAATGCAATGGGTCACATGCATCTGAAGCACATAATAATCTTTTCTAAGTGGCAATAGGGTCCGACAACCCTCATTCGTGCATATTAATTATTTGTCACGTAAGTAATGTCGCGTCAACTAGTCCTTAGTCATCGGCTACATTTGGGGACTAACTTGTCACCCCTCTACAAATCATCCTACCTTTTGCCTTTCGTGGAGTATTTATCTAGCTAGGTAGGTTACACTCCTTTGCTAATAAAGGCTTGAGATGCGGAAAGATAGCGAGGAAACAAAGTATCTTGAGCACATGGCAACCTCAAAAAAGTCGTATTACCTTTTGAGATTGCCTAATCAATTAATAGTATGTGCTCTAAATTTTATTATTTCATGTGTATGAATGGACAATTTATATGTGGGACAAAGCCTATAAAGGTCGAGCCACAAGAGGGCGCCGACCAGCACTTGTCTTTTGCGGTGATATATGCTTTCGGACAAATAGAATGTTATCAATTATGTTTTAGGGCATTTAAATATATCACGAGCAGATTAGTGAATAATCAAGACATGTTTTATGCTCACCCATTAAATTATGCTCGAAGGAATCACATTCTAGCATAAACAATTTATGCTCAAAGATAGTTTTTTTATTTTGTTCTTGAATAGTTTTTTTTTTGTTTTGTTCTTGAATGACTTTTTGAGCATTTAAATGAGTTTGATAATTGCATAAAATTTCTATTCCTAGAATATAAAGAGAATATAAATGAGTTTGATATGATCCTCAATTTTTTTGTGATGTAGAATTTCTTTTAATTTTTTAATAATATATTGAGATTTTTCTTTTCTTTTGTCCTTTTCTTCATCTTCCTCCTCTAGTCGGCGACCTTGCTATGGTTAGGCAAGGCTTTGGCAAGGTCGCCAGACCTCACCTTTGCCATCGCCAAGCCCAACAATTGACTAAAGGAAAAAGAACAAGAAAAAAGAAAAAAAAAAAAGAAGAAGAAGAAGCTTAATTCTAGAATGTTTTTGGGAATAAATAAGTAACTTTTTCCTTGATTCTATTTCAAATCTATTTTGCAAAACAAATTTGTTATCGAGGATAGAAAAGTTAGCTGACATCACCCAACAGATTTATGTTTTTTTTTTTTTTTTTTGTTCGAAGAGTAAAAGGATAGAAATAGTTAAGAATTGACTTGACACTAAACAGTCCCTAAGCTACCCTTGGTGAATTAATGGAAGCTGAAAAATTATCCTTTATTTGATCTTGAGTTAATATCGTTAAAGATATCATACTAATACTCCTGTTACACATTTATCCCAATTTAATTTTCATCTCATAAGTAACTCCAAATTAATAATCCATAATAAATTTATAGTAAACTAATTTTTGTCTCATGAAAAATCTGATTGCAACTCCAAATCCAAATTTACCCTCGTGAATAGTTTGAGACATGACATAAAGAGTCTATTTGGGTCTAAGGTACAGGTCTAAAATCTTTTTGTGAGACGAAATCTAGTTTAGTCGTAAATGTCCCGTGAAATATCGATTCGAAATCTTTTTTGTGACATAGAAATTAATTTCAATTAGATACATCGTCACCAATGATGAATCGGTTTGGAATTTTTAATGATTTTTTCGAGCGGAAAAATTGAGACCGTCGGATGAGGTGTTTTATCGTTACTGTTGTTTTCATGACTTGTGTGGGCTAGTGAATTATTAGGGCGTGGAGACTGAGGGTTGGACAAGGACAGCGCGTGAGTCAAGAGGGGGACATGAATGTGTGGATAACTGTCCCCTTCTCTCCCGTGACCCTCCACTGAATAATCCCCTTCACCTACAAAGGAAAAAAAGAATCAATCATATTATTTAATTATTCTAATCATCCGAAAAGCCCTAGATTCGAGCCTGTTTGTCTACCTCGCTCAAGACTTTTAAGTCGTTTCGGTTAGGGTTCGTACTATTAAAAATTCCAAAATCAATAACACATGACACATTTTACTTCAAAGTTATTTTCATCTCACATAAATCCCAAATCAGAATGAAATAAATTTACATTCCTTTAAAATATATATGTCGACACACTAGAATTTTTCCCGACAAATTTTACAATCATCTACTATGTGCATCAACATGTATGCATTTTCACAAAATATTAGATGGAGAGCTAACTAATGATTGGCCTTGATTCCTGTCGATTGTCTCATCCTTTCCGTTTGGGCGATGATGTTTTGTTTGGTTTTGGCTTGGGTTGTCATTGTTTGGCCGACTGGTCACCTTCTTTTGTTTGGTCCATCTTTTGGATGTGGTTGTAGTTGTGCGTTTTGTGCCTTGTTGGCTTCCCTTTTCTTCTTCTTTTGGCACCCTTCCACTCGTTAGGTTTCTGTTCACTATGAGTGTATGTTTTGGTGCCGTTTGTGTTGTAAATATTGATTTAGCTTAATATGATTATCTTTCACAAAAAAGAAGCTAATCGATGATTGGTCAAATCAACGTTATTGATTTGGATTTTTTTTTTTTTCTTTTGTGAAAGAAAAATCAATTTGGAACATTGACTTGAAATTTTTTATGAGGAGAAACCTAAATTGAGTTAATTTTGTGCTGGGAGTTGTCAATTCAATATATATATTTTATAATGTTATCGAAACCCATTTTATATTTACGATTTCTAAAGACCATTTCGACCTACGTGCTTAAACAACATATTGCTGCATGGACATGCATCAAAATCACATTGCTTTGGGAGATTTTCACAGACAACTTGAGAGAAGACAAAAATTAATAACAAAATTAAAAGAAAAAAAAGGAAAAAAAATTCAGATCAGTAGATTATCAACTACGACACAATCCCTTAGGATTCGGCCCCAGTGGCCACTCTTTCTACGTGGAAGGGGGGAATGGGTTAAAATCCCCACCTTCTGGGGGATGGGGTGGGGACGCGTAAGTTTGGAATGGGTTTTTATTTCCTACGCAACGAAAGCGTGAAATAGAGTGGCTATAATGGCGTAGAGTATGACTGACAAAAAAAAAAAACGGCCGACACGAAAAGGATTTATCAGGGCAACAAAAGGAAGAACAAGAAGTGAAAAATCAGAGGCGCGTGCCCCTCAAACGCGACAACCCTTACACTCCAGGAAGCAAGCACAAAAGCACACCCGTGTCTGATCTTCTCTCTCTACAACGATAAAAGCGCAACAAAGCTTTGGACTTTCGTATCCCCCCCGACTACCCTGAATTCTCTTTCCTTTTCCATCCCTTGCCGTTGCCGCTCCTCATTGTTTTACTTTGTTCCCACTCATCCCCTGAATTCTCGCCATCATTCTTGGACCCCAGAGGTGGAAAAAGCATCACCAACTTCTGCCTCCCCCCCTCTCTCTTCCTCTCTCTCTCTCTCTCTAAAACCCAATAATGGCTCCGAATTTTCGTGACTGAATTTGGCTCCTGATGATGACCGGTTTGAACGAAATTCGGACTCCGCCAGGCTCGTGCTCTTCCCCCCGCAATTTCATGCTGATTCCGTGACTGGGTTCTTGCTGTCCTGACGTTCTTGCACGGTTCTTGTCGGTTAGTCTCTGTTTTCTTGAATCGTAGATCAGGACATTTTTTGTGATTCGGAGATCGTGCGGCGCGTTGGTCTTTGGTTGAGCTTTTAGTTCAATCGTGTGATGTGTTGAGGCGGATGTCGAACGTGTCCGTCTTCTTGAAGTTTCGTCGCTGCTTCGCCTTTCGCTACCAGCACTGTTGACTGGCTTGTCTTCAGCAGCTGAGTGTCTCTGTAAATCTCCATTGGGTATGCGGATATGGTCTAATCTTGGACTGTTTCTTCTTTTGAGTTCCATTTTGCATATCGATTTCTCTCGGCAGTAAGAGCTCACTCAGGCCGGGTGATCATCCCACTTTCTTGAATTTTTTTCTCGTCCTGAGAATTGCTTAGTGTCAGGGATGATTTATCGATATTTCTTTCCTTTTCTTTTCTTTTTCTTGTTTTTCATGTCACTTGATCTGCAGAAGAGACCGTCTCGTTATTTTCAGGAAGTAAATTCGACAATTCGCTTCGTCGTTGTCTATATATGGCTTCTGCAAAGATCCGGAAACTGCTCTGGTTCTCAACATTTAGTAGCTTCTTTTCGGCAATTTCGCATTGGTTGTGCCATCATAAGCAATTTGAGGAGCTTCCATTTCACATTCTTGCTTATGCTTACAGATACTACTTGGCTAGGACTGGGTTTTCAAGTTGAAGCGAGGCTTTTACTTTTTGCATTGTTGTCCTTATTTCCTTTTTTTGTGCGCAGATGCTCTCGAAATATACCATTCGAAGGTCATTTACAAGCTTCCTTGGGTGCAATATACGTGCCAAGAAACTCGAATGAGCTGGTAACCATTTGAGTGAAGCGAGGGTCAGAATCTGCTAGCCGTGACAAAGAACGGAAGAATCACCAGAATGGAGGAAAGAAAACTGAATTTCAACAGTCCACTCTTGTCTGTGAGGCGATATTCGATGCCCACATCTTCGAGTTCAAACAAAGGGAGGAAAATTCAGAAGTCCTTATCCAATCGACGGCACACGCTCCCCTCGAGTGATTCAGACTCGAACATGGATCAAGTAACTGAACCAGTTGCTGTGCCTTTTACATGGGAACATATTCCTGGCAAAGCTAAGGACAATGATCAGAAATCTAAGGTCCTGCTTTTAGAAGGACCTAGTGTTTCTCCGAGGCTGCCTCCACGAAGATCTCGGGAATTTCCACTTGCAAGACACTTGGAAGGACCTAGCTCAAATAATATCACTGCTAAATTAGATAGCTTCAAACAAGAAAGAACAGGTGAAAAGGAAGGTGACTTCAAGGAGGATGATGACAATGATGATGAGGATGCTTATTCTGATGCAGTTGAGACATTGTCTCCTCCGGAGTCACTCTCATTTTCTGTTAATTGCAGCGTAAGTGGTTTGAGTGGAACAGATGGGCCAGTTATGAAGCCTTCGGGAACCTTCTCAGTAGATTCACAGACTCGAGACTTCATGATGGGTCGCTTCTTGCCCGCAGCAAGGGCAATGGCCTTGGAAGCTCCTCAGTATTCTTCCAGAAAGCAACCTGCTACAACTGAGCAAACAAGAGATGTTAAGAAGCTCATTGTCAGTGAAAGTCGACCTCCTCCGAAGCAATACAGTATGGAAATTGTAGAGTACTATAAACAAGACGCATGGGAGGAGGAAAGTGCAGATGAAGATGAAGATAAAGGTGAAGAGAACAATGATTATGGGAGTGTATCAGCCAAAGGTTGTGGGTTACTTCCTCGTCTATGCCTCTTAAATCCAATTCCGGGAATGAAACCAAGGTCGTCAAGTCCCATCTCTTTCATGTCCCGAATGAAAGGAGCAAGCAAGGATGGTCCTCCTCGATCGCAAAGCCAGCCTAAGGTATTATGGTATTCTGCTTTATGCTTCTGTAAATCATGATTTTGCAGACATCACTAGTACGAGTTTTGTTAATTATCTCACAGGAAAGTTGTTCCTTATACCTTGAACTATGGGGGATCCTGCATTTGACAACCTAAACAATAAAATGCAGGATAGCACCATCCTATGGTTTCATATGACCACAAAACTCACAATCAAATCAATAATTTTTATATTTATGCTTAAAAGGACCACCACTATATTTAAGTGTAAAACCAAATCTCCTTTTCTTAGCAAATAAAGAATATTAGTCCGTTGCTCAGAGTGCTCTGGATGTCAAATTTGCAGAGAGCTGATTCTGAGCACAAGTTGGACCATGGTAATCTCACTCCTAAGTTGCCAGGTGTCGAGAATAGGATGCTTAGCAGCTCTAGTCGGTTTAATTATTCTGGTGAGCTGAGGGCGAGAGGTGGATTATCTCCTTACAGGCGTTCTAGAAATGACGGTGTTTCTCCACAACGAAACAGACCAGCTCTGCCTCCTCCTGAAGGATTTGGATTTCTTGGCCTATCGAAAGAAGCCAATAACATTGACCCAAGCAGGTTGAAGTTGCTTTTAAAGAAAGTCGACAATATGCAAAAAGTTTCAACAAAGCTTACGGCAAATCAAAGCAATGGTTTGACCAGCCCTGCTGCAGAGAAAACTTTATATGTAGATACTGTAAATACTCAGGCAAAACCATGTTGCGATTCAAGTTCCTCTAATTTGGAGGTGCCCTCGAATCATGCTGCAGAAGACGTGGAAAGCCGTTCTGACACAAGAAAAACAGAGGAGAATCCTTCCGAAGAATCTTCTTTTCAAGATATAGAATGCTTGGATTTTCAGAAGTCAGGGACCGCCTTGGGACAAGATCTCTCTGTGCCGATAGATGCTAGTCCCTCTTCTTGTTTCTCTACTCTCACAGGCCAAGTTGAGACCATGCGCATATCGGCTGATGGAGATTCAAACATCAACACCACTCTGATGGTGAAAAAGGTTGAGAAGGAGGAGATGGATGTCACTTCACTTCCCTTGCCTTTACTGAAATCTCCTTCTGAGTCTTGGCTTTGGCGTACCCTGCCCTCAATTCCATCGCGACATCCATTGTCACATTTGACCTCAACCACTAATTCCAAGAAGCAGGATGCAAAAGTATCCGGCACCGATACCAAGTGGGAAACCATTGTAAAAACTTCGAATCTTCACCATGATCATGTCCGGTATTCTCAGGTAAAATCATTATATGAAACTATACATCTTCCACATCATTATGAGCTCACCGAGTGATGAGAGAATTGATTACCTGATGAATTACACTGCAGGAATTAATTTCTCATGTTTCCGAGCAACCCAAGTTCTAGATGTGCAAAATCTCCGTTCACAGATTGAAGAAGTTGCCTGCTTTGGAATCTGCGGTGCATGCATAAGGTCAAAATGGCACATAATTATTTTGAGTAAAATTCTTTTGGGACTGTTCTTTTGTTCTGCTACAGTGGATGTTTCATGTGCTCATTTTTAGTTTGAGTTACACAATTGTTGTTCCTAAGAGAGAGGATATGGAGCTGAGCTTGGAGAAACAGCAGCTGATGAAATTCTGAACAGAACCAAAGTGCCTCAGCCACTCCCTCTTTTACTCTCTTTTTGATTAAATTTTATATATAGGTCAACTAGATATATTCCAATTGCGAGCCCTGTTTGAAGTGGCGATGATAGTGTTGTCCATTATACTTGAGGAATCCATTAATTTGATGATTGAAAATCTGTTTGAATTTGTTGGTGTTTGTTCCTTTGCATATTTAGAAAAAGACGTGCTTTATGCATAGAACTGATTGTCCCTGCAACTATAATATCCTCAGGATTGTAACATAATCTGGAGTTGATTCTAACGAGTTTGTAGTCAAATGAATTATTGTTGAAATATGGTAAGTGTTGTGCTCGAAAGCATATTGATTCATCTTTGATAGATTATGCACGGCCAAAGAGCAGATGCATTCAGAAGAATAAGCATACCAAGGAGTGTGTGGAGGTCCTCAGGTACTTGAAGTTTGAAACATAGAGCAGCTCTGTAAAAACTATGCAATCCATCGTCCGATTTTTGTTGGTTTGTTTTGCTAAATACTAGTAGAGCACATCTGATATACTTTCTCGAAGTAGATATGAACTCCAGAGACGGGTGGCTTAGTTGCCGCTGTATCCAAATGGAGCTGTATTATATCCCACACATAGGTATAATGTGCAGTGTTCAGTTTAGCCTTGGCCAAGGATCATATTTCATGACTATGTCAGTCGAGACCTCTATCCATGTTATTTTTGGTTTTGCATTGTTAATTTAGTCCGGGGTATTGGTCTCTTTCAGCAGGACCTTCTCGACTCCGAAAGCTAGGAGAAATATCATATAGACTGAATTTATAGATGATGTGGTGTACACACCCTGTGCTGTATCGTACTTTTTTAAGAGTCTATTGTGCAATTGTGGATCCACCCATTTCTTGATTCATGGTCTAGTAGAATGGATTTAGACGATATCAAATCGATCACAGTAAATCTTTTACGCGGGATTGGTTTTGTTTGATATAATCTGCCTACATGGATCTTCTACATTGACCAATTTCCACTTTCATCAAGGGAGATAGGCGTATGTCAACAGGCAAAAGCTCTATTTTGGTTATGATGCAACTTGGCCAGACAAGATCTTGAACTGTTAATTTGAACTCAACTTTTCGATTCTTTTCCGCTAGTATATTACAATGGAATGTCGTCCTTCTCATGATGTTATGAGGCTACATCTGATGCCCTGTCCAGATCTCGGGATCTATTATATGTAAAACAATAAGAGGATAGAGTCGGGTATAGAACTTGAAAAATATATTGTACTAACGAGGGGGAGCAGGGCATGCGAGCATCGACATGTTAACATCATAAATGTAGTTTAGTAGCCCACAGTATTGTGAAAAGGTGTAAACAACCCTTGTTGGTTGGCAACAATCTCTGTCTTCGTGAGGTTCCTTGTGACTAGCACCAAGAATCCAATGCAAGCCCCCCTGATCTATTACAATGGAAGGAGCTAATGCAAGATTATCTGGGCTCGCTCAACACACAATGAAAGAATATTAGTCATTTCGTTATAAAGTTAGACCACCTTAGGTTTTCAACACTTAGGGCGCATTTGGTAACTATTCCGTTCCCGGGAACAATTTCTTATCGGAAATGATTCTTTTTTATTCTGCTATCAGGAGCAATTTCTAAGCATTTTAAGGCGTTTAGTGACTATCTAAAATTTATATCCCCGAAATAGATATGCGTTTGACATTGTTCTCAAAATTTCTACTCCAAACTATTTTCTTTTAATTTTTAAATAATTTTATTACTTTTTCCTTTTATTTTTTCTTTTCTTTCCCTTCTTCTTCCTCAAGCTTTGGTCAATCACCAACTTTAGGATGAATGGTGACCGGCCAGACGAGAGCTAGTAACCTTGCCAGAGTGTCGCCGGCCCTCGGCGAGGCCGCCCCTTGTTGGCCAAGCCTCACCAAAGAATCGGGTTAGGCTTAGGCTGAGCCTTGGCGGGGCAAGCGGCCTTGCCATTGCTTGGCATCAATGGGGCTTAACCTCACCAAGCGGTCAAGCCCGTTGGTGGCTGGGTGAGCTCGGCCGAGCCTCGCTTGACTAGGGAGGCTCCTAGGTAGCCGGACGACTTTTCAGCAAGCTCGCCAAACCTTACCCTAGCCTGACAAGCCTCTGTCAAGGTTGTCGGACCTCACCCAATTGGTCACTGACGACCGGTGGTGGCGACTAATGATAGTGGTGCGGCGGTAGCAATGAAAGAAGAAGAGAGAATGAATAAGAACAATAATAAAAGAAGAGAAAAGAGAAAAAATAAATTGGCTTGATTCTGAAATTATTCTCGGAAATAAAAAAATCAACATTTTTTACTTCTCGATTCTATTCCAAATCTATTTCCAGAAATAAAAAATTTACCAAATAGATTTCTGTTCTAAATCCTACTCTCGGGAATAAAAGAATAGAAGTTTTTATTGTTTTGCAAGTTGCCAAATGTACTCTTAATCGATTAGAACAAAAAACTAACTACTGCCATAAAAGTACATAACTTCCCTTTTTTCCCTGACGTTTTGACATTCACGTCCATTTAGTCGAACCATATTCAAGGCACTCTGGCGTGTTATTCTCTCTTGCATTGAACGAACACATAGATCACACTACTACACACTCGCGAGACACACAGCGCAAATACACGCTCAACGGTGCAAGAAGCAAAGAAGACTCTTAAATTTAACTGATGGCAAATGCAAAAGCTCTCTTACAAGAACACTGTCCAGAGATATGCACAATAGTAAAACTCTAGGGAAGAACTAGGTTAAGACACAAGTTTGAAGGAAGTGCAGGGATTAAATCCAAAGTGCTTCCTGATCTGCGCAGACGACTTTGCTCGATTTGGAGGATTATGATCCATGTGATTTTTGGGCTTCATTATGTATAAGTAGCTTTTGGCTAGAACTGGTTGCAATTGCTTTATCTTGATTGAGTTTTGATGTAGCTGTTTTTTTTCATGGAGTGATTCGTGGCGTAAGTTCCAGGAGATTTGAGTATGTGATTGGATGGTTTTGGCACCTCTGAAGTTCTGCAATAGAAGGATTTACTTACTCCTTCAAAAAGGTCAAACTAGGAACTTCTATTCTTTTAACCTAGAATTCTTAGAAGTAATATTTAAAATGGACAAATGCATTGGAAGTCCTAAAATTTTCATAAAGTGTAATGAAATTCTAAAATTTTTCACAAAAGTATAATTGAGCCCTATAACTTACTAAGAAAATGCAATCAAATCCTAAAATTTGTCAAATTGGTCCAGCATTTTTTTTTTTTAAAGTTGTAAGGCTTGATTTCACTTTCGTAATTAGTTTTAGGACTTGATTACACTTATTGAAAGTTTTAGAACTCAATTATACTTTCTTGACAAGTTTTAGAACTTAATTGCACTTTTTGAAAGTTTTAGATTTCAATTGCATTATCTTGTGATAAGTCTCAAGACTTCCAATGCACTCATTCTCATTTTAAATCATAAAAATAAGGAAATTAGACTAAATTGCAATCACAATAGCCAATTTCCATTTCATTCTTCTCTATTTGGGAAAAACACAGACCAAGTTATGCACGCTTGGTGCTCCCTCAATGGGAGAAAACTAGACCTCAGGACAGGGTGTCAATCTTGAGAAGTCCAACAGTATCTTTTTTAGCCCAAATTTCAGTGACTTGGAGAGGAGGAGGTTGACTGAAATTCTTGGCATCAAGCAAGTTCGAAAACCTGGCAATTATCTTAGATTGCCTACCTTGTGGGGAAGAGCAAAGGATAACGCATTGGGGCTGCCAAAGAGAGGATTCTGAGGAGACTCGACTGTTGAAAGGCCATACTTCAGTCTAAGAATGGAAAGAATGGCAATGGCTAATGCAATCCCTACTCACTCCATGGGATGTTCAGAGTTTCTTAAAAAGCGGTGCCAATAATTTGATGCAGCTGTGGCTAGAGTTTGTGGGGACAGAGGAATGGTGAAAGAAAGATCCTTTGGAAGAATTGGGAGTCTCTTATGGCAGCCATGGCAGCAGGTGGGCTTGGTTTTAAGGACATTATACGATTTAACTTAGCTCTTCTAGCAAAACTGGCTAGGACTAGGAGAATTTATCACAATCCCAATAAGCTTAGGGTTTGCATTCTAGACGGACTCTACTTTCCTATGAGTGATTTCCCGGAGGCCAGAAAAGGAAGAGGATCTTCATGGGAAAGTATATGTGAAGGGAAGGTCCTGAAGGATGGTGGTCTCTGGCAGATTGGTGATGGTAAGCAGCGTTTCTTTTGAATAGTAGATGAAGCCCATCTACCTGGGACCATAAATTGCATCCTATTGCTGTCGATCCTGAACTGGCTCATATGAAGGTTGTGGAACTCATTGGTACTAATATAGGATGCTAGGGATTATCTGCAATACAGGATTGTCTGACTGATGAGGAAACCAGGCATGTTCCAAGTATTCCTTCGTACAGTGTTAGATGTCTGGATCGATCAGTGTGGCCATGGGACAGAAGAGTGTCTCTCTCCGGCAAATCTGCCTAACTTTTTCTCGTAAAAACTGCTTCTGCTAATGTTCATGCTAAAGCCTCTAGCTCAAGTCAGGTTTATAGCAATCTTGGGAATATAAATTTGGGAAAATATTCTTACTTCCCGTGCATGTGCTTCTTGCAGAAATACTGAGACGTTAGAGCATCTGATTCTTTAATATGAAAAGAGTAGAGCTGTTTAGTTTGGTTGCCTTGGTTACGGAGTGCAGAAGGAGAAAGTCGCTACCCAATGGCTTCTAACTAATGGCTCAGCTAAAGGGTAGTGAAAGAGAAGATTACCTGTCTAAATGTGCTTTCATCCCTTAGCACATTTGGAAAAGCAGAAATGAAGGTCTCTTTAATAGGGAAATGCCTGACCCTGATGAAATAATAGCCAGGGTGAATCAAGCCTACACAAAATTTATTGAGGTTTCTATCCAACCAAAACTCAAGGGCTGTCCTACGTGAGGAAGACGCTCCTAACTAATGCTACCGATGTAGATATGTTTTGGCAGAAACCACCTCCAAAATGTCATTAAGGTGAATTTTTGATGGTGCCTTTGAGGAGGTTACATGAAGGGGCTATTACTGGAGTCATAATAAGAGATGAGGAAGCGAAGTTAGTAGGAGGCTCCGGAAAGAGAGCTTGGGTAGTAACTGCAGAAATGACTAAATTCCTGGCGGTGAAGGAAGGTTTACAGTAAATTGACTTGTAGTTTCCACAACATTGCTTTCGCATGTCGGCTGTCCCTTCCTTTATGTCAGGAACTTCACTTCGACGTGACAACAAGCCCATGACCAGACTCTTCTAACACCGATTTTCCTTCCTTGAAAATTTGATCAGCTAATTCATATACATATATATTTGGTAAGAAGTAAGGCAGAAGTCCAGCACAAGTGCCATAACTTGATACGCTGGGACACTTAGTAGCGCATGACAAAATTTCTGTTTCAAAATTGATTTCTGGTCGAAATTGATTTTTCAATTTCTGTTTCCCAAACAAGTTTTTGAGCAAAACCCTGTTTGGTAACAATTCAAAATTTCTATTTTTGGAACAAACCGTTTGATAACAAAATAAAATTTATATTTCTAGGAATAGAAATTAATTAGATAACAATATAGGAAATCATCAAATACAAAATAATAGTTGAAATAATACTAAAACAACATAGGAAATCCTCAAATACAAAATAATAGTCGAAATAATACTAATATATTACAAAAGTTGAAAATACAATTTTATGGAATTTCCTATTACATGTGCTTCCGTTTCCTATTACGTAATATTTTCTTTCGAAAAATAAACAACGTGGCAAAAAAAAAAAAATCAATTGAAATTCAATTGTAGTGAATCTGTCGTTATGTTTTTGCCGAATTGATTTCACATTAATCAAATAAGTCTAACGACAGCCATGATTATAATAGTCTAATCTCCTAAAAAAAAATCCTAACTTCAAGTCTAATTCCAATTTCTTTCCAAATTTTGTTAAAAAAATCCTCACCATGTTCAAAAATCGTCACCAGTTTTTTTCAAAATTGTCAACACTAGGATTATTTAAAAATTTATTATCAAAATCTGTATTTTCATTAACACTCTTACAAGAACAATAGATTCTTTATTAGATGTATTTTTACCCGTGTCTTGATAAGTGAGGACACTATATAAAAGAAAAATCAGATGAAACCCTAATGATTTGACACCTTTTTACCGCCTCAATATGAAGTTTATGATTAAAAAAATAGTTAGCTAGATAGAGCCATTGTTTGGCCTACTACGAAAGAGTAGGTGAAGAAAGACTCGTTAGATATGAATATGGCAAGTTGACTATTATCATGCGTGAAATCTCTTGCGTGCAACAAATGAAGCATTGTTCATTCAATTCCCACCATTTGGCCCAATGGTTAAGATGTTTAATCAATATTGATTGAAATGATTATATTAAAAAATCATTAAAATATTTTGGACTAAATTAACAAAATTGAAAAGTTAAGAAAAAAAAAATTCTGTTTTTATTTCAGAAACTGAGAAGCTAAAAATTATAACTTCTGATTTCTTCGATTTCCCTATTTCGGAATAGAAATCTGTTTCAGAAATAGAGAAATCAAATTGCGTTAAAACGGATTTACTTTCCAAACCTGTTCCGGGAAGAGAAATAGAGAAATCGAGAAACAGAAATTTTATCATGCGCGCCCTTAAATGCCATAACTTCAAAACAGTACACTTAAGTGCCACTTTTTTTTTTTTTTTTTTTTCGAGTGGGACACTTAAGTGCCACCTCCGGCGACCCTTACCGGAAATCCTACGTGACAATACTTTATTATTATTTTTTACCTACGTGGCTCGCCGAAGCTCCAAATCAGCATAAAAATTAAAAAAATTTAAAAAAAAAAAAAAAAAAAAAAAAAAAGGTGGGCGGGGGGGGGGGTCGAACGGGCGGCCGAGGGCTGAGCCGTCGCCGCCCTTCCCGGCAGCGGCGGCGAGGGCTCAGCCCTCGCCCGCCCGTTCGACCTCCCCCTTTTTTTTTTTTTTTTTTCTTAATTTTTTTTAACTTTTAAATTTTTCTTAATTTTTCTTAATTTTTTTAATTTTTCTTATTTTTTTAAATTTTTTGAATACTTTATAATTTAATTATTTTATATATTATTATTTACACGTAGACACGAAACGGCGTCGTTTTCGCGTTTTCTCCGCCACGTCAGCGTGTAAAACGACGCCGTTTTGGACTAAACTCGCCGGAAAATTGCCACGTCAGCCATTTGGCCGGATTTTCGCCGGAGTGGCACTTAAGTGTCCAATTTTACTCCGATAATAGCATTTAAGTGTACCATTTTAAAGTTATGGCACTTAAGTGTCCCGGCGTGCCAAGTTATGGCACTCCAGGTGTCATCACCTCTAAGAAGTAATAATATATAGAATTTTGAACCAACATTTATTTGAACCAACATTTATTCAAGATTTGACACCACAAAACTTGCACTTATCAAGACAAAAGTCTATGTGAGTGGAAGGGAGTCGGATGTAAAAGAACCCACAAGCGCGGCCAAAGCACACAAAAGCCTATACAACAGGCAGAAGGACAATCGGGAAAGGAAGGCCGCGCAGGGCCAAAAGGAAGCCACAAGGAGACCAACCTCACGAATACAACTAGCTACAAAATAAGATAGAAAGCAACCAGGAGAAGTCACCGCCGTAGAAGAATAGCAGCCATACCAACAAGAAGAGAAGAGGCGGAGCCGAAGGGAGAAGAAGGCGTATACTATCAAGCATCAAGAGCCCGAGGAGACTAAGGCTGCAACCCATTTGCAAGATGTCCCTGAACCCCTTCAAGGAAAATATAAGGATCTATCCTCAATTACGTTGGAGTCTTCTGTTTCTTGGATTATCTTTAATATTTTTGAAGGTTATGGCCTTATTCTTCACCACTTTGATGAGGTAATTTTTAACTGCGCAATTGCGACAATCTCTGAAGAGTATGTTGTTCCCGTGTTTCCAAATAAGATGGTAAAGAGCACCAAAAGAAAAACGGCCAATGGAGCGATAGAAGTCCTTACCAGAGAGAAATTTCATCGCCCATTGAAGATTTTCAGACCATGTCTTGTTTTACCATGGGAGATTGCATTTAGCCACCCAAAAGGAAGCCATGCTGGCAGTGATGCAACACCCGAAAAAAAGATGATCAATGGAGTCGCATCAGCTTACAAAAGGCACAAACCTCTCTCCCAATTCTGCCATGTGACATAAGTAAAGTTTGGGTGGGAAGACGGTTCTTTATAATAAGCAAAAGATTGAATTGATATCTCGGTGTGATAGCCTTATTCCAGATAAAGGAAGCCCAATTAACCCTATCCTTCCTTCTTCTAAAGTTATGCCACGTCGAGGCGACTGAGAAGAGACTAGAAGGGCTCTCGCTCCAAAGAAAACGATCTGGTGCTCTGGAGAGGAGAGGGAGGGGCCGGTCCCTCAGCTAATTCATATTTGACCTCATTATAGTGTATAAAACGATGACCGAACTATTCAAGACTCACAAGCAATCTTTCGAGCGGTGAAATTCAGAAATGACTGTTTGGTAAGTCTTCAAGAACATCATGGACAAGATTACGTATGTCTATCGATCCTCAAACCTCTCGAAGTTTCACATTCCCATTGGTCTTGCGTATGGGGCAATATATTCGACCACTTTCTTTGCCACCGTACACACGCTTTCAATTTTCAAGTCAAAGGATTTCTGCAAAGTTCATCGGCAAGTTCCATCGGTTCAATGGCTTTCGCATCTTCGACAGACTCCTGATGCTGTCTCGCCTTCCTTCCAATGATCCTCAGTTAATCTTTTCCCATGGTAACCTTACACCCTTCAATTTATACTTCACTAATTGCACCATTCTATGCACCGAGATATTCTTTAATAAGTGAAAAAGGAAAATCCAGATTGAAGTGAAAATTCCTCTCATTTTCATCTTGCATGTAATGTTGATTTTTGTGCTCTACTATGTTAATCACATCGACTGTACCGTCACAATCTCCTCAGTTATGATGAAATTGATAGCCTTTATGATCACTATCAGACTATGTCGCCACATAAATTTTGACTAAATATTTAAAATTAATTTACATAGAAAATTAGTGATCAATTTAACCCTAACAAAAATATTTTGTGCATCAATTAGGTCTTACTTTTTTTTTGCATCCATTAATCTTTATTTTCCTTTTGTTACTTATTTTTCACTTATTTTTCGGATAATTTACTAAAAGAAAAAGGGGCTCGAGGCCCACTCCTTGCTCTTCTTCTTCTTGGCCCGGTCCCCTCCTTCTTGCATTCTTCCTCCGCATTTGCAACTCGCGCATAGGACACCTACGGCCAAGAGGGGAGTAGGCCGACGACGGAGAGGAATGCTCGCCTTCAATGCCGAGCACGCCTTGGTGAAGAAGAAGGGATGGGACACCGGCGATCACTGTCGGCAGTGAGCGAGCTTTGAGAACTTCCCCGGAGAGAATTCAGGGGAGGCTCGAAGAGCAAGCGAGCCACGAGGGAAGAGAAATCGGGGCGACGAGCTTAAACGATCACCCATGAGAGACATCAGGGGAGGCCGGCGAGCGAGCAAACCCGAGAGAGAGAGAGAGGCGGGTCGAGCAAGGGTTTCGCTGTTTGGGAGAGATCGTGGGCGAAGGAAACCAGATCTGGGGGTTGCGACGTCGCCAGCCACCGCACCTGCATCACGGTCCGGTGACCCACCGCTGCGTTTCTTCCTCGGTGAACTAGGGTTTCTTTTTATTTCTCTGTGTCTTAGGGTCGTCGGGCCAGAACCTGCGGCCGTTTGCCTCATACGAGTTTCAACCCCGACCGTCCGTCCTCCAGCTGCCCCGGATTTTCGCCCGTTGTCCACCCTGACTCCCGACGCGATCTCGACCTCGAGTGGTTTAGTTTCTCTCCTCTCAGCCAGCATCCTCCAGGTGTTTAACAAAATTCCCAAACGACCGTAGCGGCCGCAGCCTAGATTCGCGGTGGGCGGCGACGATGGCCGCGCGATGGCCGGCGGCGAAGGCCTACTTGCCGGCTTAGGGGTGGCTGAGACGGTATCGGCGGAGGCCCAAACTCAGACCGGACGAGCTCGGTCGCCTTTGTCGCAGATCGTCGGGAGTAAGGGGCACGGGGGGGAGTCGGGTCTGCGAACACGACGCCAGGTTGTGAATCGGGTTAGACGCGAGTCACGAATGGGTAGGGTTTGGTCCCCGAACCGGGTCGGGCATGGGTCGCCGTTCGGGCTAGGGCTTCATTGGCTCGGGCCGAGTAGGCCCGTTTGCATGTGGGCTGATCTTGCGCGGGTCTGGAAGATGCGGGCCCGTTTTGTCTTTCTTTTAAATTGTGGGCTTTAATTACAAAAAAGAAAAAAAAAAGAGTTCTGGGCTGAGCCCGCACTTCAGGCCCATTCCGAGCCCCTGGCTTCAACGAACCGAGTCGGTCCCAACCTTGGAATCCGACCCGGGTCCCTTTTTATAATATATATGATTATATAATAATATTTTAATAAAAAATATAAAAAAATTATTTTTCAGAAAAATCCAAAATATTTTACATTTTCTCAAAAATAAAAAAAGTCAAAAAATGATTAATATTTTTAAAAAAGATAAAAAAATATTTTACATTTAAACAAAATTTGGTACCGGAAGGGTATTAGTGATTAATTAGTGTAATCAAGTCTCTAATGCTAGTTTCTCTTGTTGTGCGAGAGTGAAATATTTCTTCCAATATTTCACTTGGGTTTCTAATCAACATACCCCAAATTGATTAATAGCGACTCATTTTTAAAATTAACTTATAGGTTAAAAATTCGAAGAATAAGTTGTAAATTGGTGGGCTTGGGAGAGCTTAGGCTAAGCTTAATAGACTTAGTGAGCCATTAGCCTCCATCGTCACATGCGCAACTGGGCACCAAAAAAGAGGTCGCAACAGCTTCGTGATTCTGCTGAGAAAATTTTGTGGACTTAGGCCTTTTTTTTTTTATCTTGTTTAAACACTTCACTAAATTGGTTTTTATTTTTTTTCTACTTTTTTATGCAAGTTAGTAGGTTAGAGATTAATTTTAAAATAAAATGTTTTGTGATTATAAACTGTCATGCATGTTCTAATGTTTTAGTATTACATGTGGCACACACAACCCGGCCGCTGGACTTGGGCTGCCATAAGATATTTAGGATGGTGTTAAGAAAGATACAACCTTGAATGCAAGACTCCGATGTAGAGATTGTCTTTCTTTTCCCCGAATTTCTTTAGGTAGAGCCTAGGTTAAGAGGATATGATGCTAACGCCAGACTATGATGGGCAAACACCCTCTTAATTTCACTAAATCTTCTCAGTTAGACATCGAGCTGCACGTATCTTACACATGTCTATGTGCTTGCTATTTTCTTTAAAAGTAAAGTAATTTTTTTAAACTCAGTTTTCTTATTGGCTCATCGCAAAATAGGTCAATCGTATAACTCCCGTTTTATATGCGATGGGAAGAGTTGATATTTAGTTCATTCCTACTCCCAAGGAAGAGCTCCTCAGATGGTGGAATCATTTAGATCAGCTTAGCCAAGAACTTGTCAAAGCAAGGATCTGTCATCTCCTCCCATTGCTTTGAATCAATGTCCACTCTGGGGTCATGCAAGCACTACCACATTTCTGGTGCCTTGAAATATCCACCTTTGTATTCGACAAATTTGAACTAACTCCGAGTCTCGAAGAGTATAGTCTTGCCATAGGAGTGCCTCAAGGGAGGGAACTTGTTAGGCCACTAACGAGCATTGACCCTATGATTAGTCTATCACGGTTTTTAAGAAATCATTTGGTAAGAGGAATTGTTAAAGCCAGCAATGATGCTTTCCCATTATCATCTTTGACTGAATGTTTTGAAAAAAAATCAATGGCCTAGAAAAACAAGATCTTCCTCTTAGCGTTCTTTGGATTGATCATCTTTTCCCGTCGAAAGAATGCCATAAATCCTTTAATCGCATGGGTGGTAAATCAAGTCGATATTGGGATAGGATATGTAAACATGGTTTTAGCCAAAACATTTTTGTCCATTAATCATTTCAAAGAAAACAAAGAAAAAAAATCATGAGAGCTGCTCCGGAAATTTTACAAATGTGGTTCTTTTCCCATATCAAAGGGTTTGGGCACCTCATGCGAATATTTGAAATCAACAAATTCAAGCACCAATTACAAAAGTTTCAAAGCTTGGAAAAATACTCCCCCAATAAGGAATACTTTCATTGGATTAACTTACCAAGGAACTCTATTCCCGAGACATTCTTATGGTGAGCTAAATGGTTCAATACAGGAGAAGCCCGCTTTGCGCTTGGATATTACGACCCCATCCCATGACTAGGTCTATCTGGAACCACCTCATATTACCCATATAGGGTGGCTCGTCAGTACAGGGCCCTTCAAGAAATCCCGCCATCGCTCAAACTAGGATTGTTTCGAGTCCTCTTCACCTGTATGGGCTATGACTACTTAGATGATATCCGTATAATCCAGAATGCATGGAGTAAAAGCCACATCGAAAGGATTGTTGTACCCAAAAAGCTGAAGGGATAGGAAAAAACCCATCACGCATCCACGTTTTACATTCTCAACCATGGGATTCCCAATGAGCTACAATTGGTGATCCCTGACGTAGTTGATAAACTCACTCAGCAAGAACAGATTGAATCTCTTGAAGGAAGTTTGGAGACAAGCATGAGACATGTATCGAAGCTAGTTCAAAAGAACAGGCAACTTTGCAAGACTAGGACTTCCCATCGCATATAAAAATAGGCAACTTGGTCTTCTAATGTGAATATTTAGGATCATTCTATCTACTTTCTATCTTTTATGCCTTGTTTAAAGAGTCCTATTTAGTGTTATGTAATCCCCCTATTGATAAATAAAAACGACTGGACCCTTGCTAAGGGTCAATGTTCTATTAACTTCCCTTGCTTACGTTCCTTTTATTGTGTGCAACGAAGGTAATTACGATAGAGCCGCATTCGCCAAATCCAAAAGCAAGAATGGCTGAAGAGAACATATCAAGCTGTGTTGCGGTTGTGGAAAGTGAAATGAAGCAAGTCTTCAATGTGCTTCAACAACTCTCGAAGCGAGATACATTCCATCCAGGGCAAACTTGTTCCCACTCTAGCCTCAATCAAAGTATTGTTATCGCAATCATCTACCAAGGGAAATCAAGGAACAGATACTGACGATAACATGCCCGAATTGGAAGATGATCCGCACGAAATCACGATTGAGAAAGCTAAGCCTAACAATTTGTCTAAAATTGAGCATAACAAACACCTTGAGAAGCTTGAAGAGAGGTTGAAACAATTGCAAGGCCTCCAAAATCCTACTTCGATAGGCCTCTTCGTCTATTCCAAGGTCAAAATATCGAAAAAATTCAAAATGCCCGAGTTTGAAAACTACAATGGCATGACTTACTCGAGGGCTCATTTGCAAATGTATTTGGTTCGAATGACCCAGTACATCGATAATGCACCATTAATGATCTAATTATTCCAATCAAGTCTAATAGGCCCTACCTTGAGATGGTATATCTCGAAGAACATGAACCTCCTTGAAACATAAAGCAAAGTGAGTGAGACATTCCTCAAGCAGTACAAGTTCATAATGGACATTACCCCTTCTTGTGAGGATCTTGAGTGTATCAAGAAGAAGAAGTATGAATCATTCAAAGAATATGCCATTAAATGGAGTAATCTAGCCACCAAAATCAGTCATGAACCAACTGGTTTTGAACTAAAAAAAATGTTTATCAAAACCCTCCCCTGCGAATACCACAATCGAATGGTGACCACGATCGCTAAATCGTTTAATCAACTCATTCCGGAAGAGAGCATATTGAGATAGGACTGAGGGATGGTTAGTTCACTGAACCTGCACCCGCAAGTAGGAGGATCAACATGAAAAATGAAAAAAGAACCCTTGGTGGATATCAATGCAACCCACACCGCAAACACCAGTCATCCCCCGATCATTCAGACAAGCGCATGACAACAACAGACCACCAGCCATCAGCCATCCCTGTGTTACAATAATAGGAGGCAAATTACTCCGCTTCCTGGACCTCCATCGTAGGTATTGGCAATCCTCCGGAAGAAAAACCTCCTCTCGATTGAGCCAAAACGACGAAAACTTCTCCAGCTATGACCAGTCCAAAAAATGTGACTATCACATGGGAGAAGTGGGATACTCAACTTACGAGTGCTTCACCCTTAAGCATCGGATCTAGAACTTGCTAGATACTAAAGCCTTCTCATTCCAAACTACAAAACCAAATGTCCATAGCAATCCGCTCCCTGACCACATAGACAAAGTAAATGTGGCATTCAGTTCTAAAGCCAGCCAAACATACACTGTTGACAAGGTTGGGTATTATTCAGGCGATGAAGTACCGCCCTTAGCAACAGTGAAAGAAAGGGTATCAAGAATGATGGAGGTTGGAAGAATTGTATATGCCAACTACACTGGCATAGTCTTTACTATATCACAAGTCGTTATTGATTAGAATGAAGAGTTTGCCACGCTAAACTTGGGGAAGGAAAAGATGAAATCTGCCCCACCTAAAAGCGCATTTGAAGGGAAATGAGCTATAGCCCAAGCGTTGATAGCAGAGGCACATATATTTATTGAGATCTCCCAACCTTATAAATATGAAAGCAACAATGCAGTTCCTTAGTCCTACGTCCTTGACATTGGCTTAATCACGATGTCTGTGCGAACCTATGCTTAAGCCAATATGCAGCCTACTAAGCTCGTCACTAATGAAGAAGCCAATGAATTTTTTGCCGTAGTCAAAGCCAGTGAAGACGATGTGGTGGAACAATTGCGGCAATTACTAGCACAAATTTCTCGACTGTAATTACTTTTTAGACATCTGTCAAACACCAGAAATCCCTAATAAAGGTATTAAGTGAAGTACATGTCCCTGAAACGATCGAGCATGCCAAACTCGAGGAGTTTGTCGGGGCCATCCTTCTAAAAGATCAAATGGCTTTTTCTGATGAAGAGATCCTCGAGGAAGGTAGAGGGCACACCAAAGCCCTCTACATATCAGTTAAGTGCAACGCCTCCCACATCGCTCAAGTACTGATTGACAACGGATCTACTTTAAACATATGTCCACTAGCGACGCTCCATCATCTTAAAATAGAATCGTCCCAGATCCAGGTAGCCAAGACTTTCATTCGAGCATTCAACGGGACAAAGAAGGAAACAGTAGGTGAAATTGAGCTTGACGTTCAAATAGGCCTAACTATGTTCAAAATTTTGTTACAATTAATGGATATCCCCACAGCATTTAATTTCCTCTTATTTCGCCCATGGATTCATGTCATTGGAGCAGTACCCTTAAGTCTTCATCAAAATGTAAAGTTCATGGTTGAAGAAAAACTGATCACGGTCCGTGGAGAAGAAGACCACCTTATTTATCATGAGATGGCCATCCCTTATTTTGAACCTGGTGGCAGGAATGAATCCAGCTATCAATCGTTCGAACTCATGTTTGCTATACATAGGACTCGAGGGACTCCACCACTTGTCCCCGAAATGTCAAACGCTGCAATCATGGTAGGGAAAATCATGGTTGGATACGGTTTTACCCCAGATCAAGGGCTCGGCAAGGGAAGCCAAGGCATCTGTGAGCCTAACAAAGTCTCGAGGAGACCCCACATCATTAGTTTAAGATATTACAAAGAAATAATGGCCAAATGACATGACCACTATGTTTGGAGACCTTTTCATAGGTGCCATTGAGGAGGAACAACTAGAAGGGACATGTGATAACTTCTCGTTTGGCTAGCTTCAATGTCAAGTTGACGAACTACGCGAGGCAGTACACCACTTGACAGAAAATTTCACTCAAGCTGCTCGTGCATTCCTCTCTCACCACAATGAAGAGTCGGTAGCCGAAATGAATGAAGAAGACCCTACTAACACGACTTGGCAAGGAGCTCGGCTACCCCCAGTTCTCAAGCAACACGCGACCATATTCGCCACTGCCTAAATTGATGGCCATTATTTTCCCCATCCTCTTAGAGTAATGAATGATCTCTAAAGATCTCAGACGTTGGCTCCTGAGTACTTCCTTGATTATGATTCAAGTATTGTGACTACCATTCAGGGAAGTTGGGGCACTCACTAGATGCTTGTACTATCCTGAAAAACAAGGTTCGGGATCTTTTGAATGTTGGGGTATTCACGTTCCGCTCTTCATGGCTATGTTATGGTAAAGATGACCTCCTCATGGTACCTAGCACCCGTACCATGTCCCCTGAACACACTAAGGAGACACATGGAGGAAAAATAATCATGGACACCTTGTGTCAACCGACTGGTAAATTGGAATACTATGTTAACTACTTGGCCCCTCAAGATTTCTATGACCATCATTAGAATATTGTCCCAGGAGAACTAAGCCAGAGTTGTCAAAGAAGATTGAAGAAGAGATAATGAAAATTTTATAAGTGGGCTTCATCGAAGTTTCACGATACCTTAGTTGGGTAGCAAACACCATGCCAGTGAAAAAGAAGGACGGCCGAATTCGAGTTCGTGTCGATTACCACAATCTGAATAAAGCTAGCTCAAAGGATGATTTCTCACTATCACACATAGATGTTCTTGTGGATAGCACTCCAAATTCAAACTATTCTCTTTCATGGATGGATTCTTGAGATACAACCAAAAAAAGATGAAAGAGGAAGACAAGAAAAAAACGGCGTTCATCACTCCATGGGGAACCTTTCAATATAAGGTCATGACTTTTGGCCTAAAAAGTGCTAGAGCAACTTACCAACATCCCATGGTCACCCTTTTCCATGACATGATGCACAAATAAATTGAAGTTGTGACATCCGGATTTTCATAGGACCTCAAATATGTGACGGTCCGTGACGAGTCGATGGAAGTATTGTCGGATTGCATCATTAGTACCATTTGTGGACATCATTTTGTGATCATCATCAGACCGAGACATTACATTCATCGAAATTCCCCTACCTAAGGTCATTTGTGAGACCAACCTCATTCACATTTGCACTATATTGAGCTAGCCTCCCATACCAACATTCAACGTCTTCATGTACATGTTCAATATGACCAACTATGAAGGGGAAAAACAACAATTTCTGACCGCCCCTCTCCTTAGATGCTACGTGAACAATCTCATAATGGCCATGCATGAGGACCATGCACGATCGAACCCACTTCTTAATTGAGTAGCAAGGGAATGAAGTATTTCCCATAGCCATGCGTCCTTCTCTTGGCTTGGTCGGTCAATAACGAAGGGGGATTGTTGACCGAGAGAGGGCTAGCAACGGCCACGTTGCTTCGGAAGTCGATCACTAGCAAAAGCCTAAGGTGTTGCAAGTGGAAGACACGTCTCCCCCAGCTGTCCCTTGACCAAGCTGCCACCGAATCCTTTTGTTGACTAGGATAGTTAAGGTGTTGCAAGCGGAAGACATGTCTCCCCCAGCTGTCCCTTGACCAGGCTGCCACCGAATCCTTTTGTCGACTAGGACAGTCAACAAGCGGTGAATCGTAGAAAAGCATAAACGAGAGCAAGAGAGAGAATGTTCGAGCGAAATAGGGTAGAGAGAGAGAGAGAGAGAGAGAGAGAGAGAGAGAGAGAGAGAGTAGCAAGCGAGAGTGAGAGGGAAAGAAGGAGACCATCCCTTTTCGTCCGTGCATGCATGCTGTCGACGTCGCTCGCACTTGCTATTGTCAAGCCGTGTCCATGACCGCGAGCTTCTCGATTTGTTGTCGTCGACACCACCGAAACTTAAGGCAAGTGAAAGTCTACTAGCCTATGTAATGCAATGCTATTGTTGTCTGATGTAGTGCAGTTAGATTTGGAAATATTTGAGTTTGGATGTTGGATACTGAATTTTTGAATGATTGAGGTAGATTGGGATTAGGGATTGAGGAAATGCTCGGATTTTCTATGTGTGTTTTCAATTCCTTTGAACTTCAATCGAAAATAGATTTTGGTGGACTTTTGGAAGTAAGGTAGCCAAGGTGTGGGCGTGGGTTTCTACTGAATCCATACTACCCAGAACAACTCGTGTGTAGCTCTGTAGCTTTGTAAATTTCTATAGAGATTTCTAGTACGAATTTGGTCCCAACTTCTTCATGGAAGTTGTGAGAAATTGTTTAAACTAGGACATATATTTTTGTCATATTTTCGAGATCAATATAGTTGGCATAAACTTATTTTAGTGTGCCGTGCTTTTCTGTTGGAGTGTGAATTCTAGTCAATGGAAGAAATTTGGGGATGAGTTGTGTGATTTACTGTTCTCTATACATGACTAATTAGGCTTAGTGTCCTTCATGAAATTATTTCCCTTAGGTCTTATTTATAACATACTAAAAATTTAGAATTTTCTGAGTTAATTTATTGGTTCTTCCAAAATTATTACTGAAACTATACATTATGATTTCGGTTGCCTTTATTCCGAATTTGCTCAAATTTATGTCAAAGGTGAATGAATCTTGGTTTATTGCCTAGTAACGATGGTTTTGGCATTCAGTAAATCATTCAACACTGAAATTTTGATAAAAATTCAAGGGATTTCAGATGTTGATGATTTGAAAATGTTTTGGTATTGAAATAATTTGATGTGTCATTGTTGCATTGGACCCTCAGGTCGACGATGCCCCGGGAGTCGGGTTGCCCATAGGATTGTAGGGGTTGATGCCTCTGGATGCCTGGGGACCGGTGAGCCCCAGAGGTTCCCCGGGAGTGTTGGGATGCTCGGATGTATGATGATACATACTCCAAAGGGTAGGGGCAACCATTACCGTGGTTAGTCTCGGAGATTCCTTGTGATGTTGGGTGAGGTGCGAGATGCCTGGAGGTGAGATATGACACGCTCCGGTTGCCCGGTGACTGAAATATGGAACCAGAGGCTTTCGTGATGCCAAGTTAGGTGCGAATGCCTAGAAGGACACAAACACTGGTCCTCTGGGAGAAAAATCTTTTCAATTTTAAAACAGAATGTGTTGCTGAGTTGCGCTGGATTATGAGACAAAATTGCGTGGCACGGAATGGGACACGTGTCATAACAGTTTGGTCTTATAATCGAAACCCCTGTGATTGAAATGATATGTTCTGGTTTTGAAACTGCACTTGTTATTACTTGGAAAAGTTCCATTGACTTGATGCATACTCATTCCTTTGGTTATGTGTTTTGTGAATTTTGTATGAAATTAGATTGTGATGGTTCTGCACAATATAGTTTAGTAGATCTTTCATTGCTGAGTGGTTGTACTCACCCCTTTTAGGGACTAACATTTCAAACTAGACAAGATGCCTCTACTGCCCGCATCTCCCAGTACATTCTATGGATTCCCGATCGACTTACAATGGGAAAGGTCGGAGTGTCAGGACCCTGAGGTGCAAGGGTTGACGTTCGTACGGGTGAGAGTCATTATGGTGTTCGATATTGGTTTTCCCACCGGCCCTGTAGTCCAAGAGCACATCGTCGTATTTGTCCGTCAGTATGGACGAACGTTGGGGTCACTGCCTCTGCCACTAGCAAATGGACTGAGTGGCTGGGTGTGACCGTGAGATGGGGTTAGCAGAGGAGGAAATTTTTGGACACCAATACTAAACGATGGATTTTATGTTTGTAACTGTTGGAAATGTCGAGTATCTTTTGATGTATGGCCGAGTATAAAAAACTACAACATTTTGATGTACGACTGACGATTGTCCATCTAGTTTTATGTAAATAAAAGTGTCCGGTTATTACCTATAAAAATATTTAGTTGGTGTGCATTGTTTTCAGAATGTAGGGAAGGGAGTTGTTAGATACACTTCCACCATATTTTTGCACATGGACCAATGGAAAGAATATAGACCACCAGAACTCTTGGATTTATCAAAATCCTTTGGTATCAAAGTATCAGACTTTCCCCCCTGGCCACCTTCCACTCATTTGGACTTCCTGTCTTTCTGAGTGTAAGCTAGTGCCGGGGTCCACTTGCTGTACAACTGTATAGCTTTTTGTGCAAAAGTCTATATACTTCTTATCTTTTACCAAAAAAAAAGTATCAGACTTTTAGGTTGAGAGAAAGTTGGTGATATGTGGCAACCCTAATGGATCGGGGGCCGTCGGGGGGGTGCCACAGAAGTATATGTTGATGACATGATCGCCAAAACCAGGCATGGAGAAGACCATGTGAAGACCTTGGAAAAGTTATTCGATCAACTCCGCTAGTTCAAGTAGCACTTGAACCCAGCAAAATGTGTGTTCAGGCCAACCTTTGGCAAGTTACTTAGGTTCATTGTGAGTTGTAAAGGGATAGAAGTAGACCTGTCAAAAATCAAGGCAATATATCAGATGCCTTCTCCCTCGGCCGTAAAAGAAGTGCGGAGCCTTCTAGGAAGATTAAATTAAATCTCGCGATTCATATCCCAACATTTTGAAACCGCAAAACATTTCTTTAAACTTCTTAAAAAGGATGCGCGGATTAAATGGGATGACGACTGCCAATTGGTATTCGAAAATCTAAAACAATATATGATGAAACCCCAGTTTTAGTACCCCCGACCCCGAGGCACACATTGATCATCTACCTTACCATTAATAGTGAATCCTTAGGTGCAATTCTAGCACAAAGGGGCCCCGCGATGGGAAGGAGCGAGCCATTTACTGCTTGAGTAAAAAGTTCACCACATCGGAGAAAAACTACTCCAAATCAGAAAAAACATGCGCTGCATTAGTATAAGTGTTGCACAGACTCTAATAGTATACCTTGCATCACCAAACATTCTTTATAATTGAAAATGACCTAATCAAATATCTGCTCGGTCGCCCGACCTTAGTGGGAAAATTGGCCAAATGACAAATCCTAATCTTAGAATTCGACATTCAAGCGATGTCACAAAAATTAGTTAAAGGACGGGTGATTACTAATATGTTAGCAGATTTCCCTAGGGAGATATGTGAGGATAATCCCCTAGACAACCGGATTTCACCAATGTAGGAATACACATGGACCATGTTCTTCGCTGAGCCATAAACTTGTTGGGTTCTGACATCGAGGCAGTTTTGATATCCCTGAAGAGGCAAAGTTGATATTTTCATGCACCAATAATATAGCCGAGTACGAAGCATGCATCATCGACTTGCAAGTGGCTATTGGAATGGAAGTGACAAAACTAAAAGTGTTCGGTGACTCCGCCTTAATTATCCTTCAGACTGTGGGTGAATGGAAGACAAGAGACGCCAAACTCGTGCCTTATCATGACTACTTGGAAGGATTGGTAGAAGAATTCCAGGATGTCTTGTTTGAATACCTACCTAGATCTCGTAACCAGTTTGCCGATGCACTAGCAACGTTATCATCTATGTTGCAAGTGACAAAGAGATTAGAGGTGGAGCCTTTGAAGATTGAAGTCCTAGCAAGACAGGCCCACTGTATGACTGTAATCGAAGAACCCAACGAGAAGCCCTGATATTATAATATCATGAAATACGTCCAGAAGCAGGAGTTTCCTAAAAGAAGCATTCCCGCTGATCAAAAATACCTAATGAAAATGGCTTTGAAGTTTTTCGTCAGTGGTGAAAATTTGTACAAGAAATCCTATGACTTAGTCTTGCTAAGATGTGTGGATACAACTGAAGCCACGCAAATAATGCAAGAAATGCACGAGGGAGTGTGTGGCTCACACATGAATGGGCACATGCTGGCCAAGAAAATAATGAGAATGGGTTATTACTGGCTCCCCTTAGAGAGCGATTATGCCCAACATGTGCAAAGTTGTCACCATTGTCAGATTCACGGGGACAAGATAAATATCCCTCCAACCGAATTGCACTAGCTCTCTGACCCATGGCCATTTTCAATGTGGGGCATTGACGTGATTGGCCAATCAATCCAAAGGCGTCAAACAGGCACTAGTTCATCTTGGTTGCAATCGACTACTTTTCAAAATGGATCGAGGTCGTGTCCTATACGAGCGTAATTGCACGAAACGTTATGAAGTTCATTAGGCGTGACATAATCGCCCTCTATGGCATACTAGAAACTATTGTCATCGCCAATAGGTCGAACTTGAACAACAAATTGATTGAGCAATTGTTTTCTAAGTTCAAAATCCTACATCTAAATTCGTCCTCCTACCATCTTCAAATGAATGGAGTTGTGGAGGCAGCTAACAAGAACGTCAAAAAAATCCTAGCCAAGACGGCTGAAAACTACCGTGATTGGCATAAGAGGTTGCCCTTCGCACTAATGGCATATCGAACCTCGATTCGAACTTCCACTGGGGCAACCCCTTTTTTCCTAGTCTACGGCATGGAGGCAGTCTTGCCTGTGGAGGTAGAAATCCCTTCCCTGCAAATTTGGTCTCAGGCAAGGCTGTTTGAGAGAGAATGGATGCAACAAAAGCTCAAGCAATTGAATATGATCAACGAAAAATGACTAAAAGCCCTATGTCACGGTTAGTGTTACCACCAGAGGGTAGCTCGGTCGTTCAATTAAAAGGTGTGACCCAGGCACTTTAAGGTAAATGAGCTAGTCCTGAGAAAGACATTGCTAATCTTTCCAGAGCCTAAAGGCAAGTTCGCCCCAAACTACAAGGGTCCCTATGTGATAAAGTAGATACTCCCCAGAGGAGCCTTGATCCTAAGTGAAATGGATGGTTAAGAATTCTTCAAACCAATCAATTCTGATGTTGTAAAAAGGTACTACCTTTGAAAGATCTTCTCCCGGAAGGGCATAAATGCTCATTGTCTAGCATTACTAAGCATTTCCCTATCTGAATGAAAATGCCTATGCACCCATCATATGAGTGATGTTTTTACACCATCATGAAAATGCATTTGGCCGACTCGACAAAGAAGAATGACAAAATAAAACGATAATCACCAAAATTTGAGGAAGCATTGGAATTCAAGCAACAAACTCAGTAAGTTAATTTGAGTAAATCGATAATGGTCAAATTCACCTAACTCGGTGTGAAAAGACATGTCGTTTAGGAGCCGGTTTGGCTAGATAAAAAAGAAGTGCTCTATGAACACTACCTTCATTTCTCTACTCTAAACACTACAGGTTATCCATTGCTTACCCTTTTTGAGCCCCTTGTGAAGTTTCTTTCATACCCCTGTCAAGAACCACCCCATACTGAGGCGAATCGGAGGTAAAGCAACATCACAGGGTGAGAAAGGGGATATAAATTTTCTTGCTTGCACTTGCATCAATCTTTGGGTGTCTTACCACCCCTTAGGGTGGCGTCGTTGGAGCAAGCGCTCTTCCTCTCGCAAAAGGTCGAGTGTTCGAATCCCGGGCGTCGCTGGAGGCCTTGCCCGGGGGCACATGGTGGTGGTTTCCACATGTCCTCCCCAAGGTTTACCCGACGCTAACAGTGTATAGGGTTCCCTAGGTCACCAAAAAAAAAAAAAAAAAAAAAAAAAAAATCTTTGGGTGTCTTTATTGCATATGAGCATACACAATAATTTAAGTGCCCTAGAATGACGAAGAACGATTCTTTCTCTACCTAATGCACTTGTATCTATTGTATAACCCAATTGAGTTTGTAATTTCACCCTCACATTGGGGCAAAACAAAAGTTACTACCATTCAAGCAGCATAATCCGAAGCTCCAACTGAAGATGAAGACTCAAGAGTCTAATAGCAATATTTGTTTGAACTTGCCTAGGCCAATTCTTTAGACAAAAAAAAAAAAAAAAAAAAAAAACTAGAGGCATGAAAAAGTAGTGTGCCTTATCAATGTTCATAAATGAGAAAATTGGAATTTAAAAAATTAAGGACATGAAAAAGTAGCGTGCCTAATAAAAAGCAATGCCAATGCCCTTAGACAAAAAATATAGCCATTTGTATTCCCAAGTAAAGCTGCTATTGTAGTTCAATTAATGGAACCTCCATCTAATAGTGAGAAGAAAGACTGGTGACAGTGCCAAGGCAATCACCAACTCTCACCATTTTACACATGAATCAAGCCTACATTGCGTCCCATTGTAAAAGTCACTTCAAACTAGGGCACTTCAATTAACGTAAGATTTCATATATTTATAAGTATCGTTCGAAGAAGTACAAGCAAGATTATTCTATCTCTTTCATAGGGTTCTTGACTTGTAAACCTGGAGATGATCATGCGGCATTTCTTTCATAAGCCTTGACCTTGATGGTCCCCTTTCATAAGTCGTTGACCAAGCCTACATTACGAGACTCGCAAAAACCTCTCAGATTGGTAAAGTCGTACTGCTTTGCTAGAATACTTGGACCCATGCTGACATGATAACAATGAGATGGCGTGGTCCTTATAAATCCCGCATCAATGGTTATGATAAAACAACATTTTCCATGAAAGTGAGCAGAAAGTCCTTTCAGACTGAAAGTCCCTCATCTGGCATATTCAAGACATCTACATTATGAATAAAGGTTGTCTTTCAAAATTTTCCACAGTGGAACTTAGATGATGCAAAACTGACAAAATTGTCATGCATAAATCACATTTAAATTCATAAATCTACAACATATACAATCATGTGTGCATATTGTGTATAACAGACATACTCTCAGAGATTAGAGATATCACCAGGTAAGCATATCCCTATCCCTTTTGTCATTGAGTACCTGCCACTATCCAAGTACTCTTTCTCTTATCGACACTCGACTTATTCGAGTTGTCTTCAAATTTTGGATGCTTGCGCTTGTCCAAGTATCCCATTATCTTTGAATACTCGACACTATTTAGGTACTCTCTTTAATCGACACTCGATTTGTTCGAGTTGTCTTTAGAGTTTGGATGCTTGTGACTGTCCAAGTATCTCTTTATCTTTCGGTACCTACCACTATCTAGGTACTCTCTTATCGACACTTGACTTACTCGAGTTGTCTCCAGAGTTTCGATGCTTGCGACTGTCCAAGGATCCTATTGTCCCTGAGTACCTGCCACTGTCCAGGTATTCCTTATTATCGACACTCGACCTGTTCAAGTTGTCCTCATGGTATGGATACTAGTAACTGCTCAAGTATCCCATTGTCTTCAAGTACCTGCCACCGTCCAAGTACTCCCTTTCCATGACGCTCAACTTGCTTGAGTTATCTTCAAATTATATCATTGAATACTAGTAGCTGTTCAAGTATTCCATTACTTTGGGTGCCTGCGGTTACCTGGGTATACTCTTTTATCATCATGACACTTGGACCTGCCTGAGTGGTCATAGATCGTATCATTAAATACTTGTGATTATCAAAGTATTCCATTGCTTTTTATACCTACGGCTACCCAGGTGTTCCAGCCCTTTTGAGTGCCTAGAGCCATCCAAGTAAGCCTCGTGCTACATTTGAAATTATGTTACCAGGAGATGAGAGACTTTTACCAATTACCAAGAGATAAGAGACCTTCCCAAGTACTTAAGGCTTGCGATTGTCCAAGTACTCCTTCGATGCCTGCAAATATCCAAGTATCCTATAGGGTTTAGTACTTGTGATCATCCAAGTACTCATTTGATGCTTGCAAATGTCTAGGTATCCTCCAAGTTAGTACTTGTGAATGTTCAGGTACTCTTTCAGTGCCTACGAATGTTCAAGTATCAACAAACAAATGCCCCGAGAAAGGTCTGCGCACCCCTAGAAAAGGTTGGGTAATCAATCGGTGTTTTTGACAAAGATCAAGCACCCAACAAACAGATGTCCCGAGAAAGGTCGGCGCATTTCCCGAGAAAAGTCGAGTAACCAATCGATGTCTTTGACAAAGATTAGGCACCCAACAAATAAATGCCTTGAGAAAGGCCGGCGCATCCCCAAGAAAGGTCGGGTAATCAACCGGTGTCCATGAGAAAGGTCAGATACCCAACAAGCTAATGTCCTGAAAAAAGTCGGTGCATCCCCAAGAAAGGTCGGGTAAACAATTTATTGCTCTAACAGGCAACCAAAGAAAAGTTTGGATCCTGGAAAGGCAATTTCCCGTCGAGGTGATCGAAGAAAGGTTCAGGTCCTAGACAAACAACTTATTGCTCTAACAGGCGACCGAAGAATGGTTTGAGTCCTGGAAAAGCAATTTCCTATCAAGGCGACTGAAAAAAGGTTCGGGTCTTGGAAAAGCAACTTCCTCACATCATCAGGTAAGATGATACCCTAATACTTGCCAAACTTGAGATTTGCGCCCTATCTCATTTGTTCTTGGTAAGTAACTACAAGTATCCCTTTATCTGTCTTAGTATGTATAATGTTATATTGCTCTTTTTTTCTTTTTCTTTTTCTTTTTTTGAATAAGGACACCTGGTCCCAAATAAAATATAATCTACTACATGTGCATGGACAAAATTTAGGTATTGATTCGTCTTTGAATGCAATCTCTGCGAACTCACCTTTGAAGAAGGGCATCTATTGACACCTAAATTTTGACTAAATATTTAAAATTAATTTGCATAGAAAATTAGGATCAATGACCCTAACAAAAATATTTTGTGCATCAATTAATAAGTCTTAGTTTTTATTTGCATCTATTAATCTTTATTTTCCTTTTTTTGTTACTTATTTTTCACTTTTTTCGGATAATTTACTAAAAGAAAAAGGGGGAAGTCGTTGGGGGCTGGGCCTTTGCGCCCAGCCCTTTTTCCTCCTCCCCCCGCCCCACATGGGCCCAAGGCCCACTCCTTCTTGTCTTCTTCCTCTGCCTCTACAACTCGCACACAGGACACCTACAACCAAGAGGGGAGTAGGCCAACGACGGAGGGGATGTTTCTCAAACACCATCAATGCCCACCTTCAATGCCAAGCACGCCTCAATGAAAAAGAAGGGATGGGACACCGGTTTGACCAAGAGAATTCGGTTGGTGAGCCGAGGACCGGCAGCCAACGCTCCTCCATTGACTAGACCCTCCTTGCCTATAAATAGGCGGGTTGTGATCTCTATCGGCAACGAGCAAGCTTAGAGAACTTCCCCGGAAAGACTTCAAGGGAGGCTCAAAGAGCAAGTGAACCATGAGGGAAGAGAAATCGGGGCAGTGAGCTTAAACGACCCCCCTGAGAGACATTAGGGGAGGCCGGCGAGCAAGCGAACCTAAGAGAGAGAGGCGAGTCAAGTGAGGGTTTCGCGGTTTGAGAGAGATCGTGGGCGAAGAAAACCAGATCTAGGGGTTGTGATGTTGCCAGCCACCATACTTGCATCGTGGTCCGGTGACCCACCGCCATGTTTCTTCCTTGGTGAGCTAGGGTTTCTTTTTATTCGCCTCATGCGAGTTTCAGCCCCAACCGTACGTCCTCTAGCTACCCTGGATTTTTGCACATTATCCACCTTGAGTCCCAACGTAATCTCGACCTCGAGTGGTTCGGTTTCTCTCCTCCCAGCTGGTGTCCTCTAGGTGTTCGACAAAATTCCCGAACGAGTGTGGCGGCCACGGCTGGATTTGCGATGACTGGCAACGATGGTCAGTTACAGTGGCTGGCCAGGCAAAGGCCAACTTGTCGGCTTAGGGGTGGCTAAGACGATACCAGTGGAGGCCCGAACTCATACCAAACAAGCTCAATCGCCTCCGCCACAAATCGTCAGGAGTTAAGGACACGGGGGGAGGCAAGTCTACAAACGTGATGTCGTGTCGTGAACCGGATCAGACGCCGGTCATGGACAGGTAGGGTTTGGTCCCATAACCGGGTCAGGCGTGGGTCGCCATTCAGGCTAGGGCTTCATTGGCTCGAGCCGATTGGGCCCGTTTGTGTGTGGGCTAATCTTGTGCGAGCTTGGAAGATGTGGGCCCATTTTGTCTTTCTTTTAAATTGTGGGCTTTAAATTAAGAAAAAAAAAAGAGTTCAGGCTGAGCCCGCGCTTTAGGCCCATTCCGAGCCCCTAGCTTTAACAAATCGGGTTGGTCCCAACCCAGGAGTCCGACCTGAGTCCCTTTTTATAATATATATTATTATATAATAATATTTTAATAATAAAAATAAAAATAATTTATTTTCAAAAAAATCCAAAATATTTTACATTTTCTCAAAAATCAGAAAAAAGTCAAAAAATGATTTATATTTTCAAAAAAGATATAAAAAAATCCAAGAGTGCTTTTTATGTTAAAAAAATAGAAAAAGACCAAAATATGTTTTTTCTCCACAAATGCATAGAAAAATCCTTAAAAATTCAAAAAGCCTTAAGGTTTAAATAAGATTAGGTACCGAAAGGGCATTAGTGATTAACTAGTGTAATCAAGTTCATGATCCTAGTTTCTCTAGTTGCACATGAGTAAAATATTTCTCCCAATATTTCACTTGGGTTTCTAATTGACCCACCTCAAATTGATTAGTGATGACTCCTTTTTGAAAATTTGGACCATAAGTCATGAATTGGTAGACTTGGGAGAGCCCGAGCTAAGCCTAATAGATTTGGTTAAAAATTCATACCATAAATCGTGAATTGGTAGGCTTTGAAGAGCTCGGGCTAAGCCTAATAGACTTAGCGAGCCATTAGCCTCTGCCGGCGCCCGTACGATTAGGCGCCGAGAAAGAGGTCACAATAGACTGCTTATTGTTGTCAAAATGGCCTGTGCCTTCATATCTTCATCAGCGAGATGGTTGTCGCCCAAGACATCATTATCAACCGATCAATGCTTCTCAATGATTCTCCTGTTCTTGCACCAATTAAGCTATACTTCCAAACATAAACTTTTAGTTAGCTTAATATTTCTACAACTTTCATTAATATAAAAATTTTAATTTTCAATTTTTTTAATTAGTTAAGTTTATCAAATATTTATTCAAGTAATGAGAATACTTTTAATTTTATTTGACCTTTTTCAGATTTAAAATTAATAAAATATGAAAAATATAACTATCTTTATCCTCTCTATAATGACAAACAAAAATCTGAAAAACAACTGGACAATCCATAGGGGTGCAGTACCATATAACCGTTAAGACTAAACAAATTCAGCACTTAAAAAACTCTCACCCTTTCAAGATTCACCTTTTAGTAGTAGAGATCCATTTCAAGTACTCATGACATCGTTCACTTTGGTTATAAGTTTTACTTGACTACAATTATTTTCTCCTGGCAATTCTCCATATAACTCCTAAGTTTGAGAGATCTTTGAACAAAAGGAATCAAGAAAGACCCAGCTTTGTGCAGATCTCTTGGTGGCTCCTATATTTAGTCTGCTCATCAATATCTCCAAGCCCTTGGCTTAGCCTCAGCTGCAAATCAATCAACCATTCCTTGCCCCTTGACACACTCTGTTGGTTTAGCTGAATTAAGAATAGATAATACAGTTAAGCAAAGATTTAATAACACAAATAACAAAATTAAAAGAGCTAGATAACTAATAATAGCATAATGATGCATTAAGAACTTTTCAAGAGGACATTACCTCAATCTGACATGAAGGCTCTAACTTCATCTCGAGTTTGTTGGATTTGAGAATCGGATCAAACATGTCGGAGTTGTATACCCCAGCATTAAAATGAGTGTGATGATGCGGTTGTGAATGGCTGTTAGCCCAAATGCTGGTTGAAATCTTTTCATTTTTCCACTGATTTGTAATTGCTCTTTCCGGAGGCCACCTCTTTTCCTCGAGAAACCGAGCAGGTCTCATCGGGCCGAATTTCGTGTACTTATCAATTGGATAGATTTGCTTCATAGCCATCAACTTATTCCAGCGTTGAAATAGAGTTTGTGCTCTTAAAGCTTGCTCGTCAAAGGCCAATGGTAACTGCCTATAAGAGAGAGAGATGTGAGATTGTTGGAATTTGTGATCCAATTTCTGACATGCACTTCTCTAGTCCAATCTAGACAACTCCAATGGACGTGAGAAACAAACAATGAAAAGACAACCAACAAGCTGCCAACTTGTATGAAGACATCCATGCCATCTCTTATCTTTTATAGAACACTCCATCTTTTGTTACTATAAAATAATAGTAGATAGTGGAGACTTCCTCCACCAACTTTGGCAGCCTATATGAAGGAGCAAGTGCTCTATATTTTGTGTGGAGCTGACCACAAAGTCCACGTCATGTAGCTCCTCCATCAACGCATCCTTCAATTATCGTAAAACAATCTTTATAAATAAGTGAAACTATCTTTATCCCATAAACCTTCTCGAAATAGCCTACCCTTATCCATCTTCTATCAAATACAATTTATACCATGCTTCCACGCACATTTAAATTTTTAACAGAGATAATGCTCCTCAAATCAAGAATGTTTCAATTTATAGGAAGGCTGATTCAAATTACCACATTTGATCTTCAAATGGGAAAGAAATTCTCTAACTTTTGGCTCTTAGAAGAGAGAAACAGTCACAAGAGTGACATAAATAGTGGCAACGACGAACTATACTACGGTCCTTCCTGATCAGAGAGACTTACTGTTGAGTTTAATAATTGAGATTTCTGTTACAAAATTGGCATTGATACCATCTACCCAGGATCAAAGTGAGAACATGCATAATGCATTTTGTTAAGCTGCAGTAATAATAGCTTTTGAACACAGATACCTTGAAAAGTCTGAATCCGAATAATTGCTGTCTCCACAATGGTTTCTAGCGAGAACAATTCTTCCGTTCTCCATCCTGAAGTGATGGTCAGGACCAGTCATTTGATGAATCTTTCTAATGATATTGTTGTCCCTTAATCGTGTCAATCCATAACCATGCAATACTGCAAAAAGAAAAATGTTAAAATACAGATGTCTTAGGTGTCTTAGTAGAAGATCTTGGGAAAATTATACATTTTAGATCAATGAAGTTCGACTTTTAACGGCTGCAGTTCTACTATAACGATAGAGTACTTAATATATTGTGTGATAATTCACCTTGTCCGACCTCGTCAAGCTTCCTGCTTCGATACATCTGCATTCAAGTTGCATGCTCAATATGACAAAATGAAATGAGGAACAGTTATAAGGTTTGAATCAACGAAAGTTGGTAGTCAAATACTAGGCTATAGACCTGCAAGTGACTCTTGACATGGTTAATGCTGAGTCCCTTCACATTCATTTGCTGAAGAACCGACTTTGGAGTGGCCCCTGACCAACAAAAATTGGGTAATTCCAAGCGGAAATTGATAATATACATCTCCATTTTTCTTTCACAATGGAAAGGAAAAAGAAATTTTCAATTAGAGAATGAAGGGGCAGGAGTTCACTTTCTTGTCCTCCAAGCCTTTCCACGGCTCGGACAAAGGAGTAATGTAGCTGGGGTGTCCATCGTAGCCGAGGCATCTTCGATCTAACATATTGTCGCACTGCTTTCATAGTTTCAGCAGACTCAGCATTCCTATTTCCAGGTTTATCTTCAGCTTCTCTAATGCTACTGTTGTCATCTTCATCGGAAAGGAGGTCATCGTCCTCGGCAGGGCTATCATGCTCATCAAAGGTCGCTTCTTCGTTCAAGTCAAAGGATGAGAGCTTCTGAGAAGAAACGGCTGGTGATGATTTTTCACCTTTTTCCTCACTCTTGTCTTGGTGATCCTCTGTACTCTCTAGGCTCCTCATGGTTTCTCTCATAGTCCAGTGCTAACAAAAACCGCTTCTTCTTTATAAGTTTCTGCAGTAGCAAGGAGGGGAAAAAAAGGAGGAAGTAGTGGAGCAGAATTTAGGAACAAAAGAACAATTGTACTTATTGGAACCTCATTGACACATTTTTGGCAGCCTTTTGGTCACAGAGAAACAAAAAAACGAAACAAAGGTTAAACACTTGAAAAGCAAGTTGATGACCTAGCATTGGTATTTTTATTAAAGAAACTCCGTCTATAACATACATATATATATTCAAGAGTCTACATTTTCCAGCATAGTGAAATTTCTCAATGTTTTAATTCAAAAAAAAGAGAACATTAACTTAGGTTGCTGGCTAACCAAAAGAAATCACTGCTCTGTAAACCTCATCCGTTGAATCATATAACGGGGAATTATTTTGCCTAAAGTTCATCAGCCACCCGCATCAACGGAAGCAGTTTGGAATCATTTACTTTATGTGAAAGAATGCCATACTTATACTCCAAATAAACAATTTCACTCATCATTCAGGGTAATTACCTCGGACTGGCTTTCAAAAATTTGTTTCCACACCCGTGAAGAGACAACATTAATTGTTGAACTGAACAGTATTCAAGTTATAGAGATGGAAATGATGGATGGTTGTACAAAGCAAGAAATCTGAAACCTACTACAATTGAAGTCATTTAGGTACGAACAGCATCCTATAATGCTACCATTATAGGAATATATCTGAGAGGGAACTAAAACACTCGTTGAGGAGATCCTTGGTAATCACATGCATCTCACTAACTTGTCAACCGTGACTATTTTCCCCCTTTTTCGGAGTGACAGTTGGGTTTGTTGTGTGTCGACACTACCAAACTCTGACAAAAACAGCAAAGGTCATTGAAGACTACAAGAGTATGCCTTTTCATGTAACGAAGATACATATTGGGGTTGCTAGAAGTCAAAACTAGCCCGTATGCGCCTAGAAAAACCTTGCTCTGTGTGTTTGTGTGTGTGTGTAGAGAGAGAGAGAGAGAAAGATCAGGTGCTGAAATAGATCAAGGGAATCAGTAAGAGTGATGATCGGGTGCTATATCTTGAGAAATTGGAAATTCTGCTTTGGCAAGAAAAGCACACCTATGTGAGTGAAAAGGGAGGAACCTCAACATACATGGTCTCACACAGATTATCTCCATGCGATACAGACAAACCACTTATCTTCGCGGTATCACCCTGTGCCCCTCGCTGCAGATTCCTCGTGTATTCCTCTCTGATCCATCCTTCTTCGAAGATTTATTAACATCCTAGACGCCACATTTATATTTGGTAGGTGTAATATGAAGAAGCACCTGATTTGTGCTTGAATATCTTAGCAATGGACAACAAAGGAAGAGAGAGAGCGACAGGGAGAGAGAGACAGAGACAGAGAGAGACACAGAGAGAGAGAGAGAGAGAGAGAGAGAGAGAGAGGGAGCGAGGGAGAGAGAGAGAATATGGTATTTGGGTTCTTATTCTTTTCATTAATGAAGCTGTTGCGGTTGAAGTCATTTCCATATTCAGATATTCCAACTTATTGTAAGACCCTTCCCCTCATGCCACGAAAGGTGTGTTTGGTTCAATATTTAGAAAGTCCATTGAGAAAATGCAAAATAGTTTAACCTTAAGGACTTTAGATAAATACAAAACTATTTGGTAAACTATGCTTTGAGAAACAATTATGAGGAAAATGCTATTTGGTAAAAAAAAAAAAATCATATTTAAAAAGCTCTTTGGATGAGTAATATTAATTTTTTAATTTTTATTTATTTAAAATTGAAAAAAAAATGTATATAGCTTTTTAATATAAATTTTGACAATAATGCTAAAAAAATCAAATATATATAATTTTTTTTTAAAAAAAAAGACCAAACCCTTCGTTGATTTGGCAAAGGACTACGACCGTCAACAAGCCAAATCTAGCACCAGGCGACCGTCGGGTCCAAGGTTGCTGGAGATCAAGTGACATCCGACAAGGGTCGAGAAACCCTGGCAAGGGCCGTTGGAGGTCGCCCAACCTTGGGCAACCCTCGATGAGGGTTGCGCGACCAAATGCGTTGCACGACCCAAGCGATCGCCACCTAGGTCTCGCAGGCTCAAGCAAGGGTCACTTGAGGTCACAAGATCCAGGCAAGTCGCTTGTGTTGCACGCTGCCTAGGTCGCTTAAGGTCATGTGACCTTTGGCGACCCTCGCCAAGGTCGTATGACCCTTGCCGGAGATCACCTGATGACCGATGACCACTGACGCCAAATCGCTCGTTGGCGAAGGGTTTGGTCTTTTTAAAAATATATGTATTTGATTTTTTTTTTTTAGCATTTTAAAAAAATAACAAGGGCAAAAACAGAAATTTGAAGAATGGATAAGGGTAGTTTTGGAAAAAAAAAAATGAGTTTCAGCATTTGACTAAATGCTAAAAACTCAATACTAACATTGGGTTTTTAGTCTTTCCAATATTGGTTTTCACTTGAAACTTACTTTAAAATAGCTATCAAACAATTCAAGCATTTTCCTCAGGAATTTTGGAGGCAAAAACCCCTTAAGAATGTTAAACTAAATACATCCAAAGAAATCAATGATGAATGAACCTTCACTTGTTCCTTTTCATGATGCAATAAAACCCCAAAATAAATGTTTGCAGATGCAACAGTTCTCCTTTGGTCTTCATGTGACTACTTTGACCTTTCCTCCTTTGCATAAATCTAGATTAAGTCCAATAGATTGGATCAACCATGAATCGATCAGGCTATTATTGATCATCATCACTCTGGTCACAAGTTATGAAAAACGAGCAATTCAAAGTCGTCTAAGCTATCGTAGCAATCGGGTTTGACTTGGTCTAGTACGACCGTCGCAAAAGACTAAGAAGCCTCTTGTGACTATCGTAACTGTTTGACCTCCAAGAAAATGCCGTCGTTGTCACCGTGACAATCCAGGCTTTGTCTATTTTTCTTCAAATAGCTTGAGATTTTCAACTTGGTGTCAGAATGTGGGGCCCGTTCTCTTCATCTTGATCAACCCATCAATGTCATCCTTACCGAAGCCTCGACTTTCTTCCCCAAGTCATGGCACTATTTCCCTGTCCTCACTCTCTCATTTTCGGCGTTCACATCAAGCAATGACTGAACATAGTCCGTGAGACATGTGATAAGACTTTGAATTCTAGACCCAGTTTGAAAAGCGATGGCATAAAAGAACAAAAAAAAAGGGGGGAAAAGATGTAGATGGTGGTCCATTCTGATGGACTTGGCGTCCAGCATTTCAAACAGCCGTGGGAATAGAACCTTTCTCCTCAATTTTCAAAGGCCTTGACAAGATTAGATTAGATTAGATTAGATTAGATTAGATTAGTTTTTTTTCCCAGATTTACATAATTATATCAAGTTTGATGAGCTATGTGGGATTGAGTCCTGCTAATTAGAAAAATAAAGAATTAATTAGTGAAGACTTGCAGTTGTATCACAAGTGGAATTGTTGGAAATCTTGCGAGAATCTAAGATATTCAATTTGTAATTTTTAAGAAATTCATAATATTCTCTTCCCCCACAATGCAGATTTAAAATTCCCTTGATTTACTCTTAGAATAAGAACATTCAAACGTTCCTTCGTTTTCCTGAGGAAAATTGGTTGCCAACAGTTGGTTATTACGATGTTTTACATTTGTTGATACTTCAAGTCAATTATTTTGCTCAAAAAATTGTCGTTTTAAATAGGTTTAGTCATAGTTACTGTTTAATACTGTTTACGTACATTATTTGTTATGTAGACATTCATGCCTTTACGAGAATTTGCTAATATTTAATCAAAAGGAGCGTGAGATATTGTTTAGAATTTACAATAAAATTATGATGTAGACTGTTTTTTGAACTTGTTACTGAATATCGAACTGTCCCGTGCTAAACCTAGGGTCAATCAAGGGGCTACCAGGAGGAGAGCCTGCCGCCACGGTGGTGACGGAGGTGGTGGGAGCCTGGGCAGCGGTGGAGGAAGGCGGCATTGTAGGCGAAGAAGAAGAAGAAACGGAGAACAGACCCTGGGAAAGCAAAATGTTGGCCCAAGAACCCGAGTGTGCCATTTGGTCAAGCTTAGAGAACTTCCGTGGAGGGTGAATCTTGGCAAAGAGCAATCCCAAGAAGATGTACATTAAAGCAAAAATGATGGAATCTAACCCTTGTTGAGAAGCTTTTGCAGAAGTCTATGGCCGTGAAACGATCTGAGAGTCCGGCCAAGATGGACGGAAGAGATGGAGGGGTAGAAGAGGGGATGCGATGATCCTGATCAAAACCACCTGATCCAACGGTAGTGAAGAAGTCTCAGTTCAACTTCTCAACAACGTTTCACGCGGATCTCAAAGGGAAGGTAAGATTGACACAGCGTGACACCTATTTAATCTTACAGGCTCTAGGGGTAAACTCGACGAGTTTGAGAGTTGGGAGCTAGTGATATTGGTGGATATAACCCAACAGTGAATACCCAACATGTTTTCCTCTTGGACCCTTCAAGGGCCACCAACCAAGGGGGGTTGGACTGACGAGTAGTGTCACCTATGCCGGTCGGATGAACCATACCCAAACCCTCAAACTAAGTAAGCTCATCCTATTTGAGAAGGTCCCGGTCTATCCACAACCCAAAGGACGAATACCTATTAGCCCTCCTCCACAGCTTAACAATCGCCCATCTACCGGGATAGCGCGGCGACGACCTATCCACCAATCAAGGAAAACCCTCGTTGAAAAGTGAGCTCACTCATAGATAAAGACTCTCCGTGTCCAATGCAAGTCACAAACCCTAATGCCTTAACTTGTTATACATGGCTACAAGTCAATCTCTTGACTGGAGCTCTGGCGGACTATGCAAGATCAGATTGCGCATCAGTACTGGTCTACCTTCAATTGTGAGGTCATGGAGATATATGTAGTATTGCTATTTTTTTTTCTTTAATTTCATGAGACACGAAGAACCATTATGGAGCATGAGATGCGAATGCAAACATAGGACCTCATATTTTTCCAAGACTTTTTAGAAAGAGCTTGAGACTGCACTTGTCTTAATCATTCAAGACATGCGAGAGGTCTTCTTCTTTTGAGTTTCTTTTGTGTAAAGAAGAGAAGGAAACAAAGCTCACACCGGTGAGGTTTGACGAGAAGACGTGCGTGGAGAGAGCTGCTCGATGTCAAAACTATCTATATAAGTCAAAAATATGGACTTCATCGGTTTAAAGAACGTGTAAAGTGTTTCATAGGTTTTCAGGTAATCGGATCTAATTTAAATAAATGTAGGACGCTTGACCAACTCAAAGAGAGAGAGAGAGAGAGAGAGAGAGAGAGAGAGAGAGAGAGAGAGAGAGAGAGAGAGAGCCTTTATAATTTGTCTTATCCTGTGGGTGCTCTATATTGACGCTCCAAAGAATCTTTTCTATTTTATTTCATGGATGAAGACTTCCGAACCTCTCTATTAAAACATGCTATCAAGTAATTCATGTCTGTCCAAATATTCTAAAGATAATGTATTAGTATGAAACGAGTCAAATGACCATGAAAGAGAAAAAAACACCGCTAGCAAGCATGTAATCACAAACCGACTTTTATAAATGAGAGGAAATTGCTAAATCAATCCTAAACTTATTATAGAAATATTAATTCATTTCTAAACTTTTCAATCTTATAAATTTAGCCATAAAATCTTTGTGCAAAATTTTAATGTAGCAATTTCTAATCAATTTTTGCCAAAAATCATTGACGTGACGATGTGCATGTAAGACGTCTAGCAATTTCAAGTGAAAATTGACCAAGAAAACTACATTGGAATTTTTCCCAAATATTTAAAACTAAATTAGAAAAATTTTAAAGTTTAGAACTAAATTAGCATTCACACAATAAATTTAGGACTAATGAGGTAATTTTCCCTATAAACGCCAAATTGCATCAATAACAAATATTTTGTGATCACGGCATTACACATTTATAAATTCCCCCAATCACACTATTCATAACAGAATTAATGCAAAAATCATAATGCATACTTTATGCATGCCAATTTGTAGATCAGTTGGGTCTACGCTTAGGCAGTTTGGATCGACGTAACTTATCAAATGGTATGATAAAATTTTAAAATAAAGCGTGCACATATATTCTATCGCCAAATTAATACATTTTAATTGATCTTTTAATTTATGCATATGATGAAATCATATATTAAGATAGTCCTATTCAATTCATTAATAAAGAATCACATGGTCCCAAGACTGATGTCTAGAGTGTTGAGTTGTGGTATATATGTTGCTTTGGGGAGTTCATTCTTCATCGTCGAAAACTTCATTGTTAGTGGGAAAAAATTAAGTGTTGGACCAAGCAATATACGGACTACAAGCTTATGAGGTAATGTCACGCCCCGATCTTTGAGCGCACGCACATCCTTCGATGGTCGACTAAATTGCGACGTTCCCAGGATGCGTCGCGGACCCAATCGATTCATGCACAAGCAGAAGCGAAATAAACAAACCCCAGACAAGAACCAACTTAGTATTAAAAAGTAGGACAATCAGATCAACCAAACATACTTTTATAAACAAGCTAGTTTATACACAAAGGCCAACTCTAAGGTTTATGTACAGAAGTCTAGATCAAAAAGGGCTACAGAGCCACCTAAACTCTAGACTCTCCAAGTCTCCGACTCCGGGTTTTCCACGGCACCATCATGAGTGTCGATATCCAAAGGGTAACCTATCTCCCTTTCCCTGGTCCCAACGAGAGGCTCATCGAAACCACCCAAAGGACCCTCCCGACTCCCGTTGAGCTTGTGAAGATACCACGCCTTGAAACAATGAGGTACCAAGTGGGGTAGGCCCTCATCGACTCAAACGGTGGACTCAATAAGCTCACGGGTCAAGCTGGTCTCGGAAACTAGAAAATAAGAGCGCCGGAAGTCTACCTCCCTCAGAACCCCGTAATGCACATGACATACCTCCATTTAGGGACTTGAAAAGATGAAACCCGCGACAGGGTGATACAACGTCTCAGCGAGTTCATGCCTTAAACCCTGATTAGGAAGGTAATATACCAAGAGGCAGTCTAATCACTCATCACAAATGACTTACCTCGCCTCAGCATCTCCTTGCATGCTAGTCCAGCTCATATAACACATATATATGCAGTAGATGCAATCAATAATTGAAATGCCTCACTTTCAAATCAATCAATCAATCATAGAGGTCTCGATTATAAGGCCAAATCTTGATGACACGTCTTATTTCATGCCACACAATTTTTTCCCATAATCAGGCGCGGTCATCTCAAATATTCAGGCATTCCAATTAATTACAGCCCTATGGGCACAGCCTACTCGACGTTCTATAATCTTCCGGTGTAACTAGGCATTATCTTGCCCCATTGAGCACGGCAATATCTACCTCTAGATGGCATTCCCGAAGGAGCATCGGTCCGGCCTCTACTGTGATCCGGCATCCATTGTCAGGGGCATTCCATATAGGAGTAATGTTTACCTGACGCACATCAAGTGACGGGTTCTCATAGCCATCACATGATTATCCAATCCCAGCCAAGAACATTGTGCTTTGCACTTAAATACCTTAATTTAAATAATGAACTTGGTATATTTTCTTTGTATTAAAAACTCTCGGTAAAATAATCGTGTCTAGGTACACGAGTAGATTGAACCATAAAAAGCAATATCCTTCCTTTTAAAAATCTCACTATTTGATATAATACTAAAAAACATTTTTGGTTTCAAAAACTAACACCCGGTATTTTCTAATTAAATACCAAATTTTCATAATCTTGAAATAATAACTTAAAATCAACAATCATCACTCAATTGCACAATCTAACAACCAATTGCACAAACTAATTACACCACGGCAATCAGCACTAAATTCGACGACTAGTTATAATTTTCGGAAAATATTAAATAATTAAATAAATTACAAAATTAATTAAATAAATGCCAAATAATTAGATAAATGCTTAATTAAGTCAAATACACTAATCTAGCCACATAATTCGACCTAATTAAATCACATACTAAGCTAGATAAATCACACAATCTAACTAATTTAACCACCTAATTAGCATAATTAACCAACTAAACCACTAATTACACTAATCTAACCGCATAATCCAATCTTAGTCTAAACTAAACCTCCCCTAAGCATAATTAACTCCCTAAGTGGAGTTTAGCAAGTAAACTCACCAGTTTGATGAGCCGATGAATTCACAGCGGCGGCAGCACGAAGGCGAGCGAGACTCAAGCCTATAGCGACACCCGAGAAGGTTCGGAAAGGCCAAAAAAAGGCCATAAAGCTCACAGCCCAACTGTGAGTTTCGATTTTGCTTGCTGGCCGAAGGAGTGGGACCGAGCGGCTAGTTTGGGTTGGCAGATGGCGAATGGCGGCAAGGACGGTTAGGTGGTGACGGCAGGCGGCGAAGCTGCGACAACGGCCAGGGCGCGGACGACGGGCACTGGTCGTGGGCGTGAGGAACGTCGTGCGAGAGGGACGGGCGCGCGAGTTCAAGCGTGACGGCAAGAGGCTGGCGATCGGTTTGACGGCAGCTCAGACGGGCGCGCGGTCTTGGGGGCTTAGGCGGTTGACGGGCTGGCCTAGAATGGAGGGCTAGTTCTCTGGTTTGCTAGCTAGTTTTCTCCTTCTAATTTAGCAACAAAGGAGGTGAAATGCTGAAGAAGAAGAAGAAGAAGAAGAAGAAGAAGGGCTACTGCTGGAAAGGAGGGGGACAAGGCCTTCAATGCTCCCCCTAAATATCCCAAAACACTTGAGTTTATGCCCCAAAAGTCTTCAACTTCATCCACAGCCAATTTCCCATCCAATCTTCCTCCACAAGCCACTCTAGGTGTCGAAAATGTTACAGCCCCCATGGCCTACGAATTGTGTCATTCCTCAAACAAAGCCATTCAATTTCACTCCAATTAGCTCCAATTTGGTGACAAAAATTCCAGCTAAGGTATCCACATTAAATCCATGATTTTCCTCATCATTTGATCCAACGAGAAGGCCAAAAGTGCACTCAATTTGGCCCATCCGAATTTCCCGATCCAATTTCGCCAAATCTTGATTTTTCGTCGAAAATCTGGGCTTGTTGAAAATTCTTTGAATGATGAGTCGACGTTCATAAAATAAATCGTGACATAACAAAGCTTTCGATTTTTGAAATCGAGTTCAATTTCGTTGTTAATTTCAACCGAACGTAATATTAGCGTGACATAACCTACCGGGTAGCTTTTACGAGTTTTTGGCGCATTTGACCAGTGGTCGATTATTTTCGATCCACATTATGCATCTTTGACTCATAGGTGACTCTCACTTGTCGTAAAAATATCTAGATTTCAAATACGAGTAAAGGGTACAAAAACGACAAAAAAATCAGTTTAATACCGTTCGACACGAATTTTGCAATTGGAATCACCCACGCTTTAATTACATGCATCTATCGAATCAACCTATCTCCGGTCTCTAATCGATTTTGACGATGTCATATTGACCCTTGAAAATTAGCACGATTGAGCAATCGATTTCTGATCGAATTCTCAAGTCTATCACGTTTATATTCCTTAATGGCTTCACCTAATAGATTAGTTATCTCATGAGTGATCAGCTCAAAGAAAAAGACTATTGGCATGTTGATAAAAAGCCCATTTCATTTAGTCAAAAGCAGGGTTGAAAATCAAAATGTCACAAGTAAAGCCCAATTGAAAAAGGCCAATGGAAAGTTTAAGCTATAGCATAGGTGAGGAAAGTAGCTTGTAAATGACATTGGGTTAAAAAAACAAAGTACAGGAACGATGCCACGAGGGGACTAGAAGATTAGTTAGATCCACTTCTTTTCAAGAACCATAAGCTTCATTGAAGGACCAAAGTTAGAGGTAATGAAACTGATGGGATGGAACTCAAAAGTTAGTTCGATGTTCAATCTTACAATTAGACTTTTGCTTGTTTGATCAAGTGCCATAACTTTTCAATAACTTAGATCATTTTGTCAAAATAATTTATTGTAATATAAGTTGACGTGAATGGTTTGGTCATTAAGCTGCCCTTAATAGTTCACGTCAAACATTAATATTGTCTTCGCCTACTCTATTAATGTATTTGGAGTAGCCAGTCCTGAGTATGTCTCCAAATCATCGGGATGTTCTTCGTCTTACGGAGCAAACCCTCCAAGTTTCCGGGCACTACCTGATAATTATGCCATCTTAGTTTGCAAAGTGGAACTCATCATATCGAATCGAGTGGCATATGCGGCATACAAATTCCAGATCCAACTCATTGTTATCGCTAATATCTATTCTATTAGGAACCTTACCACCTAATTTCAATTTTCATATTAAAGAACAATGAGAGTTTTGAACCCTTCTACCTGAACCTCCAATATAAGCTAGTGGTTGCCAGGAAAAGAAGAAGCTGAAATGTAATATGTTAGGAATTTCACTTTCATGGCCACTCCTACTTAAAGAAGGAATCACCCTCCTTATTCAGATTGAGCTCACGTCATGTATGGAAACATAATAGGTCGATTGTTTGAAGGATAATCTTTGGCACTCAAGGCATCCGCATATCACTTAAAACTTGCAAGAAGTCCCTAAAGATTTCGGCAACCTTCAAATCATGTTGCATCAAAGCCGAAAAGCCAACACTTCCGCTATGAATTGTGGGGGAAAAGTATACTATCAGTGCCAAAACTTGTGTATGGCGCTCACTTTAGTGCCAAAAGTTTCCGTTGGATCACTTAAGTGCCAACAAATTTGAAAAACGATCATTTCAGTGCCAACGCCGATGAAATTGGTCGGAAATCCAACGTGACACTTTTTTTATTAATTTTTGAAGCCGACGTGGCTCATCGAAGAGTACAGTCACCCATCCAAACAACAAAACAACGCCATTTTGCATCTTTCCCCCAACTTAGAAACCCTAAATCACCAAATTGAGAGAGAGAGAGAGAGAGAGAGAGAGAGAGAGAGAGAGAGAGAGAGAGAGGGCACATCATCTTCTTCTTCATCGAAGACCAACACTAGCACCGGCACCAGGAAACAACACTGGCACCACCACCACCACCAGCAACAAACCAACGGCACCTTCGACCCCTCTTCTTCCTCATCCTCCTCCACCCTCGCTTCCTATTCTTCCTACTAATTCTTGCTTGAGCAACAATCTCAATCTCTCCTCACTCAGTTGGCCAAGCAACTACAATGGTGGCAAAGCGACGGTGGCCAAGCAATGGCGGGCGAACGATGGTGGCTGAGCGGTAAGCGGCGAAAACCCTAATTTCAATCTCCATGAGCTATACGGTGTCGTTTCTATTAGGATGTCCACATATAACGGCAAAACAACATCGTTTCTTGAAGATGATGGAAAATGACGTCGTTTTAAAGCCACTGCGACTTTTTAAAATATATATATATAAATGCTACATAATTAATCTAGCCAGAATCTCTCACCGGTGGCACCAAAGTAATCGTTTTTTCTTCGATTCGGTACTTAAGTGATCTGACGAAAAAATTTTGCACCAAAGTGAGCATCATACATAACTTATGGTACTGATAGTGTACTTCTCCCGAATTGTGGAGTAGAGTATCAACACACTTATTTCCTCGCATATCTTCTCAATATATTGTATGTCATACTCCACCTTATTCATACGTCTGGAGGGAATTTTTCAACTTGCCTTCCCTACATTATGTACAAGACCTTCAACTCTTGATGTCTCATTGGGGGTGGTTCTAATATATTGAACCCCTCTAAGTATGCTGGCCACGGAATCATAAAGCTAACAAAGACCGTTTGGCACGCATAAGTTAATGTGGTGGCAAATGTACCGCACATAGAAGAAATTTCCATTACAAATGAGATATAATTGTTGGGCTAGACTCCAAATCAAGGGAATGTTCACTCTGGCATTATCTAGCGTGATGTTGAGAATTTTATCAGAGATGCCAAATTCATTGACAACTCTCGTTATTTTGGCAGCCACATTTGGAGAATCAAGTGGAAATATTTGCTTTTTGAACGTAAGAGCTCGATGACTTATTTCCCATTCCCATTGACCCAATGTGACGACACAATGTACTTAATTTCTAAGGTAAGTCCATAAATCCGAACTGAAATAGACTCTAAAATTGTCAATGAATTTGGCATATCCGAAGTCAAATCCACCAATGTCGCCCTTTTCTCTTTATACAGGACTTGTAGTTTCTAGAGATCTGTTCCCTGCGGAACGACTTGAACTGAGCTTGCAAAGTTGTCTGCATGTAGTGGTCCAAGTGGTGATCTTTAATGAAGCTAAAGGGTTGCTCGGCAATAAGACAATGATATACAAGCTTCCACTTATTCCTCGTATCGCCATACTTAAACGAGTTTTAAATATGCGACATACTTGAAGAGTGTTAGAATAATATAAAATTGATTTTCGAAGATTCGAGCACCTTGGTTGCTAAGCTCCAGATTTTATTGTTAGAATTCCTCAAAAGGCCTTGATTTATGGTGGGCATCAGGAGAAAAAGAAAACGAGTCGGTGTGTTGATGTTTGTGAAGATTGAAGAACAAAAAGTCTACAAGCATTTAATGAAGAATACGTACTCAAGAGGAAGACAGAATGCAAACAAAGTCTTTAAAGAACCCGACCCAAAAAAAAAAGTCTTTAAAGAAAGTCTCCATGGATTGATACGCTTGTTCTTCTGCATTTATTGATTGTGTGCCGTTTCTTCTTTTTGCTTTGTGAACTTTATTGTCAGAAGGAGTGTCGAAGACTCCATGTATCTGTTAAGTGTGAGTGTTCTGCTTTATGTAAAGATAGAGGGTGAGTGTTGTAGATTGACAGAGGCCACCGGAAAAGTATTCTAAGAACTATTTCTTCCTCCGACTTGTGCCTCATTCCAAATTTCCAAAATAGCCATTATGTTTTGGTTCCAATATTTGGTATCAAAGCTAGAAATGACATCTACTTGTTCCACTCAATTGCAACTTCCAAAGCTGAATGGAAAGAATTTCAACAACTGGTCCATCTAGATGAAAGTTCTCTTCAAATCGCAAGATTTGTGGAATCTAGTTGAAAATGGCTATACCGAAGTAAGCGATGCCAAAGCATTTGAGGCTTTAAGAAAGAAGGAGAAAGATGCGTTGGTGGAGTCCCGAAAGAAATATCAGAAAGCATTGTATGAAATCTTTCAAGTAATGGAGGAAACGATATTTGAAAAAATATCGAGTGCGAAGGCTGCGAAAGAAGTGTAGGATATTTTGCAAAAATCCTATAAAGGCAATGACCGTGTTCGACAAGTAGGGGTGATTGGGTCCAAGGTGAGTAGGGTCCAGACTCCATATCTAAACCCTATACCCGACCCTATTATAACCAATTCCCTTTCTTTAGACCCCGTACCCAACCCTATTTACACTAGACCCTGTACTTGAACCACTCTGTTTTTCCAATCCAGTTCCAGAGTCAATCATGTTTCCACTAGAACCTATTTTGCAACCGTCTAATATCATATACGGCTTTGAATTTTACATTAATACGCGAGAAAACAACATAATCCTCATAATTTGTATTGAAACATTAAGCACACGTAATCAATAAGTACATGAACTTTTTGACTAAATGAAAAACTAAGGATCCACAAGGTTCATTATCATAACCAAAATCATAAGGCAAGGCAAAAATCCTAATATTGTATAAACATTAGCAACAAACATGAGTCTAATATTAGTCTCATACCCATAATTATTACAAGAAGTTGTTCATTTATCTAAAATGATTAGCAAATATCTACTACAAGCATAACTCCTCCTGCAAAAGTGAAATTAGGCGAGTCAATTCACGTGATACAAAATCTCTAACAAAGACCTGAAATTTATACATAAAGAAAAATCAACAAGAAACCATGCTCTAGAGACATATGCAAAAGTTATGGTTTAATAAAATCTATTTACTTACCACAAAATCAGAGTTTATACAAATGAAGTCTATTTTCCAATGATAATGTCTTCGGTAAGACAATCCAAATCTAAAAACAAAAAAAAAACAAAAAATAGAATAAATAAAACATTCACTTAATAAATAGTTATGCGAATGAGTTACAAGATATAAAGAAATATATACGACTTACCCACCTCAAACTTTTCCGCATTCTAACCACCGGCCGTGGTGGCTCCACTGGCTAAGACTCTACTGATCCTCAACGAAGAGGTGAAGGGTTCAAAACCCAGGAGAGGCGCTAGGTGTATTAAGTGTGACTCAGGGGTGGTGGGTCCTCCTGCTTAAGTGTCACCCGGGGGTTTATGGTGCGGCTGTCGGCTGCAAGCCGGTTCCTCCAACACCAAAAAAAAAAAACTTTTCTGCATTCTCAATGCACTCTTCAACATTGATCGGCATGCGAACAGCTCTCAAATAATCTTGAGTGCAAATGAAACCTTCCACCACTCTAGGAATCAAAGAATTTCGAAAGACATCAAGTACACGTCCCAATGTACTAAAAGTCAACTTGGAAGCAATGGTAGTCACGGGAATAGACAAAATATCTCGAGCCATTGAATATAAGATTTTATACTTTGACATAGTACTCTTCCACGACATCAAAAGATCGAGATTAAGGACATCTTTACTTTCAGCTTCAAGATACCAATCAAGCTCAAATTTGTTTTCATCCCACACTCTTTTCTTCACGTGGAGAAAACTTTTATGCCAAGCACTGATTTCACACTCATTGCCATCAATATCGACATTGAAAGCACTGCTACTATTACTCACACTTGAACCACTAAAATTTTCTTTACTTGAAAAATCAACAAAAGATTGCTCATAAAATTTATATAAACATTCCAAAGCAACATTCACTTTATCATGTATCTCATCAATTTTATTTTTATCATCATAAATTTGATCAAAAAAGAACTTCATATAATTCAACTTCTTTGTAGGATCCAATGCAACCGCAATCAACGCCATCATATTTACTTTATCCAAACTTTCATAATATTTGTCAAACTTCTCTTTCATTTTTATACCCATAGCTTGAAGCTTTGGGTCCGAGGAATTTACCGCATTATTCAAATATTTATACAACATAGTCATCCTCTCAAAATAATCATTTAAAGTAACATATGAACTCCCCAACATCCTTTTGGTTGCATCATAAAAACCGTTTCAGAAATTTAGAAAGAATGATGGCATTTTTCCAATCTTCATCTTGAGGAGAATCATTGCCAATCTCCCTGAAGAAAGATAAATCATATTCTTCCATCCTTTCAAAATCTTTTCTGAACTTTATGGTGGTGTCTAACATTATATAAGTGGGGTTCCATCTAGTTGCAACATTAAGACAAAATGAACCCTTATATGCAATTACCTCACTTTTAATACAATATTTGAATGGCTTAGTTCCAGTGGGAAAATTCCTCACATACCTAACTACGTTTCAATGCGTGCAATAAAATCACGATCTTATTCAATCCATCTCTTACTATCAAGTTAAGTATGTGAACAGTGCACTTCATACGTAAAGCATTGCCATTCAAAACCAAAAACCATTCTCTTGAAAATTTGCCTTCAAATAACCAACAACCACATCATTTGCACTAGCATTATACATGGTTATTGTAGATATCTTTTTTTCTATTCCCCAGTCATGAATGCATTTCTCCACCATTTTTCCAATATCCCAAACCTTGTGATTATGCATCACCATATAATTGATGATTCTTTTATGCAATTTCTAGTTTTCATCAATAAAATGTGTACTGAGATATAAATAGTTCAAATTTTGAATGAAACTACATATATCAGTTGTGAGTGCAATCATAGATTTAAGCTTACCAAAGTAAGCTTTCGAACAAATTTTTTCACTCAAATACAATTTCATACAATCTCTAGCTACCGTAAATCTTGAAAGATGTTGGAAATGAGATTGTAATTCAGTAACAAAATCACGAAAACCAACACGTTCAACTATGGAAAATAGTTGTTCATCAATAATAATTATCCAAGCAAACATGTGCCTATAACGTTCTTGATCAAACTTCCATGTTGTTAAGACGATATCACCACTAGTAGTATTTTCCTCTACCTTGCCAGTTACATCTTTTTTATGTCATGTAAACAACATTTGCTTTTTATCTACATGAGGATACCTTTTGCACTTTTTCAAGGGCTTCCGCATAGTAGATGTTCCATGATCAACATTATACACATATCCAACCCCATGATGAATGCACTTCACCCGTTTTCTATATTTTCTCATCTATGATTCTTAAAAAAGTATCCCAAGCCTCTGATTGATTAGCTCACTTTTTACCCAGAGGAGGACGAGAGTTAGGTGCCCTCACCTTATTTGTCACACCCACGGTCGCAGATTCTACTTCATTAGCTCCATGGAATGGCAACTTCATAAGCGAACTCATTTCATTATGTCCATCCACTTCCCTTGATATTTTTTTGTCTTGATCCATCGACTAAAAGCAAAAAGAGAAAATCAACCCCAGATAAGCGCAACCGAGACCTACGAGGAAATCCTAAGAATCGCACATCAGCTTTGGAGAAATTGAAGCAAGGTCGATATGCAGACCTTGCAATAGCAAAGATCTCGGAGATGAGAAAGTCGAATAGTTTGGACGTAAGCTTTTGCGTTTTGATTTATGTAGATATATCATGAGCTTATCTTATATTTCTCTGAAAATTATTAACCTAATTTGCCATTGATCCTTCTTGTAGAATGCCCCCACCCAATCACTTTTTAAGTGTGGTTAATGGAATTCTTGATGAAAGCATCAAAAGGCAAAACAGCAAAATACCTCATGTATGCTAAACAATTCGCTATCAAAGTGGACATGTTCATACACCTATTTTACACTTATAATGAACTATTCGTGACATCCTGAATTTTCAATCCTGTTTTCAATTGAATAAATCGGGCATTTCATCGACACGCCTATAGTGCTATTCTCTGAGCCGATCACTCATGAGATAACTAGACTATTAAGAAAAGTCAATAAGGGATTTTAATGCAAAAGACTTGAGAATTCGACCAGAAATCGACTGCTCAACCGTGCTAATCTACAAGGGTCATTATGACACAATTAAAAATCGATCAGAGATCGAAGATAGGTCGATTCGACAGACGTGCACGATTAAGTGTGGGCGATTCTATCAGATTACAAAATTCTCGGCGATTGGCACTAAACCGATTTTCTGTCGTTTTGGGTACCCTATGTCCATATTTAAAACCTCGAGATTTTCACAACAACCGAGAGTTGGCAATATGTCGAAGACGTACGTCATGGCTCGAAAATAATCGACCACAGATCAATTGCACTAAAAATTCCTAAAAACTACCCGATAGGTTAGGTCATGCTAAAATCGCGTCAAATCAAAATTAACCGCGAATATAAACCCAATTTCAGAAATTGGAAATTCTATCATGTCATGGCTTATTTTAGGAATGTCTACTCATCCTTCGAAGAATTTTCGGCGATTCCAGGATTTTTACGGAAATTCGATTCGGACGTTCCGGAAAACGAACGGAAATTCGGATTGGCCAAATTGAAGTAATTTTTTACTTACAAACCGAGCTACTTGACGAAAGGGAATTGTATAAATTATGTGAGCTTTTTCTACATCAAAATTGGACATCAATTTGGGAATTTGTCGAAGAAATTGGAAGCTCAAAAGGTGAAATTCGGAGCTTTGTAAAGGGGGCTGGATTTTGGTTTCAATTTGGATAATTTGGTGGATTTTTATTGCAAGAAAGTAATAGGGGACATAAGGGATATTTATGAAGACTTTAGGAGGACAAAGCATTAACCATTTGGAGATAGATATTGACTTTTTGCCCTCTCCTTTTTCTCTCTCACCCTCTCGATCCCTCACACCTCATTCACGTTGTTGCCGCCTCTTCTTTCTCTTTCATTACAAGCCAGCGTCGTCTTCACTGTTTCCCCTCCTCCGCCAAAGCATCCCTCCATTTCTCTCTTTGCTGCCTGCATCTCCACCAAGTCTTGTTCCCTCCAGTCAACTAACTTCAAGCTGCTCCATCGAAGTTGACCGCCCCATCTTCATCAACGGTCATCTGTCCACGATTTTGCCCCTTCGATCAAATTTCAACATCCAACGCCTCTTCGCTTTGGTTTGTTGACTGCTTCGCACATCCCTGCAGCCGACCGAAGCCAACTCGCCACCTCGCAGGTCCATGTTTTTAGTCCCAATGACCAACATCTCCACCAAGTCTTCATCCCGCAGGCCCAACGATCTTCCGAGCTAAAGTCAATCCATCAGCCACACGAAATCCAACCGCAAGTGTAGCCCTACCAAGCAGAAACCGTGGGCTTGCTCGGACCAATTTTTGGGCCCGATCCGTGCCCCATTGGCATCACCGTTTTGGAACTTGTCAATCCTCACCGCATCCCCGTCGTTTTGATTCGAGCAGATCATTAAACAAGTAAGTTTAACTCACTAATCCTTACTTAGTAAGTTAATGATGTTTTATGGTTGATTATTTTAGGCTAAGTATGGATTAAGTGGATAGTTAGATTAGATTAGCAATTTAATTAATTATCGATGCATGTTAGATGGTTAGTTCAGTGCAATTAGGGCCTAGACAAGCTCTAGTATTTTTCTAGAGTGGTTCGAAAATTTCCGGGCTCCTCTTAGCTTTTAATTAGGCTTTATGAGCCTAAGTCCTATTTATTGGCATTTATTAATTATTTTCCGTAATTATTTAATTATTTATTTATTTTCCGAAAATTAGACCGGAATAGCCAGGTGACTAGATTTTTATTCTGATTGCAGTTGTGTGATCTGTTTATTTAATTGAGTTCTAATTTGTTGCTGATTGTGTGAGATTTGGGAATTTGGGAATTTATTTCTAAATTTATTTAATTTCAGTAATTAAGTAGAAAATCATCGAACATCGGTTTACAACATCAAAAAGAATTTGTGGATTGTGGAAATTAGTGGGATTTTCAAAGGTAAAAATATTATATTTTGATTAAGGCCGACTGTGTACCCACACACGATAATTGTTATTGGGTATCCGTAACTCGAGGAAAATAGGCCAAAATATTACTTTGATTGAGGATTCTAAGTGTGAAGCATACAGTCCTTGGCCGAGAGTAATTAATCGTGTGATGGTTATAAGTCGCATTGAGAGGACTATTGAAAAATGAAATGATGTATGTTGGGTGTGTGACAGTGTGGAATAGGGCTTGGAAATCGCTGAAGTATGGCTATGCCTATTAGGCCATAATCAATCGCCGATGTATGGTTATGCCCATCGGGCCATAATCTACCACCGAACTTAGAATCGGTTGTGTCCATCAGGCCGTAATAATCTACCACCGAACTTGAAATCGATTGTGCCCATCAGGCCGTAATCTACCACCGAACTTGGAATTGGTTGTGCCCATCGGGCCGTAATTTACCACCAAGCTTGGAATCAGTTGTGCCCACTAGGCCATAATCTACCGCCGAAGATTTAGTAGGCCATGCCTGTTGAGCCATAATTCATTGTCAGAGATGAGTGATTGAAATGACCATGTGATGGTCCTGTTGTCTTGGAATCGACTAGGTTGATTGATCAATGATTCGATCTGAATTTAATGATTTGATGTGATGATGTGATTCGATGAATTGCTTATTGAATTGACTTACAGGAAAGAACTGAGGCCAAGGTAAGCCTTCTGACTCGTGTTGTGCTTAGGCAGCCTTTTGGGCGTATTTTCTTCATAGTCGGGTCTTAGGGGGTTGAACTTGCTGAGACGTCGTCTCTCCCCGTTATAAGATAACTTTTTCAAGTCCCTAGTTGATAGCGGTGAAGGACCTGAAGCTCGAATTTTAGGAGGTGAAGCCCGAAAAAGTTAGTCATAGGACAATTCTATTTTGTTGAAAGCCGATCCCTTTTTGTAGGTTTCGGTGTATAAACTTATGTGTTTATAAAAATGTATTTTGTGAAAAATCTGCCCTACTTTTCTATCACATATTGTTGCTGTCTGTGGATTTATTAATTGCTTCCGCATGCGTATTAAATTGAATGGGTCGGTGATGCATCCTAGGGCATCGCTATTATATCAATCAAGCAGGGATGGGCACATGCTCGAAGGATCGGGACGTGACACTATTACTTACGATTTTTAGTGCTATTGTTGCTCAGCGTGTTGCGTGCCTCTTGAGAAAAGTTGTGCAGGAGATAGAGCAGCACATATCAACTCAGGGCGAACATTTAAGAACTATAAGATGCATCTAATTAGTCTTGGCACTCTATTGATTCTATTAGATGATTGCTTAATAAATGCGCCATTCATTCAGCAAAATAGTCTGTTCAAGTCTTGTGAGGAGAAGTATCAGTCTAGGATTAAGGTACATGAAAAGTTGGCAACTAGACTTTGCGAGGAGACAGAGGTCAGTGAAATGATCAACTTGGTGCAAATGGAAGGTCATATTCAGGTTTATGAATATGGCAGATACATAGTTCACAATGTACTTTTCATTATGCATAAATTTATTGGATCAGCTTTAGCAACTTCAAGTGAAGTGCCAGCTTTTTATCATGAGGCATATTTCTGTCACAATTATGAATCCATGAGAACATCCGGAGGACACTTGTGATATGATTCACCGGTGCTCTCATCACGCAAACCAAGAAGGTTGAGAAGGAAGAGAAGATTGAAGAGAAGAGGAAGCTTGAAGAGGAAGACCTAGCTAGATTGACTAAAGAGAAGGAAAGTTAAAACTTAGAAATTTTAGCACTAAAGCAAGAGTTGGAAATGACAATAAGAGTTTAGATGGGAAGTTGCCAGCTTCCCAAATCATGAACATCCAAAACATCACCCAATTCCACTTGCTAATTGTATCATTAGATTCTCAATAAAGTGAACTACCCGAAGTGCTCCTTTAAAAAAAAAAGTACCTAAAGTTCACAAAAGGTTGCCTCCTCGATTGTTAACTTAGATGCTATCCCTGCAACTTGCTTGCACTTCTCTTCATACTCTTTGTCGAGTAACTCAGCCTATGATGTTACTAAACAAACAAAACCAATTACAAGATCAGCCGTTGGTAGTGAATACCAAACAAGAAGCCAATATGAATAGTCAGCATACTAACGACATTGGCAAGTTTTAATTTTTTTTCCTGTTCGGTCCCAATAGAAATGTGACATCCCAATTTTTCCAATTCTAATTTCAATAAAATTAGACGGGCATTTCGTTGGCACGTATATAGTTCATTTCCTTGAGTCGGCCACTCATGTGAAAACTAGTCTATCCGGTAAAACCGTTAAGAAATTCTAATGCATAATACTCGAGAATTTGATCATGAAGCAACCTTTCGACCGAGATAATCTGCAATGGTCATTACGGCACAAATAAAAATCAATTAGAGATCGAAAATAGGTTGGCTCGACAGAGGCAGGTGATCAGGTGTGGGTGATTCCACCGGATCACATAATTCTTGCCGACCGACACTGGGCCGACTTTTCTATCGATTGGGTACCCTGTGCCCGTATTTGAAATCTTGAGATTACCCTGACAACCGAAAGTTACATTATGGCTTGAATTGATCAACCGCAAGTCAATTGCACAAAAATTTCTAAAAACTGTTCGGTAGATTAGAATGCGCTAGTATTGTGCCAAAGTGAAATTAACCGTGAAATTGAGATCGAATTCTGAAATTGGAAGTCATGGTGTATCACAAATCTTATTAAGAACATTGGATTTATTTATGGACTTTAATTTGGGTTCAATTGGAAAAGAATTGATGAGAATTGAAGAAATTAGATTGTACAAGAATTGGACCCCAGCAGAAAATGAAATTGAACCTATTGGACTAAAGTTGTGGAAGGTTGGAGTGAGTGGATGGTGACATCACAAATGATGTCATGGGGGAGGCAAGATGGCTTAGGGTGGTGACAAGTGGAAGGTGAGGATGAGCCATTGGAAATGTGGGATGTCACTTCCCCCTTGTCCCCATCATCTTCCCCATTTGAACTTGGAAGAGAGGGGGAGAGAGGGAGCTTGTGCGTGAAGACCAGCCAGCATCCGAACCCCCTTCGTCCGCCCCTTTGCCCGTTCGATTGTCGCCGTCGCTTGCCGTTCGTCGCTGGAGCTAGCCGTCGCCGCTCGCCCGCGCGCGACCGCATGCCATCTCGTGTGCGAACTACCTTGTCTCCATCCGCCGAGCCTCCCGCGTCGTTGTCTCTCCAAGCCAACAGCTATTCGACGTCGCCGCGCCTCGCTGAAGCCTCTGTTGCCGCCGTTCTTCCACCCAAGCCACCTCCGGTTGTTGCTCGAGCTACCGCTGGTCTTCCTCCACCGTTCCTCCGCCCGTTCAACTGTCGTTCCGTCACCCTCCAAGCTCGGTTAATTGCTGGAAAAACCAGCAAGACCCAGCCCTTTCCAAGCCCGATTTGGTCCCCTATTAGTTCTCATTTGGTGTTGATCCGTGTAGGTTTGTCGTCGGCGTCATCGTGCTCTTCGCCGAAGACTCGTTGGAAAGCGATTCTGTTAAGTTTAGCTCACTAAACCTCTATTAGTGGGTTAATCATGCCTTAAGTGTGTTTAGCATAGGTTGATTGTGATTAGGTTGTTAGATTAGTTTATTTTGATGTGAATTAGATTAAGTTGTTTAATTAAAGTAAAGTAGGTTTATTTTAAAATAAGCCTCTCGATTAGTGGGTTAATCATGCCTTAAGTGTGTTTATCTTAGGTTGATTGAGATTAGGTTGTTATATTAGTTTATTTTGATGTGGATTAGATTAAGTTGTTTAATTAAAGTAAGGTATGTTTAGTTTAAGGGTTAAGTAAGTTTATTTTAAAATAAGCCTTGATGTAACTTAAATGAATTTATTTATGATTTAAATAAATGTTTCGAAATTGCTGGATTATTTAATAATATTTCATATTCCGAAAATCATTAAAATATTATTTTAAAAAAAAACTCGAAAAATTATTTTTGACCATGATTGCTTAGAATTTCGTGTCGATCGCCAATGTATAGTTAGAATTTGAAATTGATGAATGATTAATGCAAATTGAGTGTTGATTGTGCAAAATATGGATTTTATTTAGAAAATCTCATTTGTCGGATTTGACATTGAAATTGGATTTTTAAAGATTAATATTGTAATTTGAATATGTGAGTAATGTGCCAAGTGCCTTGGGTTGATTATGAGTTATTGTATGGAAATTAAGAGGAATTGTATTGATCTATTAAGCCGGAATTGCCCCTATATGGGATGCCCCATACAATGGATGCGGGTCGCAGTTGATTCTGGGCCCATGCTCCTTCGGGAACGCCGTCAATGTACTGACGAAGCCGCGCTCCGAGGGGGGAGGCAATGCCTGGCTATATGTCCGTAGATAGCCGAACTGTGAGTAGGCTATGCCCTTGTGTGGTAGTGATTGATGATTGGAATGCTTGCTATGATTGCGAATTAAGTGAAATTGATTGTGTTCCAATGATTTAAGTCCCTATTATTACCTATGATTGAGTGATATGAATTGTACTAATCTGCAGGAATGCAAGAAGGCGAGGTAAGTCTTCTGTGCTATGTGGCTAGACCACTCTGGGGCGTATTTTCTTTCTATAAGAGGTTTAGGAGGCGTGAACTTGCTGAGACAAAGTCTCATCCCAATTTGGGGAAAATATTACAGGGCCGTAGATGGCGGTACCCCCGAAGATGAGTGGCCTGCCAACGAAAATTGACCAAACGACAGAGAGTGCTCCTGACCCTGGGAGTCCTTGGGTCTATCAGTTGGTTAGAACTCTTATCTGAGTCCAGATGACTGTGCATGACAGAGTACCGTATATGTTTAAGGCTTGGTTTCGTTCGGGAGTAGATGGCGTTAGGGTTGGCCCCCTTGATAGCATGGAAATTCCGTTGGCGGTGATGAACGCCATTTTGGGTGAAGGTGTGGCAGATCTTCCCGACGGTCGAGTGATCAACACTTCGGCCCCGGCCTCTTGGGTGACAGATCCTGAGGATGTGGGATCGTCAAACGGGGCCAACCAGTAGTCCTAAGACTGTCTCTTTCCTTTTTGGCGGACTGATCCATGTTGTGTAGGCTAACCCCTTTTTGATACACATAAACTCTGACCCATTTTTGGTGCATAGTCTGTGGATCCTATTGATGTATGTAAGCCCTGGATTAATGATGATGTATGAAAGTATGTTGGTTGATTTTGAATTGATGTTCATGCTGTCCTATCCCGTATGTTTGTAAGGGGTTTCTTAGTATGTTCTGCTTGCGCATTAATAAATAAATTGGGGTCGGCGACACTACTTGGGAATGTCGCATTTTCATGACCATGGCGGGATGTTGGCGCGCTTGAGGTTCGGGGCGTGACAAGAAACAGTCAGTAGACTAACAACATTAGTAGACCAAACCTTCAACCCTCCCAAAAAAGCAAAGGGAAAAAGGGTTTACCAAAAAATTTCAATTTCGAACTCACATCGCTATGGATAGCTGCGTCAAAGTTAATGAGATGCAAAAGAGAGGTGATGGTAGCAATTTTGGGTCTAGCAAGTTGCTAATGATGAGAAGCCTACTTGTCTTCAGTCGAAGAAGATTTGTCATTATTGCCGAAAACAGGCCCAACAACAACCTGTGCAAAAACCCTTTTTAAGGCAAACATAGATATCATCAAGGACAAGCAAACCATTCAACACCATTTTGTGACCCCAGCAGCCCCTGTGCAAATGCCCCAAGTACAATGTCTATGCAAAACAAAAAAATCCCCAAAACCACAACAAATTACCTTGTATCTTGATGCCAAATCCATCCTCTCCTCCTACCATCACTTCCCAAGCTCATTCAATCGATCGAAATCACGAACCCACCGACAATAGGCGACAACGAGTTGCATTCCAGTGGCGCACCAACGAGAGGCGAACCAACTAGCAATGATGGTGGCAATTAGCGAGGATGCGAGAATCTAGGGTTGCTGGCCGCAGGCTTGTTGCTTGCTACGTATAAAGGGTTCCTGCAAATCATAGGCTACGGTTGACAAAGAGAGAGAAGCAAGATCATACGAGCTCAAAGAGAGAATAAGAGATAGAATTACATATTGGAATTGAGAGAGAAGGGTAGGATTGTAATCGCACAAGAAGATTGAGAGAGAGAGAGAGAGAGAGAGAGATCAAAATGCTTAGGGTTTTACTTTTTTTAACAATATTTGAAAACCAGGTCCAAAACCTTTGTTGCGATAGGGCGAGCGATCGAACAATAATATAGACAGATGAAGAAAATAAATCGGACATCAGATTTACGTGGTTCAGTCGTAAAGACCTACGTCCACAAGGAGAGCAGCAGTGAATTTCACTATAGATCAAGTGATACAAGGAGATTACACACTCAAGTCACTCAAACACTCTCTCGGTGTTTCCCAAACCTCAATTTAACCCCAAACCCAAGTCACGGCACAAAATTATCACACAAGCTCAAAACAAACGCTGAAAAAGAACTCCTTTTCTTGATCGCGCTTCAACTTGAAGACATCCGGCTCCTCCTTTTCTCTCGTACGGGTGCAGCAGCATCACCCCGAAAAGAAGACCTCTTTCGCGGCTCCCTTTTGCGATTTCTACATAGGGTTTATTTCCACAAAGACTTCGGCCTGTACTTGCAGTAGCTGCAAAGCAAGAAGACCTATCTAATCCGTCCGCACATATATATATATAAGTATGCCCAAGGTCAAAGTTTGACCTTGGGCCCCACCAATTTCAATCTTCACGGAGGGACTTCACGCCAAAAGGGAAACCTATTTCATTATAATACGTGTGCGCAGATTTCCTTTTTCAAAGGAATTCGAAACCGCAGGGGTTCCTTCTTCTTCATTTTATTCTTTTGTAAATCCATCGTGTAGTCTCACGAAAACTCGAGACATATTTAACAATCTCCACCTTGGCTCGACGTTTGAGCTGAGTTGCAATAGCTTCGCAAAAATTCAAATTCTGCTACTACTTTCCCATAGCCCCCGATGGGCTCAATCGCCACAGATATTATCCAAATTCAAGCCTCGCTTGAATTTCGCCATAACTGAGGACCTCATCAGAATACCAACTCCACATGCACCTTTAGCTGCTCCATAAGGATTTTCTGACACAACCTCCTCAACCGCAAATAAAGTAAAACCATTATTGCATCCATATCTGTCAGGAGATTGAATACGTACCTTGTTAATTTCAACAATTACAACAACCGTTGACTCTATAAGCTCCACCTCGCTACAAACACCATTTGTGTCGATTACTTTGCTAGTACCTATACTCGCTACCTTAGGAGTTTCTGGTTGCAACTCCACCTCAAGCTGAACAACATTCAGATCCGTATTAACACTGCCACAAACACTCCTAGCCAGAACTATCAAAGACTTGTCAATAGTAACTTCTTTGTTGTCAACAGGTGAATTTATATCCGAGCACCACAACTGATCGCCTCACTCACCTTGTGCATAGCCATGGAATATGCACATTGCCCTTCCATCGAGCTTACCATCACTCACTCGAAAATAATATGGGCAGCCAAACGTTCTAAGAATAGAATAACTAGAGCATCATCCTTATATACTCCTCCATGCATTCATAACCGTTGGCACCTTCCAAACGAGTTCTTCCAATCTACCCGTTGGACATAATCAATTAGAGAGATCTCAAGTTACTTAAGGAATTTGAAGATAGTCCACCAATCCTGCTCGCACATACAATCAGGATCTAGGTTTTCCATAAATAGAACCTTCCAAGTATACTTCGCCAATCAACGGATCCGAATTACTCGAATTATTTGCAATATGAATAATAGATCTTTAGATACTATCTCCAGTCGTGAGATAATCTTCAACCAAACGGATCAAATCCTTAAAAATAAACTTGCATTTGAATAAGATTTCTTCGTCGATCTAAAAACTATCAATGAGGGCAAACTTTAAGTCTTGAGTCTGACGGTCTTCAGACTTTGATGGAAGGAAACGTTTTGTCAACTTCAAAACAAATAAGGAAGTTTCTTCCAACACATGGCATATCCCCATATATCATATGAACGAAGGAAGAAGTTGGATGACAAAAGAGAGAAGTGCATCTTCATTAGCTATACTAACACAATTAAGGGTTACAAGCTATATGACCCAATCATTGAAAATGTAATTATCAGCAAGGATGTCCAGTTTTTAGAAGATGAAGCTTGGGACTAGAACCAAAAGGGTGACTAAAAAAGCATTAGCATCAAAGAGGAACTATCAGAGGGAGATACAAAAAAGCCTCCATCATCTTCAATAGATGGTGCTTCTTCTCCATCATCTTCGACTGGTAGTGCATCTTCTTCACCAACAGCAACTTCAGAATCACCAATACATGTTCACAACGATTGCGGGAGACTCCAGCAAAATTTCAGGGATTATGTGGTCACAAGAGACGATGACAATGACAATTAAGGAATCACTAATGAAATAATGGTAATTTTTTGTCTATTTATTGAACATGGCCCAATATCCTATGATAAAGCAGCTCTAGATGAGAAGTGGATCCAAGCAATAGATAAAGAAATCTACTCCAATGAGAAAAATGACACATGGGTGCTAACTTCTTTATCTCCTAGTAAGAAGCCCATTGGTGTCGAGTAAGTGTACAAGATGAAGTATAAACCCAACTGTCAAGTGGATCGTTACAAAGCCAGACTAGTTGTAAAGGGCCAAGCAAAAGTCAAGTATTGATTATTTTGAAGTATTTCCAACAGTGGCCTAAATGGATACCATTCAGATGATCTTAGCACTTGCAACTCAAAATCATTGGAGGATCTATCAAATGGATGTGAAATCAACATTTCTTATTGGTTTCCTTGAAGAGGAAGTTTATGTAGAGCAACCACAGGGTTATAAGAAGAAAAGGCATGAAAGCCAAGTTTGCAACCTGAAGAAGGCATTGTACGGGCTAAAACAAGCATCTCATGCTGGGTACACATGAATCAAAACGTTTTTGTTAAAGCATGGTTTTCAAAAGTGCCATTATGAACATATATTGTATATCAAGTCTACTAACGATGACATAATAATTATGTGCTTTTATGTTGATAACTTGATATTTATGAAAGATGTTTACCAAATTCAAGGAAGCTATAAGTAGCCATTCGAGATGACGGATTTGGGATTAATGTCCTATTTTTTTGGCCTTGAAGTGAAGTAGACAGATGATGGCATATTTATTTCATAGCAAAAATATGCTAATGATATTTTTAAGTGATTGAAAATGGAATCGCTCAAACCAATTTGGACTCCCATGGTGGAACAATTAGAGCTGAAGAAAGAAGAAATCGGTCAACTGGTTAATCCCACTTAGCTTAAAAGCATTGTCGGGAGTTTGAGATATTTGAGGCGCGCATGACAAAAAAAAAAAAAAAAAAAATTTTTCTCTATTTCTCTATTTTTCTGTTCCCGAAACAGGTTTGGAATAGAAATCCATTTGGTAACGCAATTTTATTTTTTTATTTTTGGAACAAATTTCTATTCTAGAATTAGATTTGGAGCAAAAATCAGAAGTTAAAATTTTTAGCTTTTCTATTTATGGAACAGAAATGAGAAATCAAAATTTTTTTCATCGTTCACTCTCGTCACCACCCGTCGCTCACTTACTGCCCGTGGGATGCCGAACTCCTGCCGCCAGTTGTTGGCCGCTCGCCACCGGCCCTGGCCACCGCCACCGACCACTGCACTCCTACCGCTTGTCGCCAACCGCCGGTCGCCAAATGCCAAATGCCCACCAATCGTTGGTCACTCATTGCCAATCATTGGATGCCAAACACTCACCACCAACCACTAGATGTTCATCAGCAATTGTCCGCTGCTCACCACCAACCGCCGATGTCGGCCGCCCACCACTGCCGCGCGAGACTCCGGCCACTAGCCACCATCCGTGCTTCCGTGTCGTGTCGACACATGTTGGAGCGTGTTTGACACGTCGACACGCTCGGACACGATCGAACACGCAGTCAACTTTTGCCCGACATGTTTGGACCAGCGTGTCCGAAAGACGATGGAGGGTGGAAGCGACGGTGAGGGAGCAAAGACGAGGCGGCAAGCGACGGTGAGCCCACAACAGCAAGAGACAGCTAGAGAAAGAGCATAGATTGAGGCAAGGGCCGCCACTGTGATGCTGCGATGGATCGGACAAGGCTGTAGCTGCAAGGGAGAAAGGGCTAAAGGCGGTCGTCTGGCAAGGAGGAGAGGAGAAGGATCAAGAGGAAGAGGAGAGGAAGGGGGTCGTGCGACATGCAGCGAGCAATGAGGAAGAAGAAGGATCGAAAGGAGGAGAAGAGGAAGGGTCATGCGCGAGCGGCGAGGAGGAGGAGGTAAAGGAGCTAGGGTTTTTGATAGGTTACTCAAAAATAATTATTAAAAAAAAAAAACTTTGATGGGTCATCACATGTTTTAGGGGAGGGGAAGTGACAGGGATAGCCTATCTATTAGTGGTGGGGAGGGAAAGGGGTGGGGGAAATGGACGATGGTGGGGAGGGAAAGACAAATAAATTTGGGGGGAGGGACAACGGAAAGAAGAGAGTGGGGTGGACCCTAGTGGGATGTTTTTTTTTAATTAGAAAAATAAATAAATGAGATTAAAAAATAATTTCGAAAAATAAAAATACTAAATTTGAATTAAATTAATTAAAAATAAAAATATTCATTTAATATACAACGTGTCCCGCGTGTCGAAATTCTCTATTTTTAAGAAATGACATGTCGACGTATTGTGTCGTGTCGTGTCGCGTGTCTAGCCACTTGCCTCCGGCCTCCTGTCACCAGACTCTGGATGTTGGACGTCAAACATCGAACTCCAAACATTGGATGCCAGTTGTCAATCGTTAGACTTCAGTGTCGGACTGACTTTGGCTGCCCACCATCAGTCACCGGACTTGGCGTCGGACACCGAACGTTGAACTTCGTCTTCGGCCGCCCACCGCCGGTCACCGGACATCGAACGTCGGTCACCCGAATGTCAAACTCCAGCCATCGGATGCCGTCGTTGCCACTCCTAAAAATAGAAATTTTACTCTATTATCAAATGATTTTTTATTTCAGAAATAAAAATTTTGAATTATTATCAAACATGTTTCTTTACTCAAAAACTTGTCCATGGAATAAAAATTAAAAAATCAAATTCTAGCCAAAAATTTTGTCATGCGCACCCTTAGCTTCTACTAGGCTGGATATTACCTATGGAGTGGGAATTATTAGCATGTTCATGGAAAAACCATGCCAATTACATTTGTAGGCAGCAAAAATAATATTACGGTATGTCAATAGAACTCATGATCATGGAATTTTATATTCTTATACTTACTATTTCAATCTAGTGGGGTACACAAACAGTGATTGGGCAAGTGACACTAACACTCAAAAGAATACTTTTGGATATGCTTTATTTCTTGGATCAAGAGTAGTTTCTTGGTCCTCGAAGAAACAGCAAGTTGTTGTATTCTCGACCGTTGAAGCAGAATACATGGCGTTAGTTTCGATGGCATGTCAAGCGATACGGCTTTGTAGGATGATGTGTGAATTGAAACATGAACAAACAGATCCTACCAAAATTATGTGTGACAATAAGTCAACTATTACATTAGCCAAAAATCTAGTTTTTTCATGGCAAGAGCAAACACATCGATATCAAGTATCACTATATTCATGAGCAAGTCAAAAATGGTGAGATTGAGCTTAATTTTTATCAGAAGATCAAATCGTAAATATTTTGATGAAACCGTTAAAGGCTAATTTGTTCAAAAAATTAAAGATGATACTCGATGTTGTTGAATTCAAGAACCAATTTTAAGGGAGGCTATTAGAATAATATAAATTTGATTTTTGAAGATTCGAGCACATTGGTTGATCAGCTCCATGTTTTGTTTTCATAATTCTACAAAAGGCCTCGATTTATGGTGGGCATATGAAGAAGAAGAAAACGAATCGGTGAGTTGGTGTTTGTGAAGATTGAAGAACAAAAAGTCTACAAGCATTTAATGAAGAAGACCCACTCAAGAAGAAGACAAAGAACGCAAACAAAGTCTTTGAAGAAAGTCTCCATTGATTGATACGCTTGTTTGTCTGCATTTATTGATTGTGTGATGTTTCTTCTTGTAGCTTTGTGAACATTATTGTCAAGAGGAGTTTCGAAGACTCCATGTATCTGTTAAGTGTGAGTCCTCTGCTATTATATAAAGATAGAGGGTAAGGGTCGTAGATTGGCAAAGGCCACTAGAAAAGTATTCCAAGAATTATTTCTCCCTCCAACTTGTGCCTTGTTCCCAATTTCCAAAATTACCATTACTTTTTGGTTCCGACAAAGAGATCCCCGACTTTGGACATCTGTTCCTCATATCCGCGTTGGTACCTCCTCAAATAGCTCGTCCCACTCGAGTTGCCTTTTAATAAAGCATTAGATATCATGCAAACGGCTGCCTTGACACAATTGGCATCGATTTCAAGCTTGAATATCTTCAGAATAATTGATGTTTTTCTCTGCAACAGCGGTGCCACAATTGCTTCAGGGTTTTCTTTGCTGGTAGGGTATTGTCTGGAGAAGTGTTTTAGCGAAACCTAGCGTTCGTGGTTCTCCCCTACTATTCCTTCTAATCATCGGGTTATGGTGTCTCGTCGTCATCGGTCTCAGCTTGTTAAGATAGAGTTGACAAGGATACATTGTTGTCACGGTACTCACTAAAAGAGTTTCACAACAATTGTTAAAACGAAGTCCAAATTGAGTGGGGATGATCGAACAATATTGTTGTTATTTGTTCTCCATTGCAATATTTAGAATGTGATTAAATGTTTTAAGGAGAAAGAAATAAATGAATTTGACGAACAGTTTAAAGAGCAAGAGCGTTTGAAATTGTTATAGGGCCCCACAGTTAAACAACTGGCCATTGGATCTATTGGGCCGTGTGGCTTGACTAAGAATTCCAAGATAGGGGCGAGCAATTTCAGGGTTAATTTAGGTCTCATCTAAAATTTGAAACCTACATGTTAGGACCGTTCCCAATTTATATAACTCAGAACCTACTTTACATACTTTAGAACCAAATCTATGGTTCCAAGATCAATTCCAGAATTTATTAGGAAACTAGCTAGAGACAAACTCACATAGACTTGGTCTATGGATTTCATTGAACACATGGTAAGTAGTTTCGTGAAGATGTTGACAAGCTAATTAAATAAACTTCACAATTTTTTTCGCTCACATTCAAATCCTCAAAGTTGTGACCATATTTTTTGCCTTGTTTGTCGCACTCATTGATGGCTCTTCTTCACCTCCATGGCCCGACGATTCCAATTCTGTGATCAAACTCATCTCATCATATCTCTCAACCTCCATTGATATGTTATCTTGGATACATCAACTTCACATAAACATAACAATAACATAAGATAATTAGAAATTTCAAAATAAAGATCAAACATTTACAAAATGGCAAAACAAACCTCCATACATAAACATTCAAACATCTATTTCTCCTTAGAGATCATTCACTATCATCGAATGCAGTGTCACATAGGTAAAATTCAGCATCATTTTCTTTTTGTCGATTGTGATATAGAGAAAAAAATTAATAACAATCTGAAATAACATATTATATTAATATGGCTAATATTCCCGCTTGATTATCGAAATGTTGAGGGTAATGTTGATTTATTACCATATTAAGGTTGTGCCTTGCAAGATCAACCGGTAAAGTTTAAATGAGGGTTAGAAAACTGTACGATCTTCAAAGTGTGAACTAACCCATAACACTTTTCCCGTAATTGACAGTAAAACTGCTGATAAGGTAGCAAACAACAAACAAAGGTGGCTCCATTTTCACTCCAACCAGTTCAATTCAGTATGCATATTTCAAGTTGCATTAAGATTTTAATGAAGTCAGCCTCGTTTATGTCGCTTAACCCCACGTGTGCACAACACTTGGAGCACCTCTGGACAGCACGCAAGAACACACAAAGTCTCCGGTTCTTCAGTTTCCAATTTCCAGTCTAGGAACTAAACCGCACGGTACCGGTTCTAAAATTTTTGGAACCGAGAATCAAACCTAAGTGATGGAGAACCAGGAATTAAACCTAAGCGACCCTAAAAATTGGTTCAATTCCCGATTCTACGCAGAACCCATAGTCACTCACTCATATTCTAAAAGATCAAGTCCAGTAGTCAAGTTCAATCGAGGACAAAAGAATTTTATTGAGCCTGGGCTGGCCAATTAGGGGCCATTGCCTTGACCGGCCCAAGCCCAAAATGAGGCATGGCCCAAGCACGGCTTGCTACATTTGTGGTCTGTCAATGATAACCGACGTGTTATATGACATGTGTCTGTACACGTGTAATGTGTTTCACTCTAAAAGTACAAGTACTTTCCGTTAATTTACCATAAGTGTGAGAGATCCGTTTTTTATTAAAAGAACAAATTGTCAAGATCATGTTAAGATATATATAACATATGTAAAGCATACTAAAGATTTAAGGTTGCATTTGATCGTATGCATTTTTAATCAATATTGAACTGCATAGGATTTAATATAAACTTCAAAAATTTTGTTATATCATATGCAATATTTGATAAAACGTATTAATAAAGCCAAATATTTTATATCTTATTAAGTCCATCATTCGGTGGAAACTACATATCAATATAAATGAACTCAAAAATACACAAAAAGCGATGGCGAGAATCTTTTACATTTCACTATGAAGGAAATCACAAATACACAAATGGAGACAACCTCCAACAATCAATCAATGATTATTGTAGGATCTAAACTTCAATAATGAAAGAGCTCATTACAGCATTCCATAGTCACAAGTTTGACCATGACAAGCAAAATAATGGGCCACAACGACAAACAAAGTTTGATCGGCCAACAAATGCCAAATCTTGGAAGAGAGAGAAAAAAAACATAATCATCCACTTTTGTGATTTTGAAAAATAGAGAGTTACGACTTTCTCACCACTTTCATCAAATTTCAACATGAACTAGAGAGCTATGAATGAAAAGGAGTTTCGATTTTCTTGTCATTTTCGTAAAGCTTCAATGTAAATCAAAAAGTTACAGAGAAATTGTAAAATTATAATGTGAACTAGAGTTGAGGAGGAGAAAAAGAATAAGATGATACGTTTTTGTTTTGTTTTTTTTTTTCAAAGCTCTTTACCCACGTTCTCCGAGAATTAAAAAATCCTTTTTCGAATTTGATTCATTCATTTAAAATCCTATTCTTCTATCTCATTTTTATTTACTTTCCCCACTCTATTTTATTCCTTTTTTAAATCCCTTTCATCATTCATTAATCAAATTTTTTGCTAAATAACAAACTACACTAATATACCTGAAATATATAATAAATATAATAATAAATACATATATTTGTAAAATATATATTATAGGATAGAAATACATTCAAATATTTAATAAAAACAGGAATAAATAAGAACGCAGATTTTTTTAAAATTTTTTGTTTTGTTATTTTTAATTTTCTTTTCATATTATAATTGAAATATTATTTTTATTTTACCAACTTAAAAATTTTATTATTAGAGAAAAATATCTTTTATACTATATAAATAAATAAATAATCTTATCCACTTTTATCCTAGCCCTCACAAAAAATATTTTTATCCGGACTATATTTATCTTATATTTAGTGTTATCTTGTCTTGAATAGAAGCTAAATGCGGGACATGGTAAATAGCTTTCGAATTCTAAATTGATGTCAAGATAATGTAGGTAATTTTGCTGATGTCCAAGTAGCAAGATTTAATGACATGGAAGTACCACGGATCCGCTCGCCACCCCTTTGGGATAAACAACTTAAAAGATGGATGACCCCACTCAGCAATTCACACAAAATCCAGATATTATGAGATACAATGCTTTGCACTAATAATGACAATGAAATATCATAACGCTGTGAATCGAAAGTTTATAATTCATGACATTTATGCTTAATTATAATGAAGAATCATAACATGGTGCAATATTAAAAAATTTAGTATGAGCATCCACAAAATGCAACATGATTGTCAATTAGGAAGCTCATGATTTCGATGAAGTGAGGTTTCCACCCTAGAATCGAGAACAGCCCACAAATTGGATCGGTTCTCGGTTGGGTTCAGGAACCTCCGCCCCACATTGTGGATTGGCGATGATGGCGAAAGCAGGCATTGGTAACTCCAATTAAAGGTGTCGGTGTATGGGCTGAACAATCTCGAAGGCAAAACCTCTCTAAAGCAAAAGGGTAATGACATGCGACGGCAAAGACCAAGATCACCACATGGATCTGTTAAAGCATTGCAGTGCTTTTGGAACGTGCAAGGAACTCATCGGGATTGCTGCTGAGGACTGGAGTTTACAGCCACGACGCTTGGACTCATGCTAATGCTGGGCAAAGAAGTCTAGGCGCTGTTAATTACCGGAAATCATCGGTGCGGTAGTGCCAGTGTGGAGGTGTGGGGACTACGAGACCATTGCCAGAACCACCAGTTGAAGGTTGGAAGGCGCCGGCCAACTTAGAAGCTCGGTAGGTACTCTAATTAGTATATTGAAACATAAAAATTTAAAAATATATTTATATCGAGCTGGTCTAGGTGGTTGAGGTCCATACTTGAAACCAGCAACTGGACCAATTCTTACAAGAACCACCAAAAACAAGTTAATTCAATCCGATTCAGGGGTTCTCAATTCCGTCTGGTTATTTTGCTCGCCTCTATATGCTACGACACATGGCGGCGGAATGAACTAATGCATTGGCGTGAGGTGAGATTAGAGGTGTTAAAATGGGTCTTAAACCCATATATGACCCATTTAAATCATAAATGGGTCATATATGGGTCACTTGTTTTTAGATAATAGTAGTTAAATGGGTTTCATAACTAAAAGCTTAAGATATGTAGGTTTTAAATAGGTCTTAAGTGGGTCTTAAATGGATTGGATTAAGAACCCATTTTTAACCAAAAGCTTATAATTTCCAAAAAAAAAAAAATTTCTCTTTAACTTTCCAAAAATATATATTTTTTATAAAAATCAAATTTACAAATTTTTATTTTATTTTTCTTTCCTTTTTTTCTTCTTTTTCTTTTCTTTCTCCTTCCTCCTTCCGGTCGTTGGCACGACGATGGCCGGCAACCGGCCGCGAGCCTCGAGCTCACCAGGCGTCCGGCGGCGAGCTCGAGCTCGCGGATCTGGGCGAGGCGGAGGCCTCGCCGACGCCCGCCGAGGCTCGACCCTCGCCAATGGGCGAGACTCGAACTCGCCAACGTCGAGCGAGCCTCGAGCGAGCCGCGTCGAGCGAGGCTCGAGCCTTGCCGATTTGGCAAGCCTCGAGCTCGCCGACGTCCGGCGAGCTCGAGGCTTGCTCAATAATCGCCGGCCGACGGCCTGCCAAGAAAAAAAGAAAATTATTTCTAAAAAATTAAAAACATAATTACAAAATCATTTTTAAAAAATAAAAAAATTAAAATTCAATTTTTTTAAAATAATTATTTTAAAAATTATAAAAATTATCCATTAAATTTATGTTGTATAAAACTATTTTAGCAATATTATTTTTTAAAAACTAATATATATATATATATATATAATAAAATTTATTAAATTTAGTTAAACGGGTCGAATTCGAGATAGATTAAATATGGATCGGGTCGGGTATGGGTCTAAAATTTTGATTTGTAATAAATGGGTTATAAACAAGTTAAATTGGTCGATTTGGGTGACCATTTATGACTCGACTCAAACCCGACCCGATCCACCCGTTTAACAGGTCTAGGTGAGATTATCAGTTTGTACTCAGCTTACGGATATAGCGTCGGCATCTCACTTTGGTAGATGATGAGCTTTCGACCTCCATCACCTCAGGAGAGGCTATCGCACAAGCTCCCCTCCCTCAACCGACGGGGATGCTGACTGACAACCTCTTCGCGATCTCGAACATTTCACAATCGATTCGGAATCTTTCACGAAAAATATCGAGAGAAAGTGGTCGTGTCGATTGCCTTCTTGCCCCCTCTTTGACTAGCTCCGAAAGTTTCTTTAAGCAGACATTATTAGTTCCTTATTTAATCATAGTCTTGCCACGAATGCTGCTGTTTTGTAATGAATCCCATGTTTCCTTTCCTTTTAAAAAGGAGAGGAAAAGGGGAAAAGAAAAACTGGTGAGGGGAGACAAAGAGGGAGGCACGCTCGAAAATGTTAGAGAGAGAGAGAAAGAGAGAGAGAAGCGCGTCCGACAGCAGCGGAAGTGGGGGGCCTCAACACCACTCAATCCCGTCAACCGCCACCTCTGACAGTTACTCTCTTTCTCTCTCTCTCCCTTTCTCTCTCTACAGACGAACAACCAAATAAACTAGAACGATGTGGAAAAAAATGCGAAGGAAAATAATGATAACGAAAGAATGTAATTCCATTGTCAGCAGCCGTCAGGACCCACGAGATGGCAAACATGCAGCAACAGCTTATTACATACTTTTTTGTGGGGGTGGCCGGTTTGGTTGGTGAGAAGTTAGAGAGAGAGAGAGAGAGGAAGAGAGAGAGAGGGAGAGAGGGGGGGAGAGGGAGGGAGATGGCAAAATAAAGAAAAGAAGCTGAGCGGAAAACCATCCTTTGAGAGAGAGAGAGACCACGCCAGAAAGATGGTCGACGACGACGGTGTCCTCTGAGATCATCACCCTCCTGCGAAAGAACGAGAAGGGCAGTGATCGAAAGGAAAAACTCAAAGGATTTAAAATAAAATTTCCTTTGAATTCTATCGTCTTCTTCATCGCCATTACCAATCCCATTTCGACCCTTCCATTAAGAATTTTCAAGCACTTGTTATCGTGCTTCTCTTTTTTCCAGATACTGCCTTTTGGGATTCATCTCATCTCATCTCCCCCTTCACCTTTCAGCCTCTACCTCCATTTCTTGACGTTTATAATTTTCCTCACTAAAGAATTCGTTTTCCTTTTTTCCTCCGAGCTTTTGTTGTTGCATAGTCGTATCATTCCAAAACCAAATCTCCACTCCTCGTATCAAGGAAAACAGCACAGCAGCTGCGAAAAGGTTGAGTGCTCGGACACCCTTTTGGCATTTCTTTATGCTCGGATTCGCTCTGCTTTATTTTTCGGATCGCTTGCTCATGAGGGTATTCTTGTTCTTCCCTTTTTTTTGCATGCTGCTTGCATTTTTGCAGATTTGCGAGCTCTGAAGAGGTTCATGCGATTTTCTCCTAAAGGGGTTTTGTAGCAGAATTTTACAGAGTACAAAGATGAGGGACCCTGATGCGATGATAGAGGGGAAGCTTCCACGTTATTGCATTTCTTAGAAGCGTAGTTTTGTAAATCTGTAGATGGTGGTGGAATGTATAAGAAAAAAATTATTGAAGGAGGTGTTTATCTCTTCAACTTTTTTTCTCCTCGTTGAAGAAAACCTGGCGAGATTGCATAGCCAACATTGCGGCAGTCGGTACATCAAGCGATGGGGGCAAGATGGAACCCACTTGGATTCCAGCTCCCTTGTTATCTGCTTTTCTTGATCCTCGGTCTGCAAATTTGGCATTGTCGGTCTCTCAATTCTGAAGGTGATTGTCGTTTTTTGTGTTATATTTCTATCCAAATCAAGATTGTACGTTCCTTAGAATTGTACCAGAAAAGTTCGAAATGTTGCATCCATGTGTAGCTATTCCTGAAGAATTTTGTTACGTGAGCAGAGAAGTGGATGTTATATAATTCTTGCAATACTACAATTTTTGGTTGAAGGAAAAAGGATAACTTTCATATTCAGAGCTAGGTCCGCTCCAGCTTGATGAGAACTAGTTCAACGAGTTCCACTTAATATTTTTAGTGGTTCTCGTTGGATTCTGAACAGATGACGTGCTTCGAGTGAATTTCCTCCCTCTCCTTTTATCACATCGCTCCTGTTTTTGATTGAAAATGCAGCACTTGCTCTGTTGAAATTCCGTGACAAAGTGGATCTCGATCCATATGGGGCTCTTGCAAATTGGAGCGTCGAGGATGATGATCCGTGTGAGTGGTTGGGCGTTCATTGTGTGGATGGTGAAGTTCAAAAGCTGTAAGTCACCCCTTGTGATTCAGTTTTCAATCAAGTTTGGGGCAATTCAAGCTTGTCTTCTTGCAGCATACGATCTCAATGATTTGAAAGATTGAACAAGCTGAACCAATCGCAAACTCTCTCTCATTCAGCTCAACCATTGCAGGGACCTGACTGGGTTTTCTTTGGAAGGACTGCTGGCGCCGGAGCTTGGAAAGATTAGTCAATTACGATCCCTGTAAGGAGGACATTTCCATGTCTTTGCAGTTGAGGAGATCATACTGCATGGCATTACTGTAAATTACATGTCCTAGCAAAATTCAGTTACATTCTGTCTGCCGTAGGGCGACTTCTGGTTAATGCGGAGAAAGCTGCAGTAGATCGCCTGGCACTTTTATCTAAAAACAAAAGTTGCATTTGCTGGGAGTTTTTGCCTGAAATGAAGTGTTAGAAAGTTGACAGTTTCATTGTTATTTTCATAACTGATTCATAAGTCTGCAATCTCTGGTGAATTTAAGGATGATCCTCTGTACTCCTGACAGACCCTAAGTTTGTTGGTTCCAGGTGTTGTAACAAGTCCATGTACCTAGTTTTCTGGTACTTTTTAGGATTACTAGGGGGATGTCGCAATTGTTTCCATCCAAAGCTGCTTGAGATTCGAATTGCATTTTCTTTTCATACCATTTGATGAGTTTGTGTTCGATAAAAAGAAATAAGTAGAGAACTTAATGTAGTTTTCACTTTCTTGCCACCATTTTGGTCCAAGCTGGAATGAATGTAGACATAGACAGATAGCAGACACTAGGTGGAAAGCTTTTATCTCCTATTAACTCTCTCTCTCTCTCTCTCTCTCTCTCTCTCTCTCTCTCTAAATTTCTTGTTTTATGTTTTTTTTTCCCTGCTTGCATTCAGAATACTCTACCAGAATCACTTCTCCGGTGCCATCCCTGGAGAAATTGGAGACCTGACAAAGCTGAAGTTATTGGATTTGAGGGGGAATAATTTGACTGGAACAATTCCAGCTGAAATAACCAAGATGGGGTCTCTGAGATTCTTGTAAGTGTAGCCTCATACTATCTGATTCCTAGCAATTTGACTGGTGTTAATATTTGTCACCAGCTTCTGTTTTTTATGGTAGGTTGCTTGGCGGCAACAAACTTGAGAGAACTGTACATATGCAGCTTGAGGAGCTAAATGTTCTTTCTAAGATGCAGTCCGATGAAAACTTCACATTCGACATGACCGCTGGAAAAGGATGCCTGAATAGAAAAGTTGGACTCCGGTAAGAAACTAGTAACCACATCTAACAATGCCTTTCTTTCTGTCATTTGCTCTGAGTTTCAGTTCTAAGTCATCTTCTAGGTTTATGTCCTCTTTTTGTTCTTTTAATCCACATATTGGGCAGCATTTGGCAGAGCAGGTGGAAACATCTGCACAAGGCAGGTTCACTCTTTTTCCCAATGAAAGGAGCTTTTTCACGTTACCTCAACATCTTTGGATTCCCACAGTATGTATTTCGCTCGTTTTGTTAGGGTTAAGCAATTTCATGGTCTTGCTTCAGTAACATAATTTTTTAGCTCTTTTTATAAGTTTCAGGTTTGCTAAGGACTCCCCATACGGCCCTGGAGGCAATTTGCGTGATGATATTGCTGGTGAGTAGAGACTAACTAAATCTGGCATTAGACATATATCTCTGCAGTTCAGAAAATGCAATTTGTCTTATTTATTTGTACAGGCACCGCAGAGCCAGAAATGCTCCTAAACACACAGAATGGATTTTCATCACGCCGGAAGTTACTTGGACAGTCGAGTAATCTTGCTGCTGCCCCTGTTGATGCTGGCTCTCTCCCTTCGGAGATCACGACTGTTCCTATTACCCGGAGTAGCGGGTCCTTCCCAGCTGTACCAGATGGAAAGAAGAAACAATCTGCTGCAGCACCGGCCCCACCGCCTTTACTTCCGAGCCCTCCCTCTCCGAATTCATCCAAGCCTAACGATGCGTCCTCCCAAACTACTAATTCAGATTCCTCACCCAGTGGACTTTCTGAAGAAGCACGGAGATATATCATCATTATCATTCCTAGTGTGGCCGTCTTGCTCATCATTGTCACCTCCATTTTCATCTTCTGCCGAAAACAAGGAGTGGCAACCATCGGTCCATGGAAGACTGGATTGAGTGGCCAGTTGCAGAAAGCATTTATTACAGGTGAATCCATTATGAAATACAATAAGTGTTTCGACATCTTTGGTTTTCTTCTGGATTGATTTTTAATGTTATCACGCAAGACACGATGCAAACTTAGAAACCAGTCTTTCCCTTTTCTATACTGACCCATATCAATGTGATGGGTGTTGCTATGCGGCAACCAATGCCTTAAACAGGCTTCTAAATGTCCTCATTCGAAGAATTGAACCCCTTTATGATGAAATGCAGGGGTCCCCAAATTGAATCGGTCGGAGCTGGAAGCTGCTTGTGAGGACTTTAGCAATATCGTCAGCTCAAGTAATGGATGCACTGTGTATAAGGGAACATTATCCAGTGGGGTTGAGATTGCTGTTACCGAGCCCACTGCAATTTCTTCCAAAGACTGGTCAGCAAGTGTAGAGAAAGCTTACCGGAAAAAGGTGCGATCTTTCCCCGGCTGCGGTCATTGATCACTTGACACCTAGTTGATCGAAACTGTCTAATCACGGGTTATTCCAATGCATCACGCTTGTCCTGCTTTTCTTTCCTAACTTTCTAAATGTTTGAAATCTTTGTAGATTGATATGCTGTCGCGGGTAAATCATAAGAACTTTGTCAACCTCATTGGCTATTGTGAGGAGGAGGAACCATTCACTAGGATGATGGTGTTCGAGTATACTCCAAACGGTCTACTTTTCGAGCATCTCCATGGTAAACTTCAAAAGTCGTCTGAATTAGTCGGTTACAAGAGGGAATTTGAAAAGCTGAACTACATTTTCCCTTTCCTTGTGGCTTTTAGTTAAAGAAGCAGAACATCTGGACTGGACCACAAGGGTGAGGATCATCATGGGAATTGCTTACTGCCTCCAGTACATGCATCACGATCTGAATCCACCCATGGCACATTCCGGTCTTTCTACATCATCAATATACTTGACAGATGACTATGCTGCTAAGGTAAAATTTCACACCATAAAATGTCAATACATTTCCATTTTTCTCTTTTTTGCTGTATTGCATTTCCATTCACTTCTCTAACGTGTCGTATCTCAGGTTGCAGAGACCATCTGGTCAGGATTTCTATCGAAGAGGAAGAATGCCGATGAAGATAAGTCGGAACATTCTGAATTGCCACCTCATGCCGATCCGGAGACAGATGTCTATAATTTCGGGGTGATGCTGCTCGAAATTATTTCAGGAAAGCTCCCTTTTTCGGATGAACAAGGACCTCTTGTTGACTGGGTAAGTTGGTGATTGCTCTACAATCAGAGGGTGGTGAGGAAAGCTAGTGCTCTAATCGAATATTTATTGTTTTTCACTGTCATAATATGATCAATGAATTCGGCAGGCCTCTCAGTACTTGTATGATAAGAAGAGCACAGGCTGCCTCATTGACCCTACTCTCAAGAACTTCAAGAACAATGAGCTCGACATCATCTGCGAGATCATCATCGATTGCATCAAACCAGATCCGAGGCGGAGGCCTTCGATAAGGGAGATCACAGCAAGATTGAGAGATGTGATTGCTATTTCGCCAGACCAAGCGACCCCGAGACTCTCTCCCCTTTGGTGGGCTGAACTCGAGATCTTATCCGTGGAGGCAACCTGAGCTCCCTGTGATTCTTTCTGTTCAGTGCCAAATTTTATTTCACCGCTCAGACGTATATGCTTCCCACTGCTCAGCTCAAGCAAAAAACTCTGGCATTGAAATAAGGTTTTTGCCTGCATTTCTTACTTCTCTCTATGATTCCACTTCTCTCTCCGATTGTTCATTCATGATGTTCTGATACCGCCGCCGCCGCCGCGTAAATGGCGCACCAAGCTCGGGCTACATATTACCATCCATAATACGTATACCTAATGTATTCTTTTCTTGGCAATGTAACTTGCGAAGAGTTTGTCGGTTTCTGCATTTCCTTATCCTCGTCATTCCGGTGTCCCCGTCAACATTGTAGAAACTTTGACTCGTGACTATATTGTAATTCATTCATACCTGGTTTGTAAAAAAATGTTGTTTGATTAATGAACCGTTTCCGTGTATTAAAACAGTTTTTTTAGACCTAAATGGTCTTTTCTATCTCCCGTTTCTTTAGTTCCAGTGTTCTTCATCAGAAAATGAGTTAGTCCTTCCAACCTGAAGGGTCCGGTTCTGGACCTTCTTTCTTTGTAACTTGAACATCGCTTGTGCCGAAAGATGAAGCATGGGAAGGCTTGAAACTTGGGAATTCTTCCTCGTTTAATCTCAATTCTCAATTCGTTCTGTCTGGGAGCAAGTGGGATCTTAAAGAAGTGGTAGGGGGAAAAGGAGAAGATTTTGCGTGTGTGAATGAGAGAGAGACAGAGACAGACAGAAGACACCAAGTGGGGCCCACCCCTCCTCGTGGCATCTCGTGAGTGACCGGGGATCATGCTGACGTGGAGGTCCCGGACCACCTAATATTTTCTCATACTTCAACAGCATCTAAAAATCTTTTACAAAATTACAATAAAGATAAAAAGAAAAGACTGTGCTATACCTTTGGAACGGTTTTAGTCCCGACTAGTAGGAGCGACAATTAAAGGCGCAAACTTTTGCATTCGGGACCAATTTGGCTCATGTCGGCCCCTTTCAAAAACTATCTTTTAGTTATCTTTTTATCCTTCACAGCTCTACATATTTACAGAATTGCCATCAAAGTGATTTTTTCTTGGGAAGGACAATTTTTCATTCTTTATTTGTTTGCCTCCCATGTTATAATTTTCAGAATACATTTCTACCCTAGCAAGGATTGGACTACACACTTCTGCTATTATATAATTAAGGGTGCGTAAGATTTACGAAAAATTTAAAATGAAAAATAATTTACTGTTAAATTTTTCGCTTTAAATTGATTTCTCAATTTCTATTTCGGAACGGTAAGTTTAAAAATTTTAAAACACGATTTTTTTTCAAATCTATTTCAAATAAAATCTGTTTCGAAATATAAATCAAATGCGTTCTAAACGGATTTTTGTTCCAAACCCTTTTAAAACAAAAGAAACAAAAAACAGAAATTTTAAATGCATACAAAGAAATTGGGTATAACAAGTTCACAAATTCTTTATTAGGAATTGCAAGAGTCCACGTTGTGTGATGGACCTACATGATTTAAGACTATCCAATTTTACCGTTTCAATAGTGGACTGTCAAAGAAAGAGATTTTCCGACGAGAAAAGGTTCAAAGACCTATTAAAAAAAAATTTTAAAAAAAAACTCAAGAATTTAAAAAGATTATTGAATATGGAAGATGGGGAAATAGAAATTAAGTTCAATAAGAGTCAATCGATGAAGTTGAACATTGTAGAATTGAATGAGGAGAATTCACCTACAAGAATTTCATATAATAATACCATTTAGGTCATCATGCGGGAAAATTATTCAATAATTCCTAAATCTATTGCATTGATGTCAATTCAATCCTAAATTTTTTTAGTTTTGCCAATTTAATCATAAATCTTTGCGCAAAATTATAATGTAGTCCTTCCAGTCAATTTTCTTTAGAAATTGCTAATGTGATGGTGTGCCACATAGGAAAACTTATACCATTTAGTGATTTTCAACGAAAATTAATCGAAAGAACTACATTAAAATTTCCCACAAAAATTTAGGACTAAATTGACAAAATGGAAAAGTTCATTATTAAATTGGCATATGTGCAATATGTTTGAACTAAATGAGTAATTTTCCCATCATCATGCTCATCTATCTCAGAAACAAATCATGAGAGATTAGTTTCTAAGTGAACTCCGAAAACAGAAGACCAAGCAATACATCTACTTATAGAATTGATCATATATTGCCATAAATAGAACCATCAACTACGCAATCCTAACAAAGGTAGGATACCCCAAGACCAAGCTCACTTACATTTTCAAACTCCCCAGTAAACATTTGGGGAAATGACACAAAGGATCTGTAAATTTTGGCTCAATGTGTAATATAGCTCTTGAATTTTTAATTTATTTAATGTGATCCTTGAACTTTAGCCCTATGCGAAATGTCGTCCTTGAACTTTTTAATTGTTCAATATGATCCATGAACTTTTAGTGTTTGTTCAATTTAGTCCCTAAACTATATAAAAATATTCAATATTATATATTATGAATTAAATTGAATATGTGTGAAAAATTCAAGAACCATATTGCACAAATTAAATGTTTGAGGATCAAATTGCACATTGAAATAAAGTTAAGGACCGTTTTGAAAAAATTGAAAGTCCATGGACTATATTAAACACTAAGCAAAAATTCATTGACCATTTATATCATTGTCCCTAAATTTTGACATTTTCATCAAGATAGACCATAAAAGTTTAAAGAAGATTGCCAATTTGAGGGAAAAAAAAAAATGAGGGACGAAGAAAATGGTTTTTAGAAACATACACTGTTCATAAGAAAAGAATGTTTTCCAAGAACAATGGCATGTAGAAATAAAGGGGAAAAGATCAAATTTGAAATCCTATAATTGGTTTCTTCCTGGAGTAAGACTAGGAAGTATAAACAAGATAGAAAAATCATTATACAACTTATACTACGATATATGGGAGACTTCATGCGTTATAAGGGGTTATAAGGGGTGGAAGAACTCATCCCAAAAAGTTAAAGCTTGCCAATAGCAAGAACTCAACCCATTCTAAGCAGGTAGAGTTCGTGTTCAGCTCCATGTGAATGAACCTCTAATTACTGGAAAACTGATACGAATACAGGGCAAACCATTTTGGCTGGACTTTCGATATGAACGGCTGTCTCATTTCTGTTTCTCATGTGGCAAGCTTGGCCATTACGCCTGTCTTTGTAAAGATGTTCCCTACACGGACGATAAACATGAGGGGATAGAAAAGATGGCTTATGGGCCATGGCTCCGAAATGAAGTTAGACTACATAGCCCTTATTGGAAACTATTTTATGACTTACCAGTTCGCCGAGTCAACGGAGGAAATTATTCCTGAAACTCCCCTACAAAAGGAGCTACAACTCAATTACGCCTTCTCCTTCTATGATAATGGATGAAAATTCAAACGGGAAGTAACATTACCGAGTTGAGTCTGCTGTACCTTCAGTATCAATTCAACTTCCAATGGGCACACAAAGCACAGCCCTGGTAGTAGCTTATCAGAAGCAAAAGGTTGTTCTACCCTCACCTATGGACAACAACATCTCCAGAAAGCAACTTAATATTCGATTGAAACCTCCTCTTGGATCGGCCAAAAAATAGAGAAGATACAACCCATATGAATCTAAGAGTGTTATCATTACGAGAACCTTCGACCTTAATTTGCTTGGATGCACTTTGTCTTCCTCGCACGGAAGGCAAGAACGGGCACCGGTGGTGGCCCTAAACAGCCACCCGTTCACAAATGAAGCTTATCTGTTGGAACCGTCGGGGGTTTGGGCAATCCCCTGACAGTTCGAGCACTACGGAACTTGATGACCGTAGAAAAGCCTGATATTATACTACTTATGGAAACAAAAAATTCTGCAGCAAAGCTTAAACAAGTGCAACAAATTCTATCCTTTTCACACTCCTATATAGTTGATCCAGTTGGTCTGGCGGGAGGATTAGTAGCTCTTTGGAATGATCATATATCTTTAACGATTATCACAGCCACACAATACTTGTTAGACATGTCTTGTGATCTAGGCCGACAAAGAAGGAAAATTCGTCTTACCTTTCTCCATGCTCCTACTGATTTTCACCAACGCCAGGCGGTTTGGGATGACCTTAGACATATTCACTCCCACAATATCTTACCTTGGCTCTGTGCTGGTGATTTCAATGATGTCCTCTACCCTTGGGAGAAGTTTGGTAAGCGACCTGCCTTACAACAACGAATGCAGTCATTTCGAACCATGTTAGATGACTGTGCTTTCACTGAACTAGATGGCAAAGGTTGTAAGTTTACCTGGCTAAATAATCGAGATGGTGAGGAGCTGGTCAAAGCCAAACTTGATCGGATGGTATGCTCGATGAGCTGGCGTTTAATGTTCCCTGCAGCTGAAGTGATTGCTCGCCACCAATTGGTTCGACCACGGTCCCCCGGTTCTTAATACATCACCTTCCATCCGCAAAGTGAGCCGATCTTTTATCTTTGAAGCCTTCTCGGAATGATGACCCGAATGCAGCCAAATTATTTCAAAAGCATGGAATTTGCTTGTATCACAACATGCTGATTTTCCTCGGAATGTCAGGGATGTTACAGTAGCACTTCAAAGATGGAGTCGTCGCAAATTCTCTAATGGTCATCAGCAACTACTGATCCTGCAAGACAGATTACAACTTCTTATCAATCAGACGTCTCCAGTCGATAAGAAACAGATATCACTTTTGAAAGAAGAAATACGACAAATTTGGCAAAGAGAGGAACAATATTGGGCCTTACGTTCTAGAATCAAATGGCTCAAATGGGGAGACAAGAATACTCGTTTCTTTCATGCATCCACTATTCAGCGTCGACAACGCAATCGTATAACTGTTTTACAAGATGAGAATCAGCAATGGATATGAGACATACCAGCCCTTCAGAATATGACTCTCTCATATTTTTCCACACTCTATACTTCAGAGGGTTCTCGTAACTACCTCCCGCTCCTCGATCGGTGTAGTGCGGTTGTAACACCGAGATGAACCACCAGGTGACCATTGCCCTTACCCCGAGATGAAGTTCGTCAGGCCACTTTCCAAATGGCAGCCACCAAAGCTCCGGGACCGGATGGTTTAACGGGCCTGTTTTATCAACAGCATTGGGAAACAGTTAAAGACAGCCTGTTTGACTTAGTTCAGAATTTTATGCTATTTCGGGATATGCCTCCAACCCTCAATCAAACTATCCTCACCCTCATTCCTAAAATACCCCAACCCGAAACTCTAGACCAATATCGTCCCATCGCTTTATGCAATTTCGCATACAAAGTTATATCCAAAGTGCTTGCCAATCGACTCAAACCCTTATTGAATGATCTCATTTCTAAAGAACAATCAGCCTTTGTCCAAGGCCGCCAAATCCAAGATAATATCCTCGTTGTACAAGAAGTACTCCATCATTTCCGCACAAACCAGACTACCACTACTTTCAATGCTATTCTGAAAACATATATGAAAAAAACCTATGACAGAATTGAATGGGATTTCTTAAGAGATTACCTCCTCAAGCTAGGTTTTCACCCAAAATGGGTAGGTTGGATCATGCTTTGTGTTACTACTTCAACACTTGGTGTGAAATTTAATGGCGAAATCCTACCTTATTTCTCTCCAACTCGAGGCCTGCGCCAAGGTGACCCCATTTCACCCTACCTATTCATTCTTGTTGCAAATGTTTTATCCTTGCTCATCACTCAAGCTATCGATTTAGGCCATCTCAAAGGCTTACGTTTGAACCGGGTGTCCTACGTTATCACATTTATTTTTTGCTTTGACGACGCCATCTTCTTTTTAGCCTAAACGACTTCAGAATGTCACAATCTAGCGAACTTTTGAATATCTATTGTATGGCAAGCGGTCGGTTGATAAATCGAAACAAATCGCTGCTCTTTTCCAAGAACCGTCCTATTACCTTACAAAGATCGTATGGCCGAGGAGTTTCGAGTTCCAATTTTACGAGAGGTCGGGAAAATATCTAGGCCTACCATCGGATTGGGGACGGTCACGGAAAGAAACGTTCTCATGGATCATTGCCCGAGTTAACGCTAAGCTAGAGGGATGGAAGGAGAAGTTCATTTCTAAGGGGGGTAAGGAAATCCTAATTAAATCTGTTATCCAGGCTATTCCACAGTATGCGATGATGATATTTCAGTTGCCTATTTCCATTTGTTCATCTATTGAGAAGTGTATTGCGCGTTTACGTGGAGAACTAATCTACATAGGGGAGGGTGCATTGGAAGAGTAAGGATGTTTTGCAAATTCAAAAAACTCAAGGGGGTATGGGATTTTGTGATTTGTTATCTATGAATAAGGCACTCTTGGGGAAGCAGGCATGGCGTCTATTAACTAATCCCGATTCGCTATGGGGGACTCTGTTTAAAGCTTTGTATTTTCGATCTTCTAATTTTAAATCATTTTGTCCAAGGAAGTAGGCCATCATGGGGGTGGCAAAGCATTCTAAAGGGACGGGATACTATTCTACCAAATTTACGCGATGTCATTTGGCAATGGAGCTTCTATAAGCATTCGGGGTGATCACGGCTACCTATGGGAATCATCTACGGACCTCTTTGCTCGTGAGGAACCAATTAAAGTAGCGAGACATTATTGATCGGCGGACACAATCCTGGAAGATGTCTCGTTATTCGTCAATTTTTTGACGAACGAACGTTGTTCAACAAATCCAATCGATACCTATCAGGCCACTATTTTCCCAAGATAAACTTATATGGTCAACTACATCTACTGATACATACACGGTTAAAAGCAACTATCATGCACTCAAACAATCAGCCCAGCCACATCAAGAGATACAGGGTTTAAGTTCTAACCGGACGAATCAACAGCTCTGGCGCCAAATATGGTTGATGAAGATCACCCCCAGAGTACGCATTTTCCTCTGGTCCGTCTGCCAGAATGCTCTTGCGACTCGTGCTAATCTCTTCTACCGTCGGATTGTTCAAGACCCATCCTGCCCAGTATGTTGCCAGTCTGATCCTGAAACAATAGAACACTTGCTCATCCAGTGTCCATGGACGAAACCCATCTGGTCACACTCACAGATCGATTTGGCTTTATCAACCAACTCGGTTTCTAGTATTACACGGTGGTTAATTGAGTGTGTTCTTTTACACGATCATTCTCCCCGGCTCGAGACGATTGCGACCATCTTTTGCGCGGATCTCGGAAGAAACGAAACAACTCGTTTTTTTCGGAATCACCGTCCGAATCCCTCCATGGTCGTGGAATCGGCAATGGCCAAAGTACTCGCATATCGGTCTTCCTGTTGCACCCCTCGATCGAGTTCAACATCCGGTATTGCTCTTTGTACAACCCGATCAACTCGGCGACCTCCGGCAAAAGGTGTTCGAAATGCAATATAGATGGAAGTTATAAAGAAGGCTCCTCCGAAGGCTCTATGGCCGCATTCGTAGAGATCATCGAGGCAATCTTACCGACATATTTTCCGAAGGTTTCACAGCACACTCACCTTTCGAAGTGGAGCTCCAAGCGATGAATCTGTCCCTCCAACATCTATCCCATCAAGGACTCCATCAAACCCCCATCGATCTTCATACGGACTGTCTTCAACTTGTTGAAATCGTGAACGGTCTCTGCCTGCCGCCATGGGAGCAGCGTCCAGTGGTTGAAGAAACCCTAATTTGGCTTTCCAAGTTTCCTTCCCTCACTTTGCGACATTGCCGTCGCTCGGCTAACCTAGTAGCCGACTGGACCGTCAAAGCCCAGCTAGCTTACCCGGCCCAAAGACTCTCTTTTTCCTTTCCTCTTCCGCTGGATCTGCTTGATCTTTTTTATTCAGAAGCTTTAGCTGCAGGATGTAATCTTCCGCTTTAATCAATATATATGTGTTTTCATGTCAAAAAAAAAAAAAAACCCATTCTAAGCCTAATAAATCTCTTTCATTTCCCAAGGTGAGACTTTTGCCCACATCATCCTTCATCGCTTCATAATTCTACGGCCTCGTAGAACAATCCCAAGGACACAGCCTCATGGCACCATCAAGGGACCGTGGCCCTAATTATAAAGTACTAGAAGGTGGGGGCCCAAGGAGTGGCTCTAATATCATGTTGATGTGAAAATCACTGACGGATGTGTGATGTGTAGGACATGCGGCGATAACTAGATTTGAGTCTATGCAACTGGATCGATTATACTCGGGAACCAAACTAGACCACTTTGAGAACTAGTCCAATTACAAGTTCCCATTGGAACCGGTCTAGTTCCCAGTTTCGAGTGTTGAAACACCCCAAAACCAAATCGGTTAGACCAAATTTGGAACTAGTTTCACAAAAACTAAAAACCTTTATTTTCTCAAAACTAAAAACCTTTATTTTCTCTTGGCATCTTTTTTGTCTCTCTCTCTCTTTCTTTATTTTCTCCAACCTCACTTGGACATTTTACCTCCCTCCCTCTCTCCCTCTCTCTCTCCCTCTCTCTCTCTCGAATTTACACTCCTCCTCACTCACTCAGAGTCATCCTCAATCATTCAAGCCTCACAACTCTCGCTCATTCCTAACTCACCTTTGCTTACTCAAACTCGTTCACCTTTTACTTTAAATTGTTTTGTTACTCATATAATTTTGCTACAAAAAATAAAACCAAAAAAGGGACAAAAAGAAAGAAAAAATAGAGGTTCTCAAATATACCCTAGAACCAGACTGGAAAAATAAGATAGGCTTCAACTTCAAGTTCCAAAAATTGTAATCAATTCTAATATGGTAGGTTATAGGTTCCAAGTCTAGAATATACCCACTCTAAAAGTGATCACCCCTAGTTGGACCACCACAATAGTGATTTTCAGTTAAAGTTGATCAAAATGATTATCTTAGAATTTCATGCAAAAGACTAATTAACAAATTTGAAGAGTTTAAAACTAAATTAATGTCTGTACAATAGGTTGAACAACAATTGGACAATTTTTCCGTTTTGTGTCCCCTTAATCAACAATATGTCATCATGGAAGCAATTGTTTTGGTTCATTTCAAACTTTCTAGTCAATTTTTCTCTTTCCACTAATTTCCATAAATGATTAGCACAAGAGACGTGTAACCTCTATCTCTCGAAGTTCAAATATCGGTCTTTCCTAATCTTATCTGGAAGGTAACTCGGTGACAAATAATATGTGTGCACCTATATTGTATGTTCATACAATTTTCTATATTTGTTTGTAATTATATATAGTAATACATTGAATTTAGGTTTTGTATACCTTATTTTTCAGTGCAAGCATATAAAAAAAAATATTACATCTATATCATGATGTAATCACAAATCTTACCTCGATTTATTGAGAATTTTGTTCTTTAATCTCGTGTACTTGTGGATTGGCAGCTAGTTTGAAATTATAATGATTTTATGGAATCATCGTGGAATTATCTTATCTTATACTATCTAGCTTTAAGTCACAGTTATTATCCATTGCAATAATGGAAGTGGCATGTACAACAATAATCCGTCGGTAATATGACTAAAGAGGTTGAGGTAACACAAACAGCCTCGGAATAATGCTTTATATAGGTGTCTAGGCGGGGGCAATAGGTATCATTGACACATGAATTTCATACTCCGTAAATGTTAAATGAATTATAGTTTCTTAATACATAACATATCATTTTGTCTCACCGAAAACTCTTTGTCACTGAAACTCAATCTCCTATTTTAGTGAATCAAGAGCCTCAATAAAAATAGGTGTTACAACATATCACATCGAAACAAGATTAGTACTTATTTTGATCAGATTTTACGACTCTATTTGGATGATCGCTTGAAAAGGAAGCTGTATTTTTTAGTGATGCGTCATGGTCTTATTAAGATAAGACCAAGGAACTCAACTTCTAATAGGATTGTGCTGTTTTGGTTAGTGAAAAGTCTACAAAATCCTTTTCCTTATATTCGTTTGTTCATGGTGGAAATTGGCGGTCTAGTCCACGGCTTGGTTGGCTTCCCTTGAGCAATGGATAATAGATTGAGCATGCCTTTCAAGAAACATTATGGATAATATTTTGAAGAAGTTGGGATCAATTGACCGATACTTGTGCAATAGCCAGGCATGTTCGCCATTCTTCCATTAGGGATCATACCGAGTGTAAGGAAACAAATCGCATCCCATTCTTTCATGAAAATAAATCACATTATTGATGGTTCCAACGATAAAAAAAATTGTCACGATAAGCGTAATTTGTACAATGGGATAGATGATAAGACTTATGACGGGCAATCAAGTGTGCGCTATAATAGAAGATGTGGTGGCTCTAGTGATGGATGGTTTGCGACTCTCCTTGTCCTCACGGCTTTTATTTATGGGTTCATAAAGTTAACTTGTGCTAGGATCCATATCTATCTTCGGATAATTGGGTGCTCGGAGCAATTTATGATGGGTATGGTAGATTAGCACTCATTAAATTGGGCAACAAATATTGGACTTATGTGGACGAATGGTTGGAGCAATTTTATGGTGTTCAATATTAGACTTAAGTGTCCATACAACATTTTCATTGACGTTGGCCATTTGGGCCTAGCTTGTTTTGGTCAAATGAGAGAGAGCCTTGTGATATACAATAAGCTGAGAGTCTCGAATTTATAGGACTTGGCATACCTCTCATGCATGCAAAAGTGTTGAGAAATGACTGTTCAAAACTAGAAGCATCTGTGCATTGTAATGCGCATTAAGCATGAAGAACACACATTTTTTATTGCATCCGAGCTTGTTATTATTGGCCAAAAACTAAAACAGAAATTACCCAATTCCCTCTCATATGGGGACATCTCATTCTCCTGTGACTAGAGAAACAATGACATTCGAGATTGACTCGGGAAAAATTACCAATTAGTCCTAGCTATTGTACGGGAGCAAGTCTACTCTTAAACTTTGCAATTTCAACGATTTAGTCTCGAATCTTGATGCAAAATTCCAATGTGGTCATCTCAATTAATTTCTGCCAGAAATCTCACTAACATGATAGTCTAATCATTGTTGGCCATCCTACGTGACACCCAACTACTTAAACGATTGATTGCAATGACTACTTTCAAATTTTGAACTAAAGTCTAAGATTTCATTGGCAAAATAAAAATACTTTAAAATCGAATTGATATCCATACAATAAATTTAGATTTAGTTGGATAATTTTCATCAACTCATCCTCTTCGTCACTAATACATTGGCTGGACGTGAGCAACAAGGGTATTTCAAGCCCCCTAATACATTGCCAATTCAATCTATTTTATTTGAATATGATTGACTATATTATTCATTTATCTTTTTTTTTTATCTTCTTTTCTTCTATTTATGCAACCCCATGTGAAAAGAACGTTCTTCTGTTGCTAACCAAAGCTAAGATATATTTTGACTCAAAAAAAAAGAAGAAAAAAGGCCAAGATATACTTAGAGATTTTATTTATTTATTTATTTTATGTAATTGGAATGCTTGCGAATTGAGTTGAAGGCCGCAACCACGCATGAATAGTTCCACTCTTCTCATATCAGTTTTACTAAGAAGAATACGAGCATGCCCTTAAATATCCGCAAGTTCTAAAAAAATTCACTAAAAAGTACAATTAATTCATAAATCTATTGGAGAATATCCAATTGGGTTCTAAAATAAGAAGTGCAATTTAAGGATGTCACGTAAGCAATCTTTCAGTGACAAATAGTTGATTTTGGGTATTTTTCATTAAAGGGAGCCAATTGCATTTTTAGAAAATGTTCCGCACTTAAATGAACCGATCCGCGTATATAAGCCTTGATTGCATTCCCAAAAATTGAGGACTTTCGGTGCACGTTTTCCTATAACGTATAAACTTCTAAACTTTCATTTAATCTCATTGCCACATTTTAACCCATGAGTTTTGCAAATCCGTGCCAAAGAGATCTCCTCTTTTTTATAGGTGAATCGGTCCTAAGAATTCTTGAGAGAAAATTCAGGTGTTTATCATTTATTTGTATCATTTTTAAAATCATATATATAACTATTAATAGCAAATATTTTCGTGAAATAATTCATTATTTCGTTAATTGATAGATAGATTATATAAAATCTCATGCAACGCTAACCGAGACAATCACTAGAAAATGGAAAATTTACCTCGAATTACAACAATATACAAAAAATGAAAATAAGAACATTGAGTCTACTTTCACCTTGATAATTACTTCCTTTTAGATTTACCTAAAGTATAATTAATCTGGATTAAGCTAGCTTCAGCATTTAATTATTTACCTATATATATTGAGGTTAAATAGAGGAGAAAAAAAAAAAAAGAGAGAAATGAGGACTAAGGAGCCGACGGGCCCCTCTTGATCAGATTCTCTCTCTCTCCGGCCTCCTCCGCCCTCCTCCGCCGCTGCCGCCGCCGCCTCCGCCGCCCGCTCTCCTTCTCCTTCCTCCCCCTCCCCTCCAAGTTTCAGTCTTTTCAGCCTCGATGGGGTCGCCGGAGCTGTATTTCAAGGTAACAACGCTCCGCCGCGTCGTTGTTTTCGTTTCGTCTCTGATCATGTTTAACCGTCATCTCACATGGTTTTCTGGGCTCCCGGAATTATCCTATTCCGGCGCAGCGGGACATCGCCGTCCTCCAGTTCCAGAACCAGAAGCTCGTGCAGAAGCTGGAGTCGCAGAAGGTGGAGCACGCCGCCCTCGAGAGCAAGCTGTCCCAGCTGACGGAGCAGCAGCTCGGCTACGATTCCAGGCTCGAAGTGGTCAAGAATTCTTGGGATGAGGTTGCCCTGTCCGTGTTCTATTTCGCTTAGGGTCTTTTGGGTTCTCTTCTTTTTTGGGTTCTGGGGTGGGGCTGTGCTGCTGTTCTTGAATGTGATGATGGCCTTCATTTTCTGTTGCGATGACAGCTGCTTAGTAAATTGCAATCACGTTCGGTCTGTGTGGGCGAGTCGGGCGGTGGTGCCGCCGTCGGTCAGGATGTCGAAAGCCTGGCTAACTCGAAAGGTTCGGATGACTTCCTTGTCCCTATCATGCTATATTGATGATGAGGCGGATGCTCTTGTTTGTTGGTCACAACTAGGTGAAATGTTTTCGCGATTTTGTTCCGGGTAGTCCGTTGTTGTCGGTGCATATAAAGCATTCGAAAGGGAAAGGTTGTCTTTTCCAGTTATGAGCCCTGATTTCTCCTGCCTGCGATCTTTCTATTCGATTCATGTTAAGTCGTCTTCCATGTTGTTATTAGGTGAGGATCACCCGTTGCCCGAGGACATTTTTCTTAGCCGCCTCATAGAGACAGGTGTGGACGGAAGTTCCTCCGTGGATAGCTGTTCAAATAATCCACATGATGATCCGGAAATAGCTTCAGAGAAGGCTGTGAAGACAATATTACGTAATATAGCGTTGGCTATTGATGGCATTTATCATGAGAAGGAGGGGCTGCATTCTGCTGTTTTGGATGGACTTCCCCCAGATGGTACTTATTAAGTATTTCTTGATGTTTTTCTGGCTTTTCCAATTGAGGATGTATGTCAGTGTCTTCCTTATTCTTGTACTTCTCTAGCTGCAAAAAATTTGACACGCGTTTCTTCCCTTTGCTAGATTCTGGTAGACAAAGGACATCCATGGATTTGGCCATGCAATTGAAGAATTCGAGAGCGTTGCTTGGTGAACTTCATTTGAAGCACAGGCTTTTGGCAAGGGAGTTGCAGAGTCATCGAGATATTGATGCGAAAAACAAAGCTGAGCTTAAACGTCTGAAAGGTACCCATGGCAATTTTTGCCTGAACATCTAATTCAGATGAAATGTGATATTACATGGCAAATCTAGTTTTCCATTATGTTATTATGTTTCCCGAATATCTGCTTATTTTCCTTATTTAGTTGTTAGCTGTGTAATTAAAGTACCATTACGTTTATATCTATCCCAAACCACAATACTTAGGTGATACATAACTGGTCATATGCCCTATCCTGATTTTTGTGGACTGTGGGGTGAATCAATTCCATGCAAAGAAGGGTTTTTTGGTAATGGAGTAGGAATTGACATGGTAAAGCAACCCATTTGAAAGGTTGGTTACAATCAAACTTTTCTTGACTTTGAACGGAATTAACTTTTGAAATGACAAGAGGTTTATGGTGGAGACAGCATGTTAAAGGCATCTTATGAGCTTCAGGTTTGGATTATGAGATTGTTGTAGCAGTTTTTGCTCTCAGCTTGGTTGATACCTTACGTGACTTAAGAGAACATAATGATGGATCTGTTAGTTGGCCTGAGAAATTTCAATGGAGAGATTGAAGGCAGGGTGTTTAGAGTTGAATTGGGTTGTTTACTCAAGAAATTCAATCTAAACAAAATTAAATGCTCATCAAGTATGCATGTTCTAAACGCAATATCAATTAGGATAGATAATCTAACAAGAGAACTATCAAATGTCAAATCTACTAACATTCATAAAGAAATAAGGATAGAGAATTGATTATAGTGTTTGGGCCTGTTAAAGTATCCCACACCATCTGTGTATGAGGTTTCAATAGGCCTTACAAGCTTAAGTTTTTAGGTTGGACTTTCTAACATAGTATTTGAACCACAATCCGCCTCAAGTTTATGTCGCCTATGAGGTTCCCGTTCATCAATTCCACATTTCGTTCTTAGTTCAGTATGCACATGAAAATTGGTGTTAAGTATCCCATGTCGCTTGTCTATAGGGTTTCCATAGGTCTTGTATATGTGTAGTTTCCCTCCATTCGTCAGATTAAGCTTTAATATTAGACTTTCTAACAGAACCAAACTTGACAACAATATTGACTCCTAGTGAGTAAACATAGATACTAGAGAGCAAGGACAGAAAAAAGGAAATTGGGTTCAGGTTGAGGTTCTAGACCTTTACTCCTTGGGTTTCAGAATCCCTAATCTTCAAAACTTATTCAACTTTGTTGATGGCCAGGAGGCCAACCCTCCTCTACAATCGAGGAGGCCAACTCTCCTCTACAATCGACCGATGCAGGCCACAAGACCATATAAGTTGTTTGTGGCCAAAAAGACTAATGCTATTGGCAAGTTGCAGTGACCAACAACTCAAATAAGAGTTCTAAAAGGATTAGGGAATTAGCATTATTATCTAGTATAACTTTTCGTCTGTACTTGGAATATGATAATTTCACTTTACTTGTATGGTATAATTCTCTAGACTAAATAGTAGATGTTGATTATTGACATTTGGCAATTTTATTGCTTTTGAATTGCGTGATGCAATACTTCTCTGGCGAGTGAGTCCTCAGAAATCCTAAGTGTGATGCCAAAACAAACTTAGTCTTTTGGAGTTATTGTTTGCGAGATAAACGCAGGCTTGCTACTTTAGGACTCGTTGTCCTACATACAAAATAATGTAGGACAATAAATGTCGATATGGTGAGTCTGATTTTGCTAGATGACTCAAAAGGAAAATTGCAACTAACGATAGCTCAAAAGGAATGGATGCAGTCAGACATCACAAACAAAACTTCCTAAGGATCGCACATAGGGGTAACTCAAGCAACACAATTAAGAAAAGAGTTGTATCACACAATTAAAAGGCAAAGATTATTGCAAAACTCAATGATTCATCGACTCTACTGAAAATAAAGAATTACAACAATAAATATAGACTCTTCCAAATAATGCTACTGCTAGTCGAAATGGGAAACCTAAATAAAAAACAGCAATCCTACTTAAAACGGAATCAGGAAAGATGAGTATCTGCTTTATTTAGGAAGTAGAAAATTTTTTAAATTCTACCACAATTAGAATCCTACCATGTACGACTATATATTTAATTCGGAGAAGAATCTGATTTAGGACTCTTATTTGAGTTATGAATTGATGCAACAGTTCCTCTTCAGCAAAGCTTAATAAATTAATAGGCTTAAAAATGTCAATTTGATCAGTCGCATGGGCTGCATCATGAATTCTTATGGGGTGGAGACCCAGAGACGAGGAAGGGTGTAGTAAGCAGCGAATTGCTTCAAAGAGGCCAAGGTCCTGAAAGGATCACTAGGTTACTATGCTCTATTTGTTTAGAGTGGCGTCCCAATCTTTATCATACTAGCAAGTAATGGGATTAGATTGTGTACCATAAGAGTATCTCAATGTTGATAGCGAGTTTTGGTCGATCTTGATTTCATTCTGATGAGCATGTGTCATCTCTGGGATATTTTTATTTTGGTTTTAATCACCGCTCAGTTCAACCATCCAATCTTCGAATTTCAGTTGTCTTAAAGTTGTCCAGTGGAGAACTTAAGTTTGAGACCTTTATGTGGGATTCTTGTTACCTTTGATGGGTTTCCTGTCATTAATCGATTCAATCTTCTGGTTTCAACTCATACTTCTGGCTATAAAGATTGGGTACCCAATCTTCTGTTTTCAATTTGTTCTCCTGGTTTATAAGAACTGGACTTCCGAATTCTGAATCTGCAGCCTGCTTTTTCTGAAGAATATCTAATTTTCATTGAAATCATTACTCAAATTGTCACTATTACTACCTATCACGTTCCTGTTAGTCTGATCTGCAGTAGATTGAACACCTTTTAGTCACTAATATAGCTTAGACAGTGAAGAAAGGTTTAGAGACACGAAGAAATGTTAGTAGCTGAGGGTGTCATCATTGTTAAAAAACAGGGGATTGGTATTTTTATCATTTCGATGATGACAAAACTTAAATGAAGCTTAAAAACAACAAATAGCATTTTCACTATAACTCTCCCTTGTCCAGATGATTGGGGGATTAACGAGGGCCCTAACTGTTCTCCTGATGTGTTTTCTTCCTGAGCAAAACATTAAGCTTGTCTAATAGCTCAATTCTCATCTGACGGACTATGTTCCAGTTTATAGGGTTTTATATTTTGTTTATATCATAAGAATCGATAAAAAGATTCACATGAATCCGTGCTTTGGTTTTTAACTTCTTTTATGCAGGGGAATTGGAGAGCACCATTTCTGAGTTGGAAGAAAGTCATAGTAAGCTGGCCACTCTTAAAGTTACAAAGGATTCAATAAGAGGGGTGTCTTTCCCTGTTTTGAACTTTGGAAATAAGCATACTCCAATTGAGAAAGTTAGAGATAAACAGAGGGATCTTCAAGAAATGGAGTCAGTTCTGAAGGAGCTACAGGTTGGCTACATTCCCCCCCCCCCGAGTCTCTTCTAACTTAATTTGAATAGCTGAGTAGCTGACTGGCTGAAACTTGTCAGGACCAAGCAGCATCCCGACTGGAAGAGTTAAAAGCCCTTTATGAAGAACGAGTGAAGATACTGCAACAGCTACCAACATTGCAGGTCAGCTTCTACATCAATCCCAAGTGAAATTTCTTTCTCCTGTCTAAAGAATCTCTCAAGTATTGTGTTGTATGGTTAGAACAAGATAAAGAACTTGAAGTGCATTTCCTCATCTCAAGCCTTCATCTCCCTGAAAGACCAATTGGAGATATCTAAATCAGAAGTTTTGCGCTATCAAGCATTGTACGAGAGACTGCAGGTTGTAGACTAATTTCTTCCCTATTTTGTACTGTTTTTACGCAAGGATTTGTTTGCGCTACTTATGTTCATTTATTTTCGGAAATTGCAGATGGAGAGAGGGGGCCTTTTCTGGAAGGAATTGGAATTGAGTATAAAAACCGACATAATTGATGCTTACAAAAGATGTTCTGCAGTTGCTGAGTCAAGGATGATTGAGCTGGAGACAGAAGTAAAAAAGCAGATGGAAGATAGAAACATTATTGAAACTAAACTAAAAGAGGCGTCAAATGAAGCAGGTTGTTGATGGTCTTGCGTGGCATCTTGATCTATGGTGCTTTGTATAATGTGAACTTATGAACTCACTCTTGATTTATTTTATATGGCCCTTTTAGGAAGACAAGATATTGTCAATGACTTTAGAGCCTTGGTCTCTTCATTCCCAGAAGAAATGGGAGCAATGCAAAGTGAACTGAGCAAGTATAAAGAGGCTGCTGTGAACATTCATTCGCTTCGAGCTGATGTGCAGTGTTTTTCTCGTGCTCTTGACAGGATGGTAGTTATCATATTTGCATTATTTCTAAAATCTGTTTGATGCGGCAGGCCTGCTAAAAATTGTTCTTTCTTTTCGAACAGGTAAAAGAATGTGAAATATTATCTGAGACATCTGCTAGTGAAGTTGCTGAAATAGAAAAGTTGAAAACTGTGGTATGGTGCTTCTTTGTTCTTTCACACTGTGTTTACTTATTTTACTATATTTTTCGTGTTCTTTCTCTCTCTGGTTATGCCCCCAAACTAGTGGACATGAGATTTCTAAGGTAGGTGCATGTCATCTTCCTCAGAGAGTCCAAGAGTTTGCCATTTGAGACCTTTTTTTTTTTTGGGATCTCCCAATTGGCAAAATTGCATCTAATAGTCAAACCAATCTGATGGTCATGTACATCGGGTCTGTCCGAATGGACTTTAAGTTTTTGCATTTTGCTTGATCTAAATTTTGTACGTCATGCACTCTGACCTTTCTAAAATTCAGAACTCCTGAAACTTTCACAACAGCTAATTGCAAATATGAAGATTCACATATAATTTTGTATAGCCTTCTGGAATTTGGATAATATTTTAAATTTTGGTGGGAAAAGAAGTACTTTTTGCTTATTTGTGAGTTTAAGAAACAGGCCCTTCATTTTGTGCTTTGGAACATTGCTAACATTTATTATCAAAGCAATTATCAGCAAGCAAGTGATAGTTCTTCCTTACTTCCAACTGGGACAATTGGGGAAATTGTTTTGCTTTATTAGAAGGCTCTTGAGAAGTCTTGACCTGTGATATAATTGGGGAAACTCTGTCACTCCTTTAAACCTTCCACCAAATGGAAGGCTTTCATGAGTCAGTCTATGTGGTGAGTTGATTCCATTCAACTGTTGCATGACTCTTCCCCTTTTGTGTCACCCCAGGGATGTTGATGCTGCAATAACCAGAACTAGTCACGTTAAGAGATGTGTTTCCTAAGGTTTTTGATATGCCTTCATCTTATGAATGAACTCTCTGCCAAAAAAATAGTGCCAGATATAGGGTTTCTGTTTCACTGGTGACTGCTGGAAGTGCAGATTACTAAATGGGAAAATCTGAAGTTTTGATATTAGCCGATCTTATATTTATGCAAATGTCTTTGATTTATAAAGGCGAGCACATAGGTGACTTGACTAACCTGCAGAAAAAAGCCTCTTACTTGGAGAAAATAGTCATCATTACTGCATAGTAGCATAAATTTGCATTTCTTCAATGTTAATCTTAAATACAAATTTTGAACAGTCTGTATGCATCTAATCTCATTGCAGGTCCAAGATTCGGAGGGAAGTATTCTGGAGCTGAAGCTAATTTTGGAAATGTATAGACGCGAATCCACTGATTCAAGGTTAAGAATTTACAGGAGAAGCATCTATTTCTGTTTCATTGCATATCTGTGCATTGGACTTCTTTAATGTGCAATATTACAACTAATTTTATCTTTCAGATTCTTACTTCCTTCTCCTTTCTTATTCTTGTGATGAATTGTGTCAGCATTGAAATTTGTATTTTGCATCAAGTATTCAACTTCAATTTTTTCTCTTTTCTTTATTGTTTCAAAAGTGTGTATGATAATTTATTTGAGGAATGGCTCGTATGTGAGTTGGGTTTGCATTTGTAGTTTAAGCAGTGTCCTCCTTTTTTTGCTATTGTTAAGTTTCAAAAAGGAGTATCTATTGAGCTGCTTCAGCTATTAGTTACTGGAAGTGCTAGACCGTCAATTGCCGGTGCTTCTAGTAGGCAGTTCCTTCAATTGACACCACTCAAACAATTTGTTAGTCATTATTACAGAATTTCCTTGATTGATTAAGTGGACCCCACAAAATTTTGGATTCGGAACCCACTTGACTATTTTGACTATTTTTTTACATGCTGATCTTAAAAAACAAATATGCATGTGACATGAACAAAGAAGCCCAAAGTTGAGGATTAATAAACCTGCTCAAGCCTAAACCTGAATAAATACTAGGAAAAAGGGAAAGAAGACGACATAATAATGTTGAAAAAGGTTAAAACTGACTAGTAGTTTTTATCTTAAGTTCTTTTGCACAGACAGTAGAGGACACAAAGGACAAACAACCCTCATGGTGAAAAAGCAGAATTATACTTGACATTCGCTTTTTACAAGCTTGTTTGTCCTGAATTTGTTGCACTCACTGACACTTGCTTCACTACTGCTTCCAGATAGCATCTGATGCATTAATATTTTTATTTTGCTGCAGGGTAGTAGAAGAAGCCAAGGATTCAGAATACAAGGCATGGGCTCAAGTTGAGAGCCTAAAGTGCTCTCTAAATGAGCACCAATTAGAACTACGTGTCAAGACTGCAATTGAAGCTGAGGCATTGTCCCAGCAGAAGCTTGCTGCTGCAGAAGCTGAAATTGCTGACCTGCGACAGAAAATGGAAGCTTCCAAAAGGTTTTGCTTGTTGGATCAGTGGAATACTTGTTTATCTTCCTAGTACCACCTGAATTCCCAAACATTTGCTTTATCTTACATGATTGTCCGAGTATGACAATTGTGTCAATTGTGTTCATTGATATATAGTTGACCTTTAGATTCATTCTCAGGTGCTAGCTGTAGTTCTGATGTTTTTTCTTACTGAAATAACCCGTCAGAGATCGTTGTCATGTTTATTTGCATCAATCCTCCTGAAGCTCAACTAGTTTACAGGGTTCTGAGAAATATTACCTGAGCAATTATCTTCGTGATAAAGCATGTTTGTGCTTCTTCGGTGACTACCTAATAAAACCAGAAAGTTGTATAAACATGTGTCTGCATATGTTGAACATTCCAAATGAAAAATAATTCTTGTCTAGCCTTACGGAGATTTTGCCTTTCTTTTCCACTGACCATGACCATTTTTTTAGGTCTAAATCATCTGCAACTCTGTCTAAGATCCTGCTTTAGTTATTTCAAATAATAATGTCCTGGGCGAATATGGTAATTTGTAATCTGGATATTATGGTTTCAGGGAGATTTCTCAGCTTGCTGATGTATTGAAATCCAAAAATGAAGAAAACGAGGCGTATTTATCAGAAATCGAGGTTGAGTTCATTTTACTGAATTAGAAATTGATATCTTTCTTGAAAAATGTTACTATGCACAAGATGCAATTACTTGGGTCTCACTTGCACTGAGTGGACCCAGAAAAAATTACTTTTCTTCAATTTTTATGTTAGTCTGAGATTTTCTCTTCTTCAAGTTTTATGTTAGTCTGAGATTTTCTCTTCTTCAGTCAATTGGACAGGAATATGATGATATGCAAACGCAAAACCAGCATCTGTTGCAGCAGATTGCTGAGAGAGATGACTACAATATAAAGGTGAATAATCTGTCTAAATTTTTGTGTTATGTCCCCTGCATACTATCGTGGCTTGTATTTTTCCTGTGTTTTAATTATGATTGATATTTTAAGTGTTAGTTAACTTGCATGCTTGTTGGTAAAGTAATCCTTGGTTAGAAATGGAGGATTCTCTCCCCTTATGTGGCGGAACACTTTCAACAATCATGTGGTTGTTTAATGACTTTGATCAGTTGAGATATAGTTGTTTTTGGCATAAATAAGGCGGTCACCTCAAAAAAATTGAGTAATCTATGAATCTCTACTGGTGATAAGGCTAGCCTATTTAAGTGGTACATTCTGCATGGTGCTCAGTAGCTGCTAGCCTGTGAGTTTCTTGGCTGGCACTATTAAGTTAAATATTCTTCGGTGAAGATAGTAACTCGTTCTGTAATGCATTTCTTAGTTACCTTAGATTGACGTTTTACAAAATCTTGGTAAATTTGTGGAAGTTACTCCAGATTGGTCTGGCCATTTGAGTACACGTTTCGTTTTTTAATGGTCTTGAAGCAGCAGATTGCCTTTTGTTAAAAGGAGTATCAAATAGCCAACTACTTTTACTCATAGCACGTGCTTCCAACGCTCTTGGTGAAAGCTGGAGCTATCCCAAATTCACCTTTAGCTGTCACTTAAATACTTAAGTGTTCCCGGGGCCTTCAAATAAATAATTACCAGTCATTTACGGGACCTGATATCTCCTACTTGGAAAACAGCCATATCAGTGTTTTTATACTCTGCTGTGTTTTTGGTTGCATTAAACATAGTGCTTGATACTCGCCTGCTTGGAAGATCCGTATTCAGTCGGCATTCTTTCTTTTGTGGCCTATCTTCATCTGCTTCATGTGATATGAGGCATTGTAGCAATGGGAAGGGGAACTTTGATAAAAGAAATTATGTTGCATGCAACCGGTACCCTGTCTGAAAAGATTCCATGCAGCCAAACATGCTGAAGAAGCATTTTGGCCCATCTTGGTATATGATTAGATGAGCCCACCATGACAAAACAATAAAATTTAACACCTTAAACCCTCATTGCTTTAGTTCATCTGATCAGCTTAATAATGTGTAGAACAGTGATCTCGATGTGACTGCAAGCTGAAGCTGAGAATTTATACTTGCCACAAATATGTACAATGTGGTATAAGGCTATGAGCCTGTGTTCTTGATTCTTTTTGTTTGTTTCAACTATTTTTTCCTGCTTGGCTTCAAATATTTATTGAGTAGATACTTGTCTCTATACATGCATTAAGTCTGTCTTGTTTTCTGGTCGGTTTCAGCTTGTGTTGGAGGGTGTTAGGGCACGGCAGGTAAGAGATTCTCTATCGGCAGAAAAGCAAACATTAGCAAGGGAGATTCAGTTGGCCAATGCATCTGTTGATTTTCTGAACATGAAGGTTGTGAGGGTAGAAGATCAGGTACTTCTTCAAGCATTTACAGTGGTGTTTCACTTATTGGGGCATGCATCAAATGATCAAATAATCTAAGCATGCCTGTTTTGCAGTTGAATATTTGTACGGAAAAGGTTCAGAAACTTGCAGAGGATCGATTGCAAGGCTCAAATGCCCTGGATAATACCCAAAAAAGATTGTCAGATGTTAGAAGAATGTCTCACCAAATAAGGGAGTCGCTGGAGGAGCTTCAATCTAAAGTTGACAAAAGTCGAGGGACTGCAGGAGAGCTCCAGGCAGAGCTTGAAAGGGAACGGTAATGAACAGCACTGTGTCCATCATCTTTTTCAGCATGCTGGTTATCTGAACTCCATTTTCTGGTTGCATTGCCAGGTTCAAAAAGAAGAGACTAGAGGAAGAATTAGAAGTAGTTCGGAGAAAGGCTATACATCTTCAAGCACAGGTAGTGACCCCAGTTGTGGAAAAGCTTCAAGAGGAACTTAGAGGATACCAGGATATCCTTAAGTGCAGTATATGCCGTGACCGGCCTAAAGAGGTAAATATTTTGTTCATAATCACAATGAATAATCCAGCTGACATGTCTATGAGGGAAGAAAAGTTAGAAGTATGACTCTTACTGAAAATTCTGTAGATCTAATCTGCCACGACAGTGTAGGTACCAATCTTTAAAATCTTTGTATTATTATATTGCTTTGATAAGTACCTTGAAGAGATTATGACTCTAGAGTATGTCAACTCTATTTGTTGGCTCTAAGAATGGGATAGAGTTTGCCGTCTTCTTTTGGTGCAGGATGTTCCAACCCATATCCTGCTGCATCTGATATGCGATAACTTGAAATCTTACTCTCTGTATTTGCTTTTAAATCCTCAGGTTGTCATCACGAAATGCTATCACCTCTTCTGTAACACCTGCATTCAGAACTTAGCAGAAACCCGTCATCGCAAATGCCCATCCTGCGGGGCTAGTTTCGGGCCTAACGACGTCAAGCCTGTTTATTTCTGACACAGGAGACTCGCTCCGCAAAAAAATTTGTGGTGAATTAACTGCTTGAAAACCCAAGAAGGGGACACCAGTAGTTCGCTTGTCCCTTGTTTAGGCAAGTTCTTGTAGATATCTTTCTTACTGCTAAATTGCTCATTCTTGCTGAGCAACATTGCTTCTTTTGCTCCCCTGAGCACATTTACTTTTAATAATGGGGTATTGAATGTGACTTTTGCGATGTGTGCCCGTGGTTAGCGGTTAATTTCAAGTTGACGACAGGGCAGGAACAGGCATGTTTGGAGAGGAAGGGATGGTACATTCATCACTGTCAATTGTAGCTTGGATTCCCTTCCCTTTATTCTCATATAAGCATTATGTGGAGGAAAAACTTTTATGGACGTGACGTGGGACTATTCATCAATAAAAAGTTATTGATGTTGAAAATCTCTTGAATCTGGATGGGTAAATTTTCTAGTATGCTGTATTGAATAGTTTTGCCGATTTCGATATACATTTAACACATTGATGAGGAGAAATAAATTTCAAAAGTGTGGTTTAAATGTAAGATGGAAGGTGGTAATGCCCTGAATTAACCTTGTAGAAGAAGACAAATGGCAGGAGTTTATATCCAGTTTCGTGGGCAAGAAAAATTACCTTTGCGTGAAATTTTAATTTAGTTATTTTAGTTAATTTTCGTCAAAAATCACTAATGTGGGGATCTAGTCACCCTTGGTAGTCCTACACGGTAGTTCGTCACGTCACTAGCTTATGGGTAAAATTGATCGAAATGATTAAATTGCAATTTCATTTAGGTTAAATTGACAATATTGAAAAGTTCACTACTGAATTGGCATCTATATAAAAAGTCTATATAAAAAGTCTAAAGTTAATCGGATGATATTTCCCATAAGATATTATTTTCAATAAGATAATAGATGAAGATAGTTTATAAATATTTTTTTATTGAGAAACTAAACTTTTGCTACACTATCTTGCTGACAAATATACTTTCACAAGCGTGCTCTAGGAAGGTTCTACATGGATCGGCAAGGGAGTAGTCAATGCTCGCCAAAGACAAAAGGTCTATATATATATGGTGATTGGAAAATTAGCAAAAGAAATCGTAAATTTATTGTACTTATGTGAATTAAGTTATAAACCTTTCAATATGAGTAATTGGGTTAATAAATCTTTTGACTATTTATTAATGCAGTCATAAAAGTTTAGATGATTTGCTAATTAGTTTTAAACCTATTGATAATTTACCAATTTTGTCTTTCCGGCCAATGTACGTAGTGTTGGAGTTATCTACAATTATTCTCACGTAGTCATTCCCTTGGCTGACTTCATTCATCTTTTCGTACCAATAGAGTTTTATGCTATGACATATAAGCTCTAGTGCTTAGTTGTGTGATTTGGTCTTCTATCTTTTATTTGTACGATTTATTCTTCTACCTTTCTCTACTTTTGTGATTGGTCCCTTAAGTTTTATATTGTGAAATCAAGTTCTCTGAATTTTTTTATAATTTTTGTGCGGCCAATCGCTTCGTATTCTAGCTGTGATGAATACGGTCAAACTAGTTTTTTTTTTTTTCCATTTTTTTTCCAATTTATTTGTTTTTTTTTTTTTTTTTTCGGTGGCTAATACGGTCAAACTATTTTTTTTGCGGGGGCGTGGGAGCTCAAACCATTTTTTTCCAATTTGGATTTGTCCTAATCTTTGCGATCATTTGACAGTTTTTTTTTGTCAGTTCCATTTGACAGTTTAGTTGAGAAAGTTAGAGGACTTGAATTTAGAGGATCAACTTGTACAAATCAAAGGACTTGACTGAATAATGAGTACTGTCAAACTAGGTGTTTTTTTCTAGTTTATTTGCTAATTTTACGACCATGGGACAGTTTAGTTGAGAAAGTTAGAGGACCTAATTTGGAGGATCAAATTGTACAAATCAAAGGACTTGACTGAACAAATTAAAAGAGAAGCAAATTACGTGGACACTAAAACCCCCAAGACTAAAATGATGCATTTATAGATTGTAACCAAACTCTGTATTTGTGCATGTGTGCTTGCAGGCATATGCGTGCGGCCCGACCTGATTTATGTAAGCTAAACCTCAAAAATCACTTGGAAAGATCCGACCAAATTCACGTGGAACAAGTCTACAAGAAATAGCAAGGTATAACTACTGAAGGCTGTGATCATTTCACAATCGACGCACTTATGAAGCATCTGTTTAAAACCAAAATATAGTGAGGTCCCGTTTGGTTCCACTTTCCCAAGGGGCTTTTGGGGGTGGGGGGGTTTGTATTTGGCAAATATTTTTAAAAGCTCATTTGCCAAATGTGAAGCATTCCCACGCCTTTGGCTAAATGCTGGGGACGAGGTGCTTTGGGCATTGGGCATTTTTGGAAATGCAACCGCGTCACTATTCATTGTCTCTTCCCTTTCGTCTTCTCTTCCCTACCCATCTTCTTACCTGTTAATCTTCTTCTACCCCGCCCATGGGCTTCTCCAATAGCCACCGCTGCCGCCGCCACTTGAGGGTCGCACGTCCCCAATGACCACCACTTGGGGGTGGCGCGAGACCCGCAACCCAGGCAGCGTCGCTTGGGTCGCGCGAATCTCAAGCGACGCCGCTCGAGGTCACCTAAGGTCACACGAACTTCAAGGCGTCGCCTGCGTGTAGACCCCGGGTGACAAAGCTGGAGGTCCCGCAACCCGAACAACGCTACTGGGTCCACACGACCTCAATCCGCCTTCAAATTTGGCCCCTGTGACCTCGGGCACTCGAGGTTGCGCCTCCAAAATGGCGACGACGGTGTCGGCTAAGGTCGCGCCTCAGCGGCATCACCTAAGGTTGCGACCTTAGCCGGCCAGGATCTAGCTATCCGCATAGTTGGCCGGTGGTTAGCCGGCCGTCGATTTGATTTTCAAATTTAAAAGAAATAAATAAATAAAAGTAAAAGCTCATTACAAATATTAGTTTTGTCAAACGATATTTAGGCTAAAGTGACATTTCAACGCTATTTGAGATTATAATTTACCAAACGTGTAACATTTCGGAAAATCCTTTGTATTTGCATTCTCGTATTTCCTAAAGCTAAACCAAACCCAGTACTTAATAAGAATTGAATAGCAGAACAAAGGAAGGAATATGTTTGTATTTTTTTTCCTATCGTATTTAGGCTCTGGTTATAGACTTTCACAAGAAGATCAATGTCTACAATTAAGAGGTTTTTGAAAGGAAACGTAATTGACTGATTGGAAATTGATGTAGTGATTTGTTGATGCCTGATTCGTGGGGATTTGATTCTCAATTTGTTTCTTTCTTTGGTGGAGAGTGCCTTGTGGGTTTCCTTCTTTTGCTTGATTCTTCCAATCTTCTTCTTTGGTGTCACCATCTTTGGTGGAGCCAGAATGTTGCCGATTGCTTGATTGTTGCAGATTTCTTAATTGTTGCTAATTTCTTGAATTACGGTGATTGATCGATTCTCTTACTACATTGGGATCTGTAGTGTCACTTCCCCACTTAAAGTATCAACATCCCTTTTATTGTCTGCCCATCCCGTCCGACACACTCCTCTAATGTCCTATTTGATATATTCACCTCTCATGGTCATTCTTGAGCTACGCCAAGAGCCACACTCAGTTCAAAACTCTTGTCGCAGTGATCATTGACTTCCCTGAGTCTTTCTCTGGGTAATAATTACTCTTTCGAAATGTGGACAATATTTTGAAAAATGTCTTAATAAACACTAAATAAGTTACAAAGCGCACCGAGAAGTATTCTTACACTAAATAAGTTACAACATGCACCAAGAAGTATTCTTAGGGCCTGCATGTTTTTACTTCGTTTCTGTTTTTGAATCTTTTTTTGTTTTTTTGTTCCCTAGAAAATCAAAACAAAAAAACTTACTTGTTAGAAACGATTTTGAAGAAACATTTCTTCTTCTCTCTCTTCTCTTTTCTTCTTCTTTTCTTCTTCTTTTTTTCTTCTTTTTCTTTGGCCGGTCGCCGGCCTCGGCCATGGCCGGCAACCGGCCCCGTCGAGGGCCGTCGAGGGCGGCGACCTCGCCCAGCGTCGTCGGCCCCGGCGAGGCCGAGCCTAGCGGGCCGGCACGCCGGCCTCGGGATCTAGGCGAGGCGAGCTCGCTGAACCACGAGGCTCGGCCTCGCCCGGCCCGGCGAGCCTCGCCATGGCCGGGCGAGGCGACCGGCCGAAAGAAGAAAAAAAAAAAAAAAGGAAAAAATGAAAAATAAAATAAAAATAAATAAAAAATTAAAAGAAACAAAAAAAGAATAAAATTTACCAAACGTGTTTATTCATTTTTTATTTCCTAATAAGTTCACTAAACACGTTTTTTTATTCAAAAATTATTAGAACGTAAAACACTTTTTTTTTTATTTAAATTAGAACGAAAAAGAACATAAGTGTTTCCATGCAGCCCCTTACCATCTTTTCCAGTATTCTTACAACGCTCGTTAACAAAACTCACATGTCGAATTTTCACATGAGAGAGATAGACAAAAGAGACTCCTCTGTATATGAAGACTTCACATACAATTCTAGCATGATCCCCATCCTATGTATTAACAAACACTAAATAAGTTTCAAGGCCTGCCTCGATAAGGATTCTAATCGCCTTTTTCGGTATTCTTCCGACATTCGTTAACAAAACTCACATGTGATATGTGGAACTTCCGCGTGAGAGAGACAACAAAAAAGAGACTTCGCTATATACGAAGACTTCACATATGATTCCGGCATGACCCCCATCTCATCACCTACCTCATGAGGCTCGGCCAAGCCAGACAGTTAAAAGAAGAGGAACAATGCAGCAACGTTGACTCAGAGACCAGTTGGTATCCATCGCTGTGCATGGATTTGGACCCACGCTTTCTGAAATCGATACGACGCCAGACTCGCAACGTCAGTGATCAGCCTATGCTTGTGGCTCCAATTTCTCAGGGCCACCCCTGAGATCTTCCCACGCGCCCACGGCGAAGTCGGCAGGCCACACGGCAGGCCACACGGCGCACCACACGGCGCCTCCCTATTGATGAGAACACGACCGGTGTGGTCCAGCAACCGGAGTGGTTTGGTTTGAACCGAGGAAAACGACATCGATTGGTCCCTGTCGTTTGGGTAGCCTGTTTCAGGAGGACCTCTGCCACCAATCCACGGCCAGACATATCTTTTTTAGGAGCACTGGGAGGAGCTTACCAGAAATTATTATCAAGCCAAAATACAGCAATAAAAGCCACACAAAAAAAAAAAAAAAAAAAGCAGAATCCATTGAAAATAAGAACCCGTTGCATCCCAAATTTGATACGTCAAATTTCCCGAACACCCATTTATAATTAGCAAATATCAATAAATGTCATTTCCTAATTTAGTCTTTTTGTTCGATTTACGCGTCACATTATGGATATCATGACACCAAAGTTTCAAAGACCCGTAAGTTGATTGTCGCCTTTCGAAACCATGCAAATGGTGGTTATCGATAATTCAAGAATCGCCATGGAATCCGGGTCACGCATTATACGGTATGTCTATGCATCTAAAAGAACAATTGAATATAAAAAATAGCATAAGTGCATTAAAATTTTTGATACTTATCAAGCCGTAGAGCCAGTATCGAGCTTTCAGTATTTTATGAGCCTGCTAGTTTTTTTCTTTTTCCCTTTTTTTAGGGGAAAATTTAGTGCAATTTTACACGAGACTGGCAAGTTTAGTGGGCACTCTGCATTTTCCTCAAATTCTTAGTTTATTATCTCTCTCTCTCTCTCTCTTTTTCCTTTTGCTTAAATTTGGTGTTTTTCTGTTGTAATTCTGGCCTGGGTAACAGGACTAGGCATTTCTAGAACCTTTATCATATCCACCATATATTCTACTTTTCTCATCCAAATCCACTCCAGAAATTGCCCGTACATTCTTCCTCTTGACTCGATTTCCTTATCTTTTTTCTTTTCCCCCCCTTTTTTGGTTGTTGAATTGTCGGTATAAGCTTAGAATTTCCTAGAATTTATGGCAAGAGCGAGTCTTAACAGCCATTAGATTATCTAAATAAGGCACAACCATATGACTCATCGATTACTATCTATAGAAACTAGAAAAATCATCCAATGAATTTTCCGTGGAAGAGGTTTGCTAATTTTAGGTTTTGATTTGCTAAGAAGTCTGGTATTCTCTTCATGAGAAATTTTGTTTCTAGCTTCTGTAAAACAATAAATAATTGTCTCTGAGCCCGGCATTTTGGCAAGGTCGGAAGTTCCTTGGTCCATCCATTCTGCCCTTTTCCCTCTCCATTTTTCCTGGCCTGAGATGACCTCAGAATTGAGCCAGATGAAGTTTACGTTCAAATGGAGATCGTCATCCTTCATCGGTTTCATCAATATTTGATTGATTGTGTTAGGCTGGGAGAAGCGAGAGGGATGAGAAGGCATGGCGTGACATGGTGCAGGTCGGTCGGTTGCTAGGCCAGGGCACGTTCGCGAAGGTCTACCACGGGCGGAACCTGAAGACCGGGCAGAACGTGGCGATCAAGATCATCGACAAGGAGAAGGTGCTGAAAGTCGGCCTGATCGACGATCGCGTGAGATCTCCGTGATCGCCTCGTGAGGCACCCCAACATCGTGCAGCTCTTCGAGGTCATGGCGAGCAAGACCAAGATCTACTTCGCGATGGAGTACGTCAAAGGCTCTTCAACAAGGTGGCCAAGGGTAAGCTCAAGGAGGACATGGCCCGGAAGTTTCAGCAATTGATCGGGCAGTCGACTTTTGCCACAGCCGAGGGTACCACCGGGACATCAATCCCGAGAACCTCCTCCTTGACAAGAATTCCAGCCGAAGGTGTCACTTCGGGCTGAGCGCACCGTGCGAGTCCCAGAGACAGGACGGGCTGCTCCACACGACGTGCGGGACCCCAGCGTACGTGGCCCCGGAGGTCATCAACAAGAAGGGCTACGTCGGGGCCAAGGCCGACATCTGGTCGTGCGGCGTCGTGTTGTTCGTCCTCATGGCGGGGTATCTTCCGTTCCACGATGCCAACCTCATGGAGATGTATAGGAAGATTTCCAAGGGGACTTCAAGTAATGGTTCCCTCACGAAGTCAGGAAGCTGCTCTCGAAAATTCTTGACCCCAATCCCAGCTCAAGGATCGGTATAGACAAAATCATGGACAACAATTGGTTCAAAAAGGGTTCAAGCGGTTCGAGCCCCCGCCGATTTCTCGGATCAATAGCAGCGTGACAATGAAGGACATCAGGCTGCATTCGAGCCGGAAGTGGATCCCAAGCGGGCAGCATCAGCAGCAGCAAAGCCAAAGAGCCCGCAAGCCAGCCAGCTTCAACGCGTTCGACATCATATCCCTCTCGAAAGGATTCGACCTGTCCACCTATTCGAGAATCAAGTGAACCAGAGGCCCCAGGAGCGGTTCACAAGCACGAAGCCCGTGGCGGCGATCATGTCAAGTTCGAGGAGCTGGCGTCCACAGAGCAATTCAGGGTCGAGACAACAACGGGGTGGTGACTGCAAGGGAACAAGGAAGGAGGAAAGGGCAGCTCGCCATAGATGCAGGGATTCTTTGAGGTCACTCCAAGCTTTTCGTTTGTGGAAGTCAAGAAGACAGGGAGACACTGGAGTACCAGAGTTTTGCGACCATGACTTGAAGCCTTCCTTGAAGGATGTCGTGTGGGTTTGGAATGAAATATGCAACAACAGTCTCAAACTGCTTAGGTTTTGAATTTTCTTTGCTTTTTCTTCTTCCCTCTTCTGGGTTTTTGCTTGGGCGAAAGGATTTCTTGAGAACGTGCTGCTACTCGTTGAGCAAATTAGTTGCTGCAACAGGAAAATTGACAAGTTGTATCTATCTCTTGCTACCTTAATATTGTATATGGACAACAGTTTTGATACTTGATTACTTTCTTCCCTTCCTGTCAGCTTTTTAAGTAATTGTCTTTGTAAAGTGTTTTTACTTATGAAAATGTTAAAAGAGCCCCTCAAGGCACTTATTAAAAGTTACTAATTGTGCTTTAGAAATACTGACATTGTTTTATAGAGAAAAGATATACTTAAGTGTTATGACTTTTGAGCATTATTCACCTGAGTGCCATAAGTTTTAGTCGATCACTTGAGTTACCATGCATTTTCTGGAATTCGTATGAGTAGTATCTTTCATACGATTTTCATTCAGTGTCGATTTTTGATCGATCTTGAATTATGTAACTAAAAATTTATTACAAGTGTCGTGTCATTTCAAATTTTCAATCTTGTGCATTTTAAAGAGTTATGGCTAAAATAGTTTTTTCTTTCATCACAAGTATTGGTTTAAAACTTATGACATTCAAATGAATGATCAATAATTAATCACACTCAAGTAAGCGTCCTATGAAATTTCTCCCTATTTTGCTCCTTTCTTTTAACTTGTTTCGGCATTCCTGGCCTAATTGAATATTATTTTATGCGGCTGTAGTTCTGGACTCTAACTTACCCTTACAGGCTAAAGTCACTCGCATTTTGTAACATGAGAATAAGAAAATTAGTACATTCTCTATAAATCCTCTACTGGCATTTTTGCAGATGTGCATTCACTAATTATTAGTATTACATTAGATCTGAACATCAAAGGGTTTGCACATAAATGATTTTAATCAAAAATTTATAGGGTTTAAATTTTCTTTTAAGTTGACGAGTTGTGTAAACTGTTGTTTACAGCAAAAAGCAAATTTGAAAAAGTACTTCATTTCAACAAATATGTTCTCAATTAAATTGTGTTAAATTTATTCCATTAAATAGCAAGAAACGAGGACGTTGAAAAAATGGAGATTACCACTTTATTAAAATTACTGACAAAGCGTTTTGATAATTCAGGTCGATATCTTGGTAAACATAAATATTATTCTATGTAAGCCCTAATTTTGAAGAAATAGATCTGGCATTTCTTCTATTTACATTATTTCAGAATTGCGTACCCAGAAATAATGCTAATGATTTTCATAAGAACGGAAGAGACAAGAAAGATTACCGTAACAAAAGTGAGAATAGAATTTTAAGTTCTTATTACTTTATTTAATTTGGTGTGATCTTCTGGTGATGCATTAGTTTTAAAAATTAAGATGAACAGTTCTGAAAAAGGCAAATACGTGATAAAGTTCCGATAATTGGGCTCATTTATTGGCATGCTATTCTTGTTAAGGACTGTTTCAAAATCTGGCATTTAGATTTACTTTATTGTTGGTTTATTTCTGTAAAATTGCATTCCATTTGCCAAGGATTTTATATCAATGAAGATATCGAATTGATTGTTTGGCGAATAGTTTGATCAAGTTTGATCCCGTTATGCATTACAAAGCTTTCATTAATTATGATTTATTTTGATTAAAATTATTTGATGTCAAAGTCTGACTGGATTTTACAATGTGCTCTTTACAAAAAAAATGCTAAACCGGTGAAATTTGAAGATTGTCGAGTATCTGCCTCAATTTGGAATGATGGATTGGTTCAAAAAACTAAATAAAATTATTAATTAATCTCGACATTTATTTAATTCAAAAAAAAATTTCCAAATTTGTTTTCAACTGTGATTTATTGATTAATTTTCTTTTTTTCTTTGTGAGCACAATCTTTGAGGTTATTACTGCTTCCATTCCATGGTGTAAGTCCCTCGTTGAAGATAAGATTAAATTTCTTTGTTAAGAATGCGTAATCGTTGTTATTGTTTTTTTCACAATCATTCTACCATGAGCATTTTGAATTTATTATCTTGGGAAAAATACTGATAGGTTGTTAACTCTTTGCAAAAGCAAAGTGATCTTTATTCAGACGTCAGTCGGTTGATCTTGTGATTTTCTTAATCACATTTCTTGCGTATATATTCTTCCTTTTTTGGATCTTGTGGTGTCTTTGGTAGAATACTCTTGCAATTTCTAAAGTCAGGTTCAATCACATTTGCTTTACAATTAATTATAATTTTTAAATATTTGTAGATATTTATATTCTTAACACTTTTTGCACTTTGAATCGATTCTTCTTTCAGAAAATTCTTGTTCTTTATAGTTTATTTGAATTTTTATTAGATTTCATGTCGTTCAGTTTTTAAATTTGTAGGATTGTACAGTCTATTTTCCGAGCTAGATTTTTGATACACTTGATTCTTTTCTTTTCTATTCTTTGACCCAAATTAACGGAAAGAGAGTTTCAATTGTAGGATGGTAAAATGTTGTCTTGCAGCTGATGGTTTCACTGATGCTATGCCTTATTGTGTCATTTTATTGGGCGAAAGGGGCGAAATTCAATCCCTAACAGAATTTGTCTGGAGATTGGACTTATTAATTATTGGTTTTAGCAGAATTGTTGATACCCATGCACAATTTGATGTTGTCTAAATTTCTGGGTGAAGTAGTCAGATGCTCCACAGTGATGAAGTCAGTTTGGGTTAATACAAAGTCACCTCTCTCTTACCAGTCTTAAATTACCCATTTTTTAGCATATAATAACATTTCTCTTTTTTTTAATGCCGCCATTCAATAATACCTTGCGTGTCATTTGTCATGTTTTCCAGCATTGTATTCTTTGCATTACCGCAAAAAAAACTGTTAAATCTGCTTTGTGGTAATTATGTTCTCCATCATAAATTGGATTAATACCACAAAAAAATCAAATATTGTAACTGCGAAACGCGTATAATCTCAAATTAGTATCAGTTGATTGTGCGTGTGATTTAACTTAATTAAAATTTAATAACTGTAATGAATTTGTCGAATGTCAGTTTGGAATAAATTTGTCAAGAAAATTCTCTGAGTTTGGGGTTTTTGATGGTAAAAAAATAGTTTTTGTAAATTTGTACAAATGTACCAAATTTGTCACAAATGTACCAATTTATGGTTTTTATTAACCCTTGTTTTCCCCCTCTTTTTGCCATCAATTTAACTTTAATTCATTATTATTAGATTTTCAAAATTAAAAGATTGGCACGGTACCAAATTTTAGTTGACTTTCTTCAAGTTAAATCTAAACTTAAGATAAATATGGGTCGAGA